>OZ038437.1:9624459-9689459 GCA_964036275.1 Litoditis marina | reverse complement strand
TATATATATATATATATATATATATATATATATCACCTCCCTATATATAGAAACGATTGGACTTTGACCGTTAACAAAAGTTGTTCTGATCTGGCTCATATTGCCATAGAACATACGTCTTAACATTACAAAAGTGCAAGATCAAAAGAAATCGATAATATTGATTTATTGATTTTTAATGCACAAAAGTTGAAAATGAGGCCTTTTTCTGACGACTCTGGCTGGCGTGCCGTTAGAGATTATTAGCATTTATCCTTCCAGTAACTACATACTGCATGAGCTCTATACGAAAAACAAATCAGATTGTCCTCAATGTTGTCTACAACGAAGTTGACTTTAGCGTTTTTTGCGAGGAGGGGGTTCAGTGAAACCAAAAAGGTGCTTCGATTCTCTCCCACAAAAAGTATGTTACGTAGCTGACTATTGTTAGAAAGATAGCCGAGGCATTAGGGCTCAATTTGTTATTCTCGATTTTTATGAACATTTTTATGTAAAAATGATGACGTCATCGATTTTCTACAGTGAAAATGGCTGAACAGAACTTTGCCAGATTTGGTCAAACGAAATGACTGCAGAATCCTAACTATCTACCACATTAACATCCCGTCACCATTCAAACTTTTTGAGATTGAATGAGTTGAAAAAAGTTTCAAACTCGATTTAAGCATTTCGGCCGGTTTCAACAATCAGAAAAAGTTACCAATTAGTGAAATGTTCGGCTCAGTGAGCTGATACCTGGAAATGCGCAAATTGTTGCGTACCTATATTGGTTCAGTTTTTATAATTTTTTTAAATTTTTCGAGTTACTATTTCTTTTGTAGAAATCCACAAAATGCATCAATTGTTTGGAAACTGTCTGTGTGTATTAGTTTAAGAGTGATAATCATTGTGTAGAAAAATCTAAGAAAAATAGCCTTTTTTTCCTACAAAAATCGATAATATTGTAAGTTGGTTGAGTTGGCTTATTGGGTCACGTGACCGAAATCGTCAACAAGATCTTTGATGTCTTAACATATTTCACGTGGAACGTGAGATTTCCGTTTTGTAGGTTTATTATCTATCATACATCTCATGTATGTGTCTGGAGTCCTATACAATTGACGACGAGCTAAATTCTGAAGGCCAGAAGACGTCAAAAATGAAAAACTGATAATTTGACGTCTGAGATAGTTCTAATTGCGTTAGACAGTTGATAGATTGATAATAGATGCGAATAGGATATGTTTGGTGTACGACGACTCTGATTCAGAAGACCAGAAGACGTCGCAACTGTAAAGAATGTCAAGAGTTCGTTAAATGACCTGAACACAATCTCAAGATGGAATAAATGGATGAAAAGTAAGAAAGTAATGCGGAAAACATTGTAATTTTCATAATTTGTCTCAAATTCACCCCTCATGGATAGAGAATGAGAGTTTTCTGCAATATAAAGATACAGAAATTTTTCGACTTTTTTGTTATGCACGTATGTGACATTTCGATAGGGGCTCAAATCGTGCAAAACTGAGATACATTAGATTTGATAGTATCTAACGAAAGAACCCATTGATTGTTGAGAGATATCCAAACACCAAGTTTTCAAATAAACTTTGAGCCGAGATTTCGAATTTCCAAAGTGGAACTAAACTCATAGTTCATTTTTCGAAGTTTCTGTTAGAGAAGGAATTCGAACTTATAGTTGTACCATAGATATTAGAGTACTGTAGGAAGATTACCACCATGGTGTAGAACTGAAAATACCACTTCAAATTTCCCATCAAAAGTCAATATTTCTGTAAGTTGGCTGAGTTGGCTTATCGGGTCACGTGACCGAAATCGTCAACAAGATCTTCGATGTCTTAACAGATTTCACGTGGAACGTTAGCTTGCCACTTAATAAGACTCAGATGCTTCTCTCAACATCACGTAGGTGCCAGAAGTGAAATTCTACTGACGACGAGCATAATTCTGAAGTCCAGAAGACGTCAAAACTCCAAACTGATATTTTGACGTCCAAGTTAGTTCTAAAGGCCTCAGATAGTTAGTACATAGATAGTAGATGATAGTACAACATGTTAGATGTACGAAGACTCAGATTCTGAAGGCCAGAAGACGTCAAAAATGAAATTGGCCTATTGACGTCAGAGATATTTCTAAATGCCGTAGATAGTTAGTACATAGATAGTAGACGATAGTATGACGTCTTAGATGAACGAGGACTGAGATTCTGAAGGTCGGAAGACGTCAAAAATAAAATTGGCCTATTGACGTCAGAGATATTTCTAAATGCCGTAGATAGTTAGTACATAGATAGTAGACGATAGTATGACGTCTTAGATGAACGACGACTGATATTCTGAAGGTCGGAAGACGTCAAAAATGAAAAGTGACATATTGACGTCGGAGATAGTTCTAAATGCCGTAGATAGTTAGTACATAGATAGTAGACGATAATATGACGTCTTAGATGGACGAGAACTGAGATTCTGAAGGTCAGAAGACGTCAAAAATAAAAAGTGACATATTGACGTCGGAGATAGTTTTAAATGCCGTAGATAGTTAGTACATAGATAGTAGACGATAGTATGACCTGTGAGATGCACGACAACTCAGATTCTGAAGGCCAGAAGACGTCAAAACTGAAAAGTGACCTATTGACGTGGGAGATAGCTCTAAATGTGTTAGATAGTTAGAACACAGATACTAGACGATAGTATGACCTGTGAGTTGCACGACGACTCAGATTCTGGAGGCCAGAAGACGTCAAAACTGAAAAGTGACCTATTGACGTTGGAGATAGTTTTAAATGCCGTAGATAGTTAGTACATAGATAGTAGACGATAGTATGACCTGTGAGTTGCACGACGACTCAGATTCTGAAGGCCAGAAGACGTCAAAACTGAAAAGTGACATATTGACGTGGGAGATAGTTCTAAATGCATTAGATAGTTAGAACACAAATAGTAGACGATAGTATGACCGTGAGATGCACGACGAGTCAGATTCTGGAGGCCAGAAGACGTCAAAACGTCAAAACTGAAAAGTGACATATTGACGTGGGAGATAGTTCTAAATGCATTAGATAGTTAGAACACAAATAGTAGACGATAGTATGACCGTGAGATGCACGACGAGTCAGATTCTGGAGGCCAGAAGACGTCAAAACTGAAAAGTGACATATTGACGTGGGAGATAGTTCTAAATGCATTAGATAGTTAGAACACAAATAGTAGACGATAGTATGACCGTGAGATGCACGACGAGTCAGATTCTGGAGGCCAGAAGACGTCAAAACGTCAAAACTGAAAAGTGACATATTGACGTGGGAGATAGTTCTAAATGCGTTAGATAGTTAGAACATAGATAGTAGACGATAGTATGACGTCTCAGATGAACGAGAACTGAGATTCTGAAGGTCAGAGGACGTCAAAAACGAAAAGTGATATATTGACGTGGGAGATAGTTCTAAATGCGTTAGATAGTTAGAACACAGATAGTAGACGATAGTATGACCTGTGATATGCTAGACGGCTCAGATTCTGAAGGCCAGAGGACGTCAAAACTGAAAAGTGACATATTTACGTGGGAGATAGTTCTAAATGCGTTAGATAGTTAGAACACAAGTAGTAGACGATAGTATGACGTCTCAGATGAACGAGAACTGAGATTCTGAAGGTCAGAAGACGTCAAAAATAAAAAGTGACATATTGACGTCGGAGATAGTTCTAAATGCGTTAGATAGTTAGAACACAGATAGTAGACGATAGTATGACCTGTGATATGCTAGACGGCTCAGATTCTGAAGGCCAGAGGACGTCAAAACTGAAAAGTGACATATTGACGTGGGAGATAGTTCTAAATGCGTTAGATAGTTAGAACACAGATAGTAGACGATAGTATGACGTCTCAGATGAACGAGAACTGAGATTCTGAAGGTCAGAGGACGTCAAAAACGAAAAGTGATATATTGACGTGGGAGATAGTTCTCAATGCGTTAGATGGTTAGAACACAGATAGGGGACGATAGTATGACCTGTGAGATAAACGACAACTCAGATTCTGAAGGCCAGAAGACGTCAAAACTGAAAAGTGACATATTGACGTGGGAGATAGTTCTAAATGCGTTAGATAGTTAGAACACAGACAGTAGACAATAGTATGACCTGTGAGATGCACGACGACTCAGATTCTGAAGGCCAGAAGACGTCAAAACTACAAAACAGGTCGAAACATGGCTTAACATGACAAAACTTTGTAAAATTACCTATTAACATCTACAAACTTACCAACAACCAACAGGGGGGGTCTGGGGGTACCCCCCAGCTAGGTCGGCGATAGCCGGCCTAGTCACCTAGTCATATATAATCGTATAGGCGTGCCGCACTTTTTTTTGCCTTTGATTTCCTTCAAATTCTCTTCATAGATGCTACTCAACATGACTACGTATAAAAAGTGAAAGGGCAGAAAAAATATTGATCCATTGATTTCTGGTGAACAAAAATATGAAAAAACGATGACGTCATCGATTTCATTGTGAGCGATTGGCTGAATGAAATCGCATCAAATTTTGATAACATAAATGAACAACAATAGTGAACAACATATCTCGACTAAAAACCCTCAGCACCATTTATCGATTGATGGCAACTGTTCGAAAAAAATTTAGAATTGAGAGTGACTCACTTTTTTTTCTCGATGATTTCCTTCAAACTTTGCATGTGGATGTTGCCCAACATAAAAACCTACTAGAAACTGACAGATAGTGGAAAAGTTGATTTATTGATTTTTGGCGAGCGATAATGTGAAAAAACGATGACGTCATCGATTGCGTTCTGAGCGAGTGGCTGAATGGAATTCGTCTAAATTTTGATAACATAAATGAACAACAACGATGAACAATATGTGACCATTAAAACTTGATACTACCATTTATCGATTGATGACGACGGTTTCAAAAAAATTTAGAAGTCAAAACAAGGAAGTCGGCCGGTTGCAACTTTCAGAAAAAATCGTCAATTAGTAAAAACATCCCCTCAGTGAGCAACGCTCAGAACTTAGTGCAAACGTTGCGAGCCTAAGTTAGTTAAAAAAAATTTGTCAATTTTGACGTTTTTTGGCTGTTTTTCCGGCATAAAACCAGAACTAATGTAACAGTGACCCGTGCAGTCATAGTATGGGTGTGCCGAATCGAGACAACACTTTTGTTAATGGTTGGTCAAAAATAATATTCATCCGTTTTTGACCTTTGACCTTGCCTAAGGTTGGTCAAAAATTCAAAAATGATCAGAAAAATATTCCTGCCGATATTTTCAAGACAAGCAGTAGTCATAATTTATCGTGAAAAAATTTCGGAAAAATATTCATCCATTCGCGAGTTATCAGGGTTTCAATGAAAACCCGTACTATGTACGGCGCACCTAGACCTCCATTTAAGCTATATTGCAGCTAACTTTCTGAGGTTCACTACGGCTCTCTAAATGATCGTCAAGGTCTGAAACTTTCAGGATATGATAACAGGAGTGTCATTGATGATCTACCAAAAAATCAGAAACCAAAGATCAAAAATCAAAAAGTTCGTATTTGATCTCAGAAATAGTGAAAACTATGAGATAACAACAACAGATCGAGAAGCAATTAAGAGGGGGGTCTGGGGGTCCACCTCCAGCTAGCGGGGCGCGCGGCGGGAGCCGCGCGACCGGCTAGTCACCTAACTATATATAACAATGTATGTGTACCGCACTTTTTTTTGCCTTTGATTTCCTTCAAATTCTCATCATAGATGCTACCCAACATGACTACGTAGAAAAAGTGGAAGGGCAGAAAAAATATTGATCTATTGATTTTTGGTGAACGAAAATATGAAAAAACGATGACGTCATCGATTTCATTGCAAGCGATTGGCTGAATGAAATCGCACTAAAACTTGATAACATAAATGAACAATACGAGTGGACAACATCTCTCGACTAGAAACCCTCAGCACCATTTATCGATTGATGCCAACGGTTTGAAAAAAATTTAGAATTGAGAGTGACTCACTTTTTTTTGTCGATGATTTCCTTCAAACTTTGCATGTGGATGCTGCCGAATATAAAAACCTACTAGGAACTGACAGATAGTGGAAAAGTTGATTTATTGATTTTTGGCGAACGATAATGTGAAAAAACGATGACGTCATCGATTGCGTTCTGAGCGAGTGGCTGAATGGAATTTGTCTAAAACTTGATAACATAAATGAACAATAACTATGAACAATATGTGTCCATGAAAACTTGATACTACCATTTATCGATTGGTGATGACAGTTTCAAAAAAATTTAGAAGTCAAAACAAGGAAGTCGGCCGGTTGCAACTTTCAGAAAAAATCGGCAATTAGTAAAAACATCCACTTGGTGAGCTGTGGTCACAGCATAATCAAAAGTTTGCGAGCCTAAGTTAGTTAAATTTTTTTCGTCGATTTTGACGTTTTTTGGCTGTTTTTCCTGCATAAAACCAGAACTAATGTAACAGTGGTCATTGGATCCATAGTATGGGTTCGCCCACTAGAGACAACACTTTTGTTAATAGTTGGTCAAAAATAATATCCATCCGTTTTTGACCTTTGACCTTGCCTAAGGGAGGTCAAAAATTCAAACATGATCTAATTTTTTTTGCTTCCGATCTTTTCAAGACAAGCAGTAGTCATAATTTATCGTGAAAAAATTTCAGAAAATTATCAATCCATTCGCAAGTTATCAGGGTTTCAATTAAAACCCGTACTATGTACGGCGCACCTAGACCTCCATTTAAGCTATATTGCAGCCAACTTTCTGAGGTTCACTACGGCTCTCTAAATGATCGTGAAGGTCTGAAACTTTCAGGATATGATAACAAGAGTGTCATTGATGATCTACCGAAAAATCAGAGACCAAAGATCAAAAATCAAAAAGTTCGTATTTGATCTCAGAAATAGTGAAAACTATGAGATAACAACAACAGATCGAGAAAAAATTAAGAGGGGGGTCTGGGGGTCCACCCCCAGCTAGCGGGGCGCGCGGCGGGAGCCGCGCGACCGGCTAGTCACCTAGTCATATATAAAGGTGGATCACTCACTTTTTTTTGCCTTTGATTTCGTTCAAATTCTCATCATAGATGCTACCCAGTATGTCCACGTACAAAATGCAAAAAAACGAGGAAAGTATTGATTTATTGATTTTTGGTAATCAAAAATACGAAAAAACGATGACGTCATCGATTTCGTGGAGAGCGAATGACTGAATGAAATCGCACTAAAACTTGTCAACATAAATGAAGAACAAGAGTGGACAACAGATTCCGACCAGAACCTCTCAGTACCATTTATCGATTAATGGCAATGGTTTGAAAAAAAATTAGAATTGAGAGTGCCTCACTTTTTTTTGTCGATGATTTCCTTCAAACTTTGCATGTGGATGCTGCCCAACATAAAAACCTACTAGAAACTGACAGATAGTGGAAAAGTTGATTTATTGATTTTTGGCGAACTATAATGTGAAAAAACGATGACGTCATCGATTGCGTTCTGAGCGAGTGGCTGAATGGAATTTGTCTAAAACTTGATAACATAAATGAACAACAACGACAAGCAATATGTGTTCATGAAAACTTGACGGTACCATTTATCGATTGATGACGACGATTTGAAAAAAATTTAGAAGTCAAAACAAGGAAGTCGGCCGGTTGCAACTTTCAGAAAAAATCGTCAATTAGTAAAAACATCCACTCAGTGAGCTGTGGTCACAGCATAGTCAAAAGTTTGCGAGCCTAAGTTAGTTAAATTTTTTTCGTCCATTTTGACGTTTTTTGGTGCATTTTCGTTCATAAAAAGAGAAGAGATGTAACAGTGGTCCGTAGATTCATAGTATGGGTTCGCTAAGTAGAGACAACACTTTTGTCAATAGTTGGTCAAATATAATATTCATCCGTTTTTGACGTTTGACCTTGCCTAAGGGAGGTCAAAAATTCAAACCAGTTGGAAACAGACGTTATTCATATATTTCAGAGGTATGAAATATTCATGAATTTTGGTAAAAAAATTTCGAAAAAATATCCATCCGTTAACGAGTTATACAATTTGGGTGAAACCCGTACTATATACGGCGCACCTAGACCTCCATTTAAGCTATTTTGGACAGCAAATTTTCCCACGGTCGCTACGGCTCTCTTGATCATCGTAGTGGCTTGAAAACTTCAGGATAGAATGAGAACAGTGTCCTTGATGATCGACCCAAAGATCAAAGATTAAAGATCAAAAATCGAAATTTTGTAGTTTCTCAGAAATATTGAACGCTATGAGATAGCGTTCACAGATTGAGAAGCAATTAAGAGGGGGGTCTGGGGGTCCACCCCCAGCTAGCGGGGCGCGCGGCGGGAGCCGCGCGACCGGCTAGTATATATATATATATATATATATATAATTTATTTTTATACACTTGATTCGAAGCAGTTTGCAGTTGTATCAGAAATGCGAAAAGAGGCCAAGTCTGCCAATATGCATGAAAATTTCAGAAAATATTTCGCAACGATTCAAAGTGATCGAATGAAAATCGTGAAATATTGAACTCCCGGTTATACATGTTTACCAAAGATCTCACTAACAGTCCTCAAGCGGACCATTCATTAAAACATGTTTTGCCTGTTAGCATAATTTTTGGAATAGATTCAATTCAGGTTCGTTAAGTTTGATCAACCCTCGAGCAAAGGTACCTGTTTGCTTCGAATCGCAAAACAATTTCAATTTGGTCATGTTAACACCTAGTCACATATGGCCCAAATTGCAGCTGTACAAAAACGGTAGTTTATGGAGTTTAATATTTCCAAAGCTGAAAGTCTTTCTATTTGGTTGTTTTTGTAGTTTGATCATACTGTAGTATAGCCTTGTAGAAAAAAAAAACCACAGTTCGATGAACAGCAGTTTTCGCTGTAACGTCGTTTCATTCTCTATCAGCAATTTTTGCTAAATGACATAGTATTTGGCTTGTATTTTTTCTAAAAAAAATTGTAGGATTTAGTGATGGATCATCTACTGATGAAGGCAGCCCACCGGGTATAGATTAATGCCCTAAACGCCATAGGTAACTAACTGTGTTTGCTAGAGCGAACTAGACTTATTTTGGCGAAATAAATTTTGTTTCAACAAAAAGATAATGTAATACGCTATTTAGACGCACTATTTCGCATTAAACAAGTGTATGTCAGTTTGTCTGAAGCTCATTTTTGGTTTCTCAAAATGAGAAAGATCAACTGTTAGAACCATTTCTTCCCACAAACAAAAAGTTCGTATTGTATGAAGATTGACGGACGGCATCCTCACACACATACCTTCTCTCCAATCTGCAATACAACACGGTTGATTTAAAGATAAATTACAGATAGAGATAATGTGAACACTCTACAATGTTTCATATTGTCACTTTTGATACATGATGTCACATTTATGAGTAAGTTTCTTTTATCTCTTATTTTTACTTACCTGAAGGTGGTTGCAGTTGATATGGGGATTGAGGTGGTAGAATCAGCTCTCAGAAATATGTATTCGTGTCTAGATTTCGTAGCAGGTATCGCCAGCTGTGACAGAGTATAGTAGCATGCACCACGTCGAGCGCGCAGAGAAACAGGAGATGAAAGACACAGCAATTCGCTGACCTGCATGAAATAATGCAGTTTGGAAGGACGCCAAACACCAGTATTGCAAAATCACGTTCTGACCTGCGGGGAATTAAGTTCTAACCCAGGGACATTTTGTACAACCATCTAACTTCTCCTCATTTGCGTAATGTCTCGTCTCACAGCGCGCTGTGTTAATCTATAATTATTATTATAAGCGCCATGCTAGTTTCTAGCCTGGACATTAATTCATTATTCCATTTTAATAAAACTGATTTAATTTAGTTCATGATTATCGAATGTACTTCTGCTAGTGAACGGATTGATACGTGTCCCTACTTGAAAAGTGTTTGGTTGAGATGTGTTGGAACTGATAAAAATGCGGCATCAAGTTGTAGTAAGTTCGAAATCTTCAGAAAAACTGACCCCGAACTACGACTTTTATCAGAAGAAAAGATCGACGAAGATTTCTGAAAAAAAAAAGTCTTTTGCAATCGGAAAATTTCGTACACTACTAGATCAACTGAAGGTATACGTTAAACGTACCTAAACTTCTATTTTTTGTATTCACTTTGACTGAAACATGTGATTGAAAAAAGACGAAAAATTTATACTCGCAGAGTCAAAGTGAACGTGTTCAACAGTCGTTGGTGTTAGACGTTTGCCGGACTGGTTTTCACGAGAGTTCCATTTTGACGGGAGACTGAAAACATCGAAAAAGTTGCTATAAACTGAATGAGAGTTCCATAACGTATCACCTAGTATGTATTGTATGTCGATGTTGCCCGACACCGCTAAATTTGTAGTTTCACCCGTGTTTTCGGTCGAAACTCATAGTTTATAGCGTGCATCAAGTTCAAACTACAACGATTCCTATATAAATTCACAGTTTACACTAAATTAACAAACATTCAAGGAAAACACACCTTTAGGCATCTGCGGAACTGTGGCTCGGCCTCCTGTAGCAGGCGACACCGAGGCGAGGCGTGTATGGTCGAAAAACTCTGAAAACTGATTCGATTGAAGTCTAATTGAAAATGTGGCATTTTGTTAGTTTAAACGTCAAGCCTCTTACAAAAAAGAACGAGGATCACACGAGTGGAAAAAGACATACGAACTCTATCTTCTTGCACTCGTTCTGATTTTTCTTCTTTCTCGAATGTAGATAAAGAATGTCCGCTCTATCACTTAGATTCCTATCTGTGTTTTCTGTAAGTACCGACTTCTAAACTAACCAGCACAATACTCCAACAGTATTCCCAGGTACGGATTTTCTAGACAAACGCCGAAGTTCTTCACTATGTTTGAATGACGAAAACGGTTCATCATTATCGCCTCTCGTTTCATTGCTGAAATTGGAACAAAGTAGATGAAGTAAAATCTTCGTTGTAGTTTGATCTCCAAACGCACCGCAATTTGTGAAATTAGACCGAAACCAATATCAGTAAAATATCAAACTTCCAATACCGCCGGAAACGGTTACACATCTCATTTGCTTTCTTCGAATAGAACAAACTATATACTATATGTCACATAATTCCTACTGACACTCACACTACAATACACGTTTTGTCTTATCGAAGAGCTTTCACACTGAAACTGTATTGACGATACTATATGGTATCAGGAGTACATGCGAACATTTCGAAGCTTACCGATAACATATACATTATTTGTGAAAAGTGGGGGACCAGGAAGTGTGTGAGTTCTGTTCGGTTTCACCGTTTTCTGCAAAAAGTGAACAATACGATGTTGTGAATGAGTGTGCAACAAAAAAAGAACAATACATTTGTTTGCACAACGGTTCACAACGTTTTTAGGGGAAACCACTATGCACTTTTACGTTCAAGTTATACTTTGTATATTCTGTTTCTTGTGAATCGTTGTGCAAACAAATGTATTGTTCTTTTTTTGTTGCACACTCATTCACAACATCGTATTGTTCACTTTTTGCAGAAAACGGTGAAACCGAACAGAACTCACACACTTCCTGGTCCCCCACTTTTTACAAATTGTTCTCTTTTTGCTAGTTGTACTAGTACAACCACTTCTAGAGTTGACTTAGAAAAACGATTTTTGAATAGTGGTGACTATGAAACATCCTGATATCTGAAAGTTCCAGGTTTTCAAACGATGTGATCCTGAAACATTCAAAAAACAGCTTTTTTCCGCTTCCGTAATTGAAATCTGAGTATTGTGAAAAATCTGCGTCATTACAGTAAGAAAGTATTTTCTCCATTGGCGCGAACGGGCGCCAGCCATTGGCACCAGATACAGAACATGTTACTCTAATTAGTAACAAATAACTTGGAATGAATGGCCTCGACCAATTAGCACAATTTCCGACTGTTTTTTGATTCAGAAACCCTATTTTCAATTTTGGCGCCAATTGGCGGATAAACTACCGTTTTGGCGCAGAATGTCGAAGAAATGTTGCTATCCAAGCCGTATTCGTTAACTATGACCATAGTTCGAACATCTGTGGAACATTTCGCTCGTTACCCTACTTGCCTGGCGTTGTTCTAATTTGGCGCCACTGGGCGCCAGCGTTTGGCGCCAAATATAAATTACTCTAATTAGTAACAAAAAACTTGGAATGAATGGCCTCGACCAATTAGCACAATTTATGACTGTTTTTTGGTTCAGAAACCCGGTTTTCCATTTTGGCGCCAATTGGCGGATGAAGTACCGTTTTGGCGCAGAATGTCGAAGAATTGTTGGTATCCAAGCTGTATTCGTTAACTATGTTCATAGTTCGGACATCTGTGAAACATTTCGCTCGTTACCTTACCTGCCCGGCGTTGTTCTAATTTGGCGCCACTGGGCGCCAGCGTTTGGCGCCAAATATAAACCATGACACCAAATTTTCAGAGAAGGCTGGGATTCACTAATCTAACCTCTGTGCAAAATTTCGGAGCATTTCATCCATGGGAACACATATTTTCCTGCTACTGGCGCCTATTGGCGCCCGCGCCAAGCGCCAAACGAAACGTGACATCACCAAACTTCTTGGGCCGCGCTAACTTTGGGGTTTACACATGTGTGCCAAATTTCAGCCGAATTGGTCCAGTAGTTAAAAAAATAATTTTCTATGCGGACATTGGACGAGGGACGAGCGACGAGGGACGAGGGACGAGGGACGAGGGACAACGGAAATTTTCATAACGACACGACAGCATAACTTTTTTCTACCTTGACTGATTTTCCTAATTTTTTCACACAACATGTATTCAATAGATATCTAGCTCTCTCTTTTTTTAAATTTCGAAAAAATGTTTTATTTGAAGACTTTTGTGGTTTGAAAGCCAAAAATGGGTGCGCAATGGCCAAACCAAACACAACTCACACGCAGCGCTTCGCGCTGCGCGCGATTAAAAGGGCCAAAATATATAGTAACCATGTAAGCCGTCTCAAACGAAATGCAGAAAAACACATCACTGTTATGGTAAATCTGGTGCTTAACTAGTTTCACGTCAAAGTTACACTGACCTTCTTTGATTTCGTTTGATAAGTGACACTTGAAAGAAAGGAAAAAAGTTCTGTTGTAAACCTCATAATTCACTTTAGATTGCTATATAACACAATTTATACACTACCAAAGCTTACACTTTCAATTGCATCCAATAGACTAATTTGTAATAACCAGCACATACCTTCAATAAAAGCGGTAAAATCGGAACGATGGCGTGGCTGTAACTTGTTCAACGCTACAATCTGTAAATTAAAGTTGGTTTCCAAAGTATACATTTACTCAAATCTGTCTGATTTTGTTCACCGCTACAAGCTACAATGTAACTACTAATCGGAAGCCATTTCACACTCACTGAGATTCAATTTTCAGAGGTTTAGCCATCTAGTTAGTGTGTTTTTGTAATAAAACCATCAGAGATTCAGAAGAAATTGAAACTAACCTCCCGTTTGTAGTTCACTTTGTAGATTACTCTGTAACTACCATGACCGATGATAGACTGATCGATAGTTTGGCAAGACCAAGAACTTTCTTCGGCGGGGATCTCGTGCGGCTCTTCTGAAAAACACTTGTGTCGAAATGGTTTTAATCATATAATGGTTAGTTTTCAACATCACTGGTAGCGTTTTTTCACGCAAACTCTTATTGTGAGGTTTACAACAAAACTTTATGTTTTTTTTTCCTTTCAAATGTCAATAAAACTAGAGAAAGAAAGTGCAAAGACTTAACGTGAAACTAGTAAAACACAAGTTGGGTCAGAATGTTTCTCTGATTCATTGCATTTCTGCTCAGCCTTCTACAATAGTATACTAAATGTTTTATCTCATTCACATATTTAGTGATTCTGTTATAATATTTCAAATGGTAATGTATTATGTACAACATATTTGCGAAACTCACCATCTTCACACATTTGATGATCATTTGATATATAGGTTTGTAAGTTTTTATCGTTTCTTGACGACAGAAGAAGAAATTGCAGCGGATATTGCCAAAGTCTCGCAGACTCGGGAGCAAAAAGGTGCAAGGGATAGAGATTAATCAGAAAGGCATCTTGCAAGAGCATATGTCATTGAAGAGTTGCCAACCGGACAAACACATTTTTTTCTCGGATAGGGGCCTGAACGCTCTACAAAAGTGATATTCTGGGGGAAAATAACAAGTGCGCCTACTTTTTAGTAATGTTTTTTCAGGTTGCCTGAAAGTAACCTAAACATAGGTTTAGTTACCGTTATAACCTGACAAATTCAAGAAAAAATACCAATTCAGCGATTTTTTTAAGGGTAACCGAATTTCTGTTTTGGGTTATCACCTGTTTAGCTGAGAGAGAAAGTCTAAAGATGAACGCTACGTTCAATCGTTCAACCGTGGCAGCTGCTCTATAGAACGCACAGGCGGCCAACTAACGCCTGCAGTTTTCTATGCTTTGAGAGGTGGTAACATGTCGCAACGATTTCATCAACAATGGCAGTGCCGAAGACGGTTGTCGTGCATTAGGATACAATCGGAAAAGAGCTGCGGTTGAGCTAACAATGAGTGTGTATTCATTAAATTGTAAACAATGAAAATATGTGGTGATGTTACAGAGATATTGATTACCCGCATCAAATATTTTTGAGCCATTGGATGTGTCGTCACCAAATGGGTTCCTTAAGTTTACCAGGAGGTGTAGAATGCCTTTAATTCTCGAACTATGCATGAAGACCGGGAAAGAGTAGAACAGAACAAAGTTGTTTCAAATGTGGAGGCTTCTATTCATTCCGATAGGAAGTCAAAATTCCATAGCAATTGTTGCAATAACCCAGATAAGCAACATCATCTTTTCCAAAAAAAATACAAATAACATGATAATGTGACAAATACATGCGAAGTGGACCAAGTGGACCGAAGTGGACTTAACTGTGGAAAGTTGAAAATAGGAACAAAAATTCAAACTTGTACAAAAACAAAAACAATTTGTATAAAAAAACGATGTAAAGTGAGAGACGATTAGCTTTTGAGATTGAACTGCATGGAATATAGAAAAGGAGGACAATAACTCAAGAGGGAAATAAAAAATCTAATCTCGCAATTTTCATGGGTCAAAAACATTTTGTTTTTCAGTGAAAAAAAAACCTTGCAGCAAACAATTAGATGAAACGTCCTAATATGATTATCACCATTGATTCAAAAATGATAACAGAACAGAGTACACTATAAGTTTCTTGAATATTCATGTAAAGTTAGCATTCTAATAGCCTAAGTGTGCACTTTGTCGTTTCACGTTTCCGAGTTCTGCTGTGTTTAACATGTTTCACGTGACTGTGCGATAGACTGACAGTATAGCTGATTTTTGTTTCAGATACGTTTTTAGTGTAAGCGGACTTTTCTAAAAGATTTAGCATATATTTTTTGAATCAGTCTGTCAGGATGATCATGAAAATTGCGAGATTAGATTTTTTATTTCCCTCTTGAGTTATTGTCCTCCTTTTCTATATTCCATGCAGTTCAATCTCAAAAGCTAATCGTCTCTCACTTTACATCGTTTTTTTATACAAATTGTCCTCATTTTCTATATTTCCGAAGGAAATAATGAATCAATAGATAGGAAATAATGAGCATCTAATCAATTATTATTAAACTTTTTTGAACGTAACAATGAATACTAAGTTGATTTGCAGAACATAAACTGCGTTAGAACTCTGGTTAGTAAGCATTCTCTCAGAAACCGTGATCAATCCTTGATTTCGGGCAGCGCACGTGTGGCGCCGTCCATTTTTTCTTCATTCGTGACGCTTTGGCTCAGTCGGCAGAGCAGCGCACTACAGTTCAGTAGGCCGAAGGTTCGAATCCTTTCACGGACAGCATTTTTGTTTTTGTTCGATTAACCTTTTTATGTAGTCAGGATGTCTACGGATTAACACAAATGTTTTTTCAATATATTTTGATCTATTCAAACCACCAAAAGGCGGAACAACAGCTCACTGCGCACACTCCGCACATCTAGAAGTGATTGTCAAAGCAGCTAAATGCAATGTTTCCAAGGCGATAAAATGACTCATTTTCAACCGATTGGTCCAAGATTTCAGATTTACACATAACTCTGCTGTTTCTAACTATATTCCAAATTTCAGACGAATCGGTTAAATTCGTCGGTTTTGCGGCCGCCGCGCCACGCCGCGCCACGCCGCGCCGCGCCACGCCGCGCCACGCGGCCGCCGTCGGAAGACATTTTTGCGAGACGATATTCAGCATAACTGTAGATCACTGGTCGCACATTAAATATCGAATAGCTCAATGATAAAGCCTTTCCTCCTCTATCTCTTTCCATCAAAATCTCAAAAATCCGTTCAGGAGTTTTTGAGAAAATGGCATAAAACCACTTTTGAAAGTCCGCAATGTTGTGATCAAAAACTAATCTGCGCAGCGCTTCGCGCTGCGCGCGATTACCGGGACCCTCTTCCTCATTAGCTTAATCCTGATAGTTAAATCTATAAACCTGATTACAATCACTCGAAAAAGGTTTGGTTTTGTGAAATACTCTGACCTTATTGAGATCGTTAGGTCGTACCTAGATCAAACCAACATCGAAATACATACGTTTTCAGAAAACTCTCCAATTATCTTCGATAACCTACAACTGTTCTATGGAACAGCATGATTATATTACTTAGCAAGACTGGAGAAAAGTTAAAGTTTACAGTAAGCTTTTTATAACTTGTAGGCATGATCATGGATATCCAGCCAACAAAAAGACTGTTTTTCTCCAACGGCTGTAGCGATAGTCGATCTCGAAGTGACAAGACGGCCATCTATCTTCATATTTCTTGTCAACCTGTGTACTTTCCACCCAAATGTTGTTATATGAATTAGCTGCGAAGATGAAACAAGCTTCAGGCATAGCAGAGATCATGTGATTCACCATTTTGGACAAATTGCCATCCGGATGCTTGTAAGGACGATCCTCTCTGAAATTTTTAGCTCGCAGGTTCGATTCCTGTGAGAAAGAGAAACTTACAAATTTGGCACTTACTAGGGTACTGTTTTTAGTTAATGTTAGAGTTGCGGTTTTATAGTAAGTCACGGTACTTGAAGAAAAGGGAGTCGTAAATTTTCAGTTTTCTGAAAAACTCTGGTCGAGTGAAATAATTTATGACTGATACAAAGCGTGTTCGTGTGTTGAATTTCTGCAGCATTTGCTAGAAGAACAGCATATTGTACACTTTTCAGACTTTTCACATTTCACTAAGCAGAGATAGGCGAGAAAGAACACGCCCCATAACTTGATTAAACCGTGCTGTATCATTTTAATCTACGGTGCACCGTAAGTCAAATGCAAACCCACTTGAATGATATTTCATCGGCTGCCTTTTCAATTTTACTACGCCATTCCATCATGTCCTGATTCGTTTTTCTGTGTCTCAGTACGCTACGATGAACGACGATATTGCATTTCCCACGCCGGAACTGTTGTATATAGATGTCCCACTCTGCAGAGCTGTTCATGTAGTGCTGATCAACTCCTTCACAGTCGTTGTATACAAGCGTAGTGAAAATATCCCTGGAGAAGAACATCCGTCCAAACATTCAAAATAAGAAAGAAAAAACTGCCAGTTAACAGAAATCTTTTCATGGAAACAGTTCAACCGGTGGCTGTATTTTGTGATTCTCAAAAAGCCAGGTATACCGTTCAAGCAGAATTTCCATAAGCAATTTCTGGTTGAGACTACGATTTTGTAAGTATATGTTTTGCTGATCTTACGCAGGTGTGTTAGTTTCACACAAAATAGAATCAATAATCATAACAAATGAGTGAGTAGTCAGCAAAAATCTGTTTGAATTTTTTCGAAAACTTACGCGGCCGCTCGAGCCTTCAAAACGGCGAATGTTTCGTTTTTCAAACTTTTTCAATGACTTGTGTGTGTTGCTGCAATGAGAGAAAATAACTGAAGGACACACTTCACAGACAGTATATCAGCACCTCTTCGTTGTAGCATGCTGAATGGAATCAGAAAAAATATCACATGAATGAAACATGAACACTGTGGTGCTCCAAAATTGCGCTCAAATCCTGAACTGTTCGAATACACTAGAAACTTCTCCGAATGCTTACGTTGTGTTGATTTTCGACAGTTCCGTTTTAATGTGTACAGCTTTGTCAACGTTATCCTCGTCAGGGTGGAAGTTAGCAACATATTGAATGATGGAGCGAACTTGGTGAGGCCAGTGGGCATTCTGATGTATGCATAGTTATAGGTGATGTTGAAAACTCTATGTAGACCCATTATTACTATTTCAAGAAATCAGTTAAAGGTTCAATCTGGTTTATTTTCCAACAAAATGAGATTACTATAATTAGCTGTGCGCTAGAATATTATGAACCGTTAAAAGTGGCATACACTCATGCGGAAGTGCTGTGAAATGTGGAAGTGCCGATGCTCAGAAATGCGGTATTGCATTGCGCGCAGCCATCCCATTGGGGGGTCAACCGCGGTCGTGTTTTCTAGACTTTCTGCGTCCTTTAATAATACACATGTGAGTAAATTTTTTGGCAGTCTGCCTATTTGGCCTCTTTCCTATCTTCCGGTGCTTTGCGCAGTCTGGATTTGCGTTAATGACCTAGACTCAGGAAAGATCAATGAACCAATCACTCGCCAGCGAAGAAAAACGGAAAATTGGAAAATAAAACAATAATTAGATATGAGAAATTTTTGCAGAGGAAACTGAGCACATACCTCATAATTTGATAGATTGTTTGTGTGTTCTACCTCCAATGTCGGAGTTTCGACTACTTTACGATTAATCGTCTTGAAAATTGCATCGTGATAGTACCACGTCAGAAAAAGCCCTGTAATAGTCGAACGTTTTAGTGACGGATAAATGAACTGCTGACTAAGAAGGCGAAGAAAATTCACTTGTAGGATCAACCTTTCTGTGGAGATAAATGTTTTCGGAGATGTTCCTAGACTCCTCATGTTATTTTTGAATGACCCTTTCTCAGAGCAAACTAAAGTATTCTTAATATTTTCTGATTTGAGTGTTTTTATGAAACTGAACAATCGCTAAAAGATATTTGCAGAAGTTTGAGAAAACTTAGGGTTGGTGAAAAAGGGATTTGAATATTTATTGGCGCACTGCCAAGTCTCAGTGGGAATGACCAGAACTCTAAATTCACATTCTGATGGCTGTAATTTCAACATGTGTTTTCTATGCTAGAATCAATTATAAGTATCATTATTTTCTTATTTTCTGGCTTGCGGTTTCAACACACCTGAGTTGAACACTGCTACCACCAGAACACTGAAAAGTAGAATCGGTATTTCATCCCTTTGAATATACGGACGAGCATTGATATGAATATCAATTCTGTTTTGCACTGATGAGTCAGACCTGGACATTTTGCTGTAACGCAATCAGGTTTAGTTCGTTTCTTTTTGTCGCGTTGTTTATCTTCTCCACTATGAGAATCCTAATTCTGGTAAGAATGGAAAGGTTAGAAAATGACTTTGTAACTTTTGTCAGCATTTCTTTTAGTCTAAATCTACTGTAATGCAATCGATGGTTGAAACGAACTATACACTATCTTGACAAAACGATTGGTACAGAATGTGACGAAATGTTATTCAAAGTGTGTTTACAAACTAAATACCCCACACAGAAGATTCGTGGAAAATTGAAAAAAAATCGAAGGAGCCTGATATAAGAGCAACGAAATGAACAACATCGACCGTGAACTTTTTTTCCTTCATGAACCCTTATTAAAAGGTAATCACTGAAAATAATAGTTTTTCAATCGAATGGCGAACCGAGATTTAAATCCTGCTGTTACCGGTATACAGCTATGGCATTAGAAAATGCACGGTTTCCGATTGTTATTTATGCTATAAAGATAGAATGCTATAAAGTTACGAGTGAGAGCGGAAACGAAACACGAACACGAGGCATCAGAGGATCGATAAAATTAGAACAACAGCCACGCTGGTTTGTCAGCACACTGGGGTTTCTAATCGAGACGAAAAGGTTGTGTTCTAGAGTTTTGGAAATGTTCGATTTCAAAATTATAGATTTTTCGAGTTTTGCAAAAAATGGTTTTCGAGTTTACAGATTGACGGTTCGAGTTTCGAATTTCGACTTTCAAACTTCGAGTTTTCAAGTTTCGAGTTCAGGGAAAAATAGAATTTTCGAGTTTTGCGAAATTTCAAGTGTTCAAATTTTTGTCGAATCGAATCGAGTTTTGAGTCTGACTTCAACAATCCTACTGCACACTGTAACGGTTTAAGGAGACTGGTGACTCTAACGAAAAATAAAAAAACATAGTTCAGCGTTCAAGAAATGATAAGAAGCAAAGATACTCTTAGTCATCCAGGCCAGCTTTTGATATCTTATGCACGGAATGGAAGTTTGTAACAACAGTTTGTGTGGACGATGTCAGAGCACATGAATCAACAGAGATGACATAATTAAGAAAAATGGCTGTTTTAGATTTTCATTTCAAACAAATAGCAAAGGATCAGAGAAAAAACAATTATTGAAAAAAACAGCATTGACCAATCTAACTTTTCTCGCCCTGTGTGTTTTTCTCTCGTTCAGGTAATTCAAATCCCGTGAGCAAAAGAACAATACAGACGTCTTATTCGTACGATGCTCTCGCTCAAACAGCCCGAAGTTTAGAAAGTTATTCGGTAAGTTGAGAATACCGAGTTCTACAAACAGAGTTCTACAAGCTCAGTGTGCCATTTAGGGTACATTTCCAGCTTGAAGAGTGGTGAGTACTGTGACTGATACTGCACATGGTGACGTTTTGACGATAATGTGATCTGACTTTCGATCTGACTTTTTCACTTACTTTTCGTATCAATATAGGTGAAAAATGGTAACCTTTTTTTGTATTATCGGCATTTTTTGATTTTTGGTAAGCCCAGTTTCAGTACAGTGGTTTGAACACAAAATAGCAGTTCTGGTTGAGTTTTGCTAGTTGGGGCGTTTTGTTGGAATACACTTTCACGAAATAGAAGGATTTGGGAATAGGTATGACGCCACACATGGTATTTGCATACCGAATATGTTACCAGAGTGTTTCACCAATGAGCGAGTGATTATCTGCAGTCGTTTTCACAACGAAGCTCAGAGGTAGTAGTGACTCAGAAGATTGATCATTCAACAAGCAGCAATATACCAGCTGTTGCATCATTTGGTGGGTGATTCACGAATACTGAGTATAAAAACCACTGAACGCCGTATTTACCTCACTCCTCTCTTCGCATTTGCCTTGCGTTGTAAATTTGCAACACTTTTTGTAAACTTCTAATGCTTCTCAAAACTTCAACTTGAACAACCACACCTCTATCTCTCTCTACATACCATACGATATTCGCTCTCAACCGGCACATTTTTGGATCCAACTTATTATTGGGTTTTCTTCATTTAGATAATCCATTCATGTTCAGGGCGGTATGCATTGAACTCAGTTTTTTTTCTAAACTCGAAAACTCGAAAAAGACCGACTCGAATGTGTTGAGTGTCGAGCTTTTAGTTTGAGCCCGCGGGAAATTAGAAATTAGATTGTGAAAAGAGACGGAGAAGGATTCCAGAAGTTGGTTTCCCACAATTTCAAACATTGAGAGCAACTGTGAGAGCAAAATACAGTTTCGTCATCAGCCGCAAAAAACACTTTATGTGAGTGCATTCGAACAAGACTTTTATTGTTTTTGTTCATCTTGTGAGATTGGTCCAAAGTAATCCATTCGTATTTGTTAGTTATTCTATTTGTTACATTTGCATTTAACTGTGATGACCAAATCATGTCTTGAGTTGTTTCCATTGTCGACTTCCGACACATACTTCCGCGTTTGAATGTTTTTGTATCCTACTGTCAATGGTTTTCATTCTTTTTTCTATATCACATGCTTGGCTTGTAAATAAACAAATCAATCAATCAAACTCCATCCGTGGACTAAAACATGTTTCCAAAACCATTTCTTTATCGAATCGAATTATTTGGTACTCAATCGGTTCCTGCTAATCCATTTCTCGATAACCGGAGTAGGTAATCTGGAAGTAACCTAGAAACCGAAATCTGTTTTCTTTTGAAGTTAACGGTAAACACCTGATTTCTATTCTCTGTTTCAGGTATTGCTCATAAAGGGCTTTAAATCGGTAAGGTAACCGTGAAATCCGGTTCGATAAAGATATTACATGTTCCCAGAATGATCCGTGCCCTCCTCCTTCTGATGCTCTCTTGCTCAGCTCTCGCCGGTAAGTCGCAGACCGAATATCAGTTGCGCGGAAGCTGTGTCGCTCTCTGAGGGCACAGTAACTGTCGCGGTAGAGGTCTGGCAATCAATCCTCAATCAAATATACTTTGTTTTTTAACTTCAAAATACTCATACAATCGGATTATAGTGAAACGGATTATTTGCACAGTATTTGCATTTATGAAACTTTACTGTTTCTAGTAATCTTGTGTACAATCTACTTTGGAATAAATCATCTCCCGTTCAACTCAGAATATGGTGGAAAATCACTAACTTCTTCTTGTTCAGGGTCATATTCACGTTCACGACCGTGTGAGAGCGAGTGGACATTCAACAGAGATACTATGTCGTGCTATAAAGTGAGTTGATAGAACTGCAAACACTTCGTCTGTGTGTGAAAATAAATACTCAATTTCAAGTGAGCAACATGACATACTGTGTACAGTGTGAAATGTTTAGACTTCAGTCACGTTAAAACTTGTTAAAGAAAAGTACATACAAGAATGGTAATCTGAAAAGAAAAAAATACTTCCTAAAGAATGAATACATTTACATCGGAAATATTCTAATAAGTTCTACATTTTCACTCAAAAACGTACACATCGGGTTGTGTTTCTGTAGAAAACCTAGGCTCATGTTCCAGGTGTTTGGTCCCAATGTTCAACCATTTTTGGTCCTACCGATGTCGTTCAAATCTTGCTATTTTGCTTGTATGATAATGAACCAATCAAAAAAATAGAAAAACTTTATATTTCAAAGACAGAAAATTGTAATAGTACGAAATGTACCTTCCACGTTCTCGGCCAAATTTACATTTTGTTTCAGAAAAGAACCATAATGCTACTTTCACATGTTTCAATTAGTTACATCTTCTAGGCCATTCGTTCAGGTTATAAGAAATCTATCGGTCGACGAAGGTGAACGGGTGTGCAAACAGATGGGTTCACACCTAGCTTCTATCCACAGTCAGGAGGAGAGCGAATTTCTGAGTGGTGAGTAAGAAATGAACTAGCAACCATAGTTTGTAAGCTAGATTATCTTGGCATTTCTATCCCAACCTGTTCCTCTCGCGTCGCGCACTTTTCAAGAGGCTCGTACGACGGCGGGATATGAGAGCAGAGAAATAGCTCATGTTTGAAGAGACGCAGGTTGAGATCGAGGGTCGGGATGTACGTGAATACGCTTTCAGGTAATAATTATGTTGTATTTTCTATTTGACATCATCATCTAGACTTTGTGACAATTGTTATACAACTCTTATACCGCATCGGGCTTTTTCTTCATAAAAATGATAGAAAAATTGTAAGTGAAAAAAATTACATTGTAAAGTGATACCAGAAGGCTACTGTACTGGAGTGATACCAGAAGACAAAAGGCAGAAAAAGGCTAGAAGTGATACTCGGTAAAATGATTTTTCAATACTGTTTTTTGGCGTTCTATGTGTCCGATCGCATTGACCTACGCTTTGATTTATCAAACTCACCCCCAACCAGTCTTTAATTCAACGAAGCACAACGTTTCACATTTTATACTTGTACATTTTATTTCAGAGATCATCCCAGGGAATGCTGGTATAATCGGCCTGCATAAAATGGGGACATCCTGGTTCTGGCTGGACGGATCGAAGGTATAGTTGTACTCAGAAACATTCGCGCCAATTATTTGCAATTCCAAAATTTTAATGACAACCGCCCAACTCCATTCCGGAAACATCTCAGACGAGTTTTGTGGTTCGGAAAGAATGTCTCTACTATCAATTCTTACCACAAAGTTTCTAACACTGTTGAAACTTCCGAACCATTCAACATATTTAAGCGGCATGTCATTGGGCGAAAGTTTGTACAGAGGTTTGGGGTGCGACACCATTTCAAAAGCATGTTTGAAATTAAAGGCATTTGCCATTCAGATATAGTTTCCAGGAGGAATAGATTACAAGATTTGTTGCACAGAAACCTTAGCTGCCTAAAATCAAAAAAAAAGATAAAATACAGCTCGTGTTTTCAAAGCAATAATTTTTTCCATTAGTCATACACGGAAAGTGAGATAAATTGGTCTATATGAGAGATTATTTTTTATTGGATTATTTGGATCAGAGAGCCTTTTTGGAAGACAAAAAATGCAAAATAGCATTATTGTGAGACAATGTGAAGATTATGGACAGTGGTAGCGCTATAAATATAAAACTCATGAATGAACGGGAATTTAATCCTCGGTGTCACTCATGAAAAAAGCGACTTAGACCACTCGACTTTGCGGGAACGATTATTTTTCGAAAAACTGTAAAAATATCATCGAACGGTAATTCATTATAATTTAATCTTGGAAACTTACGCAACAGGTCTACTTATAGGTAAGATATGACATATCTATGACTATAATGATTGGTGCTGTCTCCTTTAATGAACGAAACTTGTGTTATTCAGATCGACTATTTAAGATGGGCACATAATGAGCCAAATAATGCTAACATTGGTGAGGATTGTACTATGGTAAGTCGTTTTTTAAATTATTTTTAAAATTATTTTAATCAATTTTGCACGATATTTGTTTGTATCTTGCCCAAATTCCGTTGATCTTTGCTGTTCCCTCTACCTGTAATGGGAAAGTATATATACTCATTTACATTTTCATTATTTTTGTTCGTTTGATTGTGATGTTAAAACCTCCTCTATATTTTAGATGTACACATCAGGAAACAAGAAACTACAATGGAATGATGTACCATGCACTACAGTCTTTCCAATCCTCATGTGCAAAAAATCAATCCCTTAAAACAGCAGATAATAAAAATATGATCTTTGTTATGTTTCGAGGTCATTTTCAAAATTGAACCCAACTCAAACTGTTGTGACAAGTGATGTTGAACAATTCTATCAGAAGTGTTTCAAAGTACAATAGTGGTTTACTGATTCCACTGTTTGGATTATCAGTCCGGAACGTTTCAGTTAGTTGTCAGTTGATATTATCAACTGGAGAGGCAAGTTTGTTTTTGAAAAAGCTTGAGTAACTTTTTGGAAGACGTTTCTCACAGTAGCCAACGCTGTCAACACTCACCGAAAAATGACGACTTTGAAGAACAGAAAATTGAAACCATCGGTACCAACCGCACTTGTATGTTTACTTGCAAGAGTGGCTAACATGTCGTGGCAACGCAACTAAACGAAAACGGCAAAGGTTCAGAAAATGTCCAAAATAGAAGTATGTGGGAGTACAAAAACGACTATTGTCTTTGCCAACGGAAAGGCAGGAGGGAACTGTATATTTCATTTGTATAAAAACACGATGTAAAGTGAGAGGCAATTGATTGGCTTTTGAGATTGTACTGCATGTAATATAGAAAAGGAGGACAATAACTCAAGAGGGAAATAAAAAAAAAAAACTAATCTCGCAATTGTCATGGGTCAAAACACCTTTGTTTTCCAGTGAAAAAAAAACTTGCATCAAAGAAACATTAGATGAAACCTCCTAATATGATTCTCACCATTGATTCAGAACTGATAACAAAACAGAGTACACTAGAAGTTTCTGGAAGAGTCATGTAAAGTTAAGATTCTAATAGCATTAGTGTGCACTTCGTCGTTTCACGTTTCCGAATTCTGCTGTGTTTAACAAGTTTCACGTGACTGTGCGATTGACTGACAGTATAGCTGATTTTTGTTTCAGATACGTTTTTAGTGTAAGCGGAATGTTCTCTAGGATTTAGCACTTATTTTTTGAATCAGTGTGTCAGGATGATCATGCAAATTGCGAGATTGAATTGTTTATTTCCCTCTTGAGTTATTGTCCTCCTTTCCATTATGTAAACAGAACACAAGAACACAATGCATTGCAATATAGTCAACAAGTTATAATACATTATCACGTTCGAACTTAAAGAAACCGTTCCGCTATAATTTGAGTTCCACGAGAAATTCAAAAAGCTCAAAAAATTTCTTAATTCTTCCTAGACGATAAAAATACTTTCTCATTGAAAATTAGTAAAAATTGCATAACATCAAGCACAAAAAGAAAAGTCATTTTCATTTTGTAGTCTCTAATTGTGTATTCGTATGTGGTAGAGTGTTTTAAAATCATTTTTACACTTCTATAGGCTATTTTGAGCATACCCCGTACGCAACCCCCCTATCGGTTTGATTTCGTCAGCCGCTTTTCTGAGAAAACGAAGCAAGATAGGGATATAAAAGTATATATGTTTGCTAATGATTTTTCATCTAGGGTCAGATTGTGAACTCAAAAGTCAAAATAAAAGCGGGACGGATTCTTCAAAGGTGTATTGAATTTTTCTTCTGAACTTCATTGTAGTTCATGGTAAATATTTTCAGGCACATTTTGAACTTCTTCTTTTTCAAGTTCAGTCCGGTGGTTATCTGCTCACTCGTCCGTTTGCTGTTAGATAAGTGAGTGGCTCTGCAACAAACGAAAAAATATTAGTAAAAAGTGGGGGAACCAACAAATGTGTGAGTTGTAGGACATCATACCTTTGCAGGCCTTACAACTACGTGAAAAAAATTCTAATTGTAAGGCCTGCCAACATACGTTGGCAGGCCTTACAATTAGGTGAACATTGTCGTAAGAAACATACCTTTGCAGGCCTTACAACTACGTGAACATTTTTGTAGGCCAACATACATTGGCAGGCCTTACAATTAGGTGAACGATTTTGTAGGACAACATACCTTTGCAGGCCTTACAACTACGTGAACATTTTTTAAGCCAACATACGTTGGCAGGCCTTACAATCAGGTGAACATTTTTGAAGAAACATACCTTGGCAGGCCTTACAACTACGTGAACGATTTTGTAGGACAACATACCTTAGCAGGCCATACAACTACGTGAACATTTTGTAGGACATTATACGTTGGCAGGCCTTACAATTAGGTACACATTTTTGTAAGAAACATACTTTTGCAGGCCTTACAACTACGTGAACATTTTTGTAGGACTACATACGATGGCAGGCCTTGCAATTAGGTGAACATTTTTGTAAGAAGCATACCTTTGCACGCCTTATAACTACCTGATCATTTTTGTAGGCCAACATACGTTGGCAGGCCTTACAATTCGGAGGACATTCTCGTAAAAAACATGCCTTGGCAGGCCTTACAACTACGTGAACATTTTTTTGAGCCAACATACGTTGGCAGGCCTTACAACCAGGTGAACATTTTTGTAAGAAACATACCTTGGCAGGCCTTACAACTACGTGAACAATTTTGTAGGACAACATACCTTTGCAGGCCTTACAACTACGTGAACATTTTTTAAGCCAACATACGTTGGCAGGCCTTACAATCAGGTGAACATTTTTGAAGAAACATACCTTGGCAGGCCTTACAACTACGTGAACGATTTTGTAGGACAACATACCTTAGCAGGCCATACAACTACGTGAACATTTTGTAGGACATTATACGTTGGCAGGCCTTACAATTAGGTACACATTTTTGTAAGAAACATACTTTTGCAGGCCTTACAACTACGTGAACATTTTTGTAGGACTACATACGATGGCAGGCCTTGCAATTAGGTGAACATTTTTGTAAGAAGCATACCTTTGCACGCCTTATAACTACCTGATCATTTTTGTAGGCCAACATACGTTGGCAGGCCTTACAATTCGGAGGACATTCTCGTAAAAAACATGCCTTGGCAGGCCTTACAACTACGTGAACATTTTTTTGAGCCAACATACGTTGGCAGGCCTTACAACCAGGTGAACATTTTTGTAAGAAACATACCTTGGCAGGCCTTACAACTACGTGAACAATTTTGTAGGACAACATACCTTAGCAGGCCATACAACTACGTGAACATTTTGTAGGACATTATACGTTGGCAGGCCTTACAATTAGGTACACATTTTTGTAAGAAACATACCTTTGCAGGCCTTACAACTACGTGAACATTTTTGTAGGCCAACATACGTTGGCAGGCCTTACAATCAGGTGAACATTTTTGTAAGAAACATACCTTGGCAGGCCCTACAACTACGTGAACGATTTTGTAGGACAACATACCTTAGCAGGCCATACAACTACGTGAACATTTTGTAGGACATTATACGTTGGCAGGCCTTACAATTAGGTACACATTTTTGTAAGAAACATACCTTTGCAGGCCTTACAACTACGTGAACATTTTTGTAGGACCACATACGTTTCCAGGCCTTACAATTAGGTGAACATTTTTGTAAGAAACAAACTTTTGCAGGCCTTATAACTACGTGATCATTTTTGTAGGCCAACATACGTTGGCAGGCCTTACAATTAGGTGATCATTTTTGTAAGAAACATACCTTTGCAGGCCTTATAACTACCTGACCATTTTTGTAGGCCAACATACGTTGGCAGGCCTTACAATTAGGAGGACATTCTCGTAAAAAACATGCCTTGGCAGGCCTTACAACTACGTGAACATTTTTTTGAGCCAACATACGTTGGCAGGCCTTACAACCAGGTGAACATTTTTGTAAGGGACATACCTTGGCAGGCCTTACAACTACGTGAACAATTTTGTAGGACAACATACCTTAGCAGGCCATACAACTACGTGAACATTTTGTAGGACATTATACGTTGGCAGGCCTTACAATTAGGTACACATTTTTGTAAGAAACATACCTTTGCAGGCCTTACAACTACGTGAACATTTTTGTAGGACCACATACGTTGGCAGGCCTTACAATTAGGTGAACATTTTTGTAAGAAGCATACCTTTGCACGCCTTATAACTACCTGATCATTTTTGTAGGCCAACATACGTTGGCAGGCCCTACAATTAGGAGGACATTCTCGTAAAAAAAACATGCCTTGGCAGGCCTTACAACTACGTGAACATTTTTTTAAGCCAACATACGTTGGCAGGCCTTACAATCAGGTGAACATTTTTGTAAGAAACATACCTTGGCAGGCCCTACAACTACGTGAACGATTTTGTAGGACAACATACCTTAGCAGGCCATACAACTACGTGAACATTTTGTAGGACATTATACGTTGGCAGGCCTTACAATTAGGTACACATTTTTGTAAGAAACATACCTTTGCAGGCCTTACAACTACGTGAACATTTTTGTAGGACCACATACGTTGGCAGGCCTTACAATTAGGTGAACATTTTTGTAAGAAACAAACTTTTGCAGGCCTTATAACTACGTGATCATTTTTGTAGGCCAACATACGTTGGCAGGCCTTACAATTAGGTGAACATTTTTGTAAGAAACATACCTTTGCAGGCCTTATAACTACATGATCATTTTTGTAGGCCAACATACGTTGGCAGGCCTTACAATTAGGAGGACATTCTCGTAAAAAACAAACCTTTGCAGGCCTTATAACTACGTGATCATTTTTGTAGGCCAACATACGTTGGCAGGCCTTACAATTAGGTGAACATTTTCGTAAGAAACATACCTTTGCAGGCCTTATAACTACCTGACCATTTTTGTAGGCCAACATACGTTGGCAGGCCTTACAATTAGGAGGACATTCTCGTAAAAAACAAACCTTTGCAGGCCTTATAACTACGTGATCATTTTTGTAGGCCAACATACGTTGGCAGGCCTTACAATTAGGTGAACATTTTCGTAAGAAACATACCTTTGCAGGCCTTACAACTACGTGAACATTTTCATAGGCCAAAAAACTTTAGCAGGCCTTACAATTAGGTGGACATATTGTAAGAAAAATACCTTGGCAGGCCATACAACTACGTGAACATTTTTGTAGGCCAACGTGACTTGGCAAGCCTTAAAATTAGGTGGACATTTTCGTAAGAAACATACCTTTGCAGGCCTTCCAACTACGTGAACATTTTTGCAGGTCAACATACGTTGGCAGGCCTTACAATTAGGTGAACAATTTTGTAGGACAACATACCTTTGCAGGCCTTACAACTACGTGAACATTTTTATGGGCCAACAAACGTTAACGGGCCTTACAATTAGGTGGACATTTTTGTGAGAAAAATACCTTGGCAGGCCACACAACTACGTGAACATTTTTGTAGGCCAAAATACGTTGGCAGGCCTTACAATTAGGTGGACATTTTTGTAACAAACATACTTTGGCAGGCCTTAGAACCATGGGAACATTTTTGTAGGCCAACATACGTTGGCAGGCCTTACAATTAGGTGAACGATTTTGTAGGACAACATACCTTAGCAAGCCTTCCAACTACGTGAACATTTTTGAAGGCCAACATACGTTGGCAGGCCTTACGTCTAGTCGGGTGTGAACAACTATGATCATGTGAACTGTGATAATAAATTATAGAAACAACGAAGGAGAATTTCCACTTTCGTGTATTACTGCCCTCCATGGTATTTTGACTCTGACTAAATCAACGGGAAAGGTTCGAGAAGTTGTGAAAACAATTTTATTGAAATTTTTTACTCGTTTTTTTGGCAGCTCTAAACTGCGAACACAATGATTCTGTTATTTTTATAGACAAACTTATAGTTTCGATCAAACAAAAAAACCAATTGTTGATGTATTTTCATTTAAAACGATGTAAAAACTTTTTTTCGGTAGTTATATAACGTAATTTGTTTGTATTTTGTCAATCAGAAAACCAACTTTCACCCGTCAATAATCCAAATGACACCAGCTGTAGAACTTTCAGAAACTCGTGATCTTCAGCGAGACTTTTGTGTTGTGAAATAAGTTGGATCACTAAATGGTCAAGTGTTTTCTGAGTCATCACAATTTGTAGAAACAATTGAGTCTCACTCGGTTATTGGTCAATCACTCTTGTGAGTCACTAACTCTCAAGCTCGTTTTTGAGAAATGACCGAGTTACAAAGAATGTCATCGTGGATTGGATGAACAACTTATCTCTAAATTGAAATCATTATTCAAACTACAACTATGTTTCTGAGCAGTATTGGTTCAATTGTAGTATTGCTCCATCTGAAAAACAAGCCTATCGTAAATTTAGTGGTTGGAACCGGCAGCTGCCCAACTGTTTGATTCGATTTCAGTCCCAAATGAGCTTTGTATTTCCGTGGTCACCACAAACCCTGTAAGAGTCGTATTTGCAGTCAATTGGTGTGTGTTATGAGGCACTACTCTGAGAAGATTTTGCCGAGTGCCTGCACGGTTACGCCCCTTTTTGCTAAGCCCCGCCCATTTGCCGACTGGTTGCGCTCTACGTGCACCCTACCGGCACACTTGGCTTTGCGACCAGTCGGCATTTGCAGCGCGTCTAGTCGTCAAAAATCAAAGGGTGATTTCGTTGGCTATTCTTACTGAGAAAACGGAAGATGCGAGACAGAGGAAAGGACGAGAGAGGGATAAGGAAGTGGAGAAAAAGCCAAGAGAGAGAGCGAGAGAGAGAAATAGAGAGAGAATGTATAAGAGGAGAGAGAGAGAGAGAGAGAGAAAAAGAGAAAGAGAGAGTGAAAATGAGAGGCAAAGGGGTGATGAGAGTTGAAAGATGGGAGTTGAAAGAAATGAATAAAAGAACAGGAGGGAGTGAGAGAAAAAAAAAGACAGATATAGTGAGGCGAGTGAGAGAGAGAGAGAGAGAGAGAGCAAGAGAGAGAGAAAGAGAAAGAGAGAGAGAGAGAGAGAGAGAGAGAGAGAGAGAGAGAGAGAGGCGAGGGAGTGAGAGATGGAAGACGAGAGTTGAGAGAAAGGAAGAAGAGAGACAGAGTTAGTGAGAAGGGAAGCGAAAAGATGGAGGGAGTAAGAAAGTGAGAGAAAGAGAGAGAGAGTGATAGGTAGAGCGAGAGAAAGAAATGGAAGGAAGGGAGAAGGGAGCTACAGAGAGAAAGTGAGAGATACTTCAAGAAGGAATGTGGTTTGTGTGGTTAAGCTTTCTTCCTTTTTTGTGAACGTTCGATGACAACGATCAGACTCGGAGTGTGTATGTTTTTTGTGAATAAAATGTTCTCAGCAGCCAATAATCTACACGTTCAGTATGGTTTTTGTTAACTGAAAGTCAGTGAACTTCATTTCCTTCAAGTCTCCCTTTGCAAGCCAATTTAGTTTGATGCCGTCGCGCGCGAAATACACTGCGCAAATGAACAGGCTATTTTCGTGCAGGCATCTTGATTACGGTATCAACATTTTTTGAATTAAATATTTACTTTTTTTTATTTCGCAGACTTTTTTATTGTGTATTCTGGTATCCTTCATGTGTATAGGTTGTAACTCATGTTTTTCAGTTGATGGGAGACTGCGTAGCATCACAGTCAAGGAATAAAATACATTCAATGGATTTCTCACGGTATGAACGCTTCCCAAACGAGCCACGATTTCATTTTACCTGGTTTTTTGGCTCACCATCACTATTGGCGCGCTGCCAGTTTGGCCCGCACAAATCAAATGGATCACTGGTCTCGGCGCGCCAGCCAAGAATCGATGTACAGAAGCCTTGATTTGCATATCACTGATTTAAATTGTTACTGTTATCGTGCTCTATTCGCAATAACCGCAACGCGGATTCTGTACGAAGCGGTTTTAGGTTTTTCCATTTTTTACGTTGGGCCGTTCCTTATTAGCGTTCATACGGTGTTCTGAGGAGGTAGGATGATTTTTTTGTTTTTATCTCCTTCGTTTCGAAAATAATGTATAGCTGAGTGAGCAAAAGCGGTGCGATTCTCAAATTCAACCCGAGGGTCATATATTTCCGAAAAAACTACAAGATTGTGAAGCTGAAATAAAGCTCGTTTGTTTATTTTTTTCCCTGGGGTTTTTAAGTTTGCCGAAGTCTGGTTGCTATAAATGCTGGGGTCTAATGCGATATGTGATTGCGGAATTGAACGGTTTTTTTGTAAAATCTGAAAATCATTATTTTTCCGTGTTTAAAGAAGGACGATTATGTGGACCAATGCCGTTACATCGGTCCTTTAAACTGCAATTGAAAAATATATTGCGGTTTAAAGGACTGAAGCGTTGCGATTGGACCACATAATCGTCCTTCTTTAAATATAAAAACTGACTACTCGAATAGTCGGGCCTTTCTAGTAGTGTATCGTAACGACGTAACGTTTCAAATGAGAAAATTCCTTAGACCAGTTGGACTGGCGCGTGTCCTTCATAAAATAGTTGATGTAAACATCTGTGTTTTGTTTAAGAAACTTTTCAGTTTCTATGATTCAAAGTTTGTTCAAAGCATAAGTTTCTATTTGCAGAGGGTCATCTCTTCTCGCGACGTCAGCAATTCCAACGATGATGGACGTTTTCGATGAGGGGTTGTCTTTCTGCGTCGGGCAGCTCATAAGGAGAAGTGAGTGCAAGTGTATTTTCCCTTTCCCGTATTAAGGTTAATTGTACTTACCTTACATCAATATGAAATGTTTGTTTGTTGAGACGGTGAGCACTATAGATTGGTGAAATTACTATTAGTGGATTGTGCGCCGTTTAATGTTGGAAAGCTGGGACTTTTTGATTTATTCTGAGACATTTTCGCAAAAAGAGTCAGACGCACCCACGCACCCCACGTTTCTCGTTTCATACCTAAATACTAGAGTTGTGCACTAGATGTGGTTGAAAAAACCATTAAACAGCACGGGTATTTACATACATATTTATTGTTTCACTTCGCCTCGTTTCGAGGCGGTGATCATCATACATATCACATTATCGTCAAAACGTCTTATTTTGCAGTAGTGGTACAATTGATTCCTCACGGTGGACATTCGTATGTTCTAAGACATAGATCCAGTGACATGCCAAAAACGACAGTAGAACCAACTGACGACGAATTGACTGTGAAAATGCATTCCTGTTGGGAATTCTGGCCAGCGTTTCCCAGTCGCTCGTGGCCAGGACTTTACATCTCGTCACGGCCTGGTTACCTGAATAGAATACACGTAGAGTATTGGGATGGAAACAGGATAACGGAGACTCGGTCGATCGACCAGATTGCCACTAGACCAGATAGAAAAGTGACTGGTTACCTGAATAGAATACACGTAGAGTATTGGGATGGAAACAGGATAACGGAGACTCGGTCGATCGACCAGTTGCCACTAGACCAGATAGAAAAGTGACTGGTTACCTGAATAGAATACACGTAGAGTATTGGGATGGAAACAGGATAACGGAGACTCGGTCGATCGACCAGATTGCCACTAGACCAGATAGAAAAGTGACTGGTTACCTGAATAGAATACACGTAGAGTATTGGGATGGAAACAGGATAACGGAGACTCGGTCGATCGACCAGTTGCCACTAGACCAGATAGAAAAGTGACTGGTTACCTGAATAGAATACACGTAGAGTATTGGGATGGAAACAGGATAACGGAGACTCGGTCGATCGACCAGATTGCCACTAGACCAAATAGAAAAGTGACTGGTTACCTGAATAGAATACACGTAGAGTATTGGGATGGAAACAGGATAACGGAGACTCGGTCGATCGACCAGTTGCCACTAGACCAGATAGAAAAGTGACTGGTTACCTGAATAGAATACACGTAGAGTATTGGGATGGAAACAGGATAACGGAGACTCGGTCGATCGACCAGATTGCCACTAGACCAGATAGAAAAGTGACTGGTTACCTGAATAGAATACACGTAGAGTATTGGGATGGAAACAGGATAACGGAGACTCGGTCGATCGACCAGTTGCCACTAGACCAGATAGAAAAGTGACTGGTTACCTGAATAGAATACACGTAGAGTATTGGGATGGAAACAGGATAACGGAGACTCGGTCGATCGACCAGATTGCCACTAGACCAGATAGAAAAGTGACTGGTTACCTGAATAGAATACACGTAGAGTATTGGGATGGAAACAGGATAACGGAGACTCGGTCGATCGACCAGTTGCCACTAGACCAGATAGAAAAGTGACTGGTTACCTGAATAGAATACACGTAGAGTATTGGGATGGAAACAGGATAACGGAGACTCGGTCGATCGACCAGATTGCCACTAGACCAGATAGAAAAGTGACTGGTTACCTGAATAGAATACACGTAGAGTATTGGGATGGAAACAGGATAACGGAGACTCGGTCGATCGACCAGTTGCCACTAGACCAGATAGAAAAGTGACTGGTTACCTGAATAGAATACACGTAGAGTATTGGGATGGAAACAGGATAACGGAGACTCGGTCGATCGACCAGATTGCCACTAGACCAGATAGAAAAGTGACTGGTTACCTGAATAGAATACACGTAGAGTATTGGGATGGAAACAGGATAACGGAGACTCGGTCGATCGACCAGTTGCCACTAGACCAGATAGAAAAGCACGGGTATAGCTAATATTATTCGCGTATGACCATGATCATGAAAAAGTGGGGGAAAAAGCCACACCTAACGTAAACGGGCCGTTTTTTTTTCGCGAAGTCCAATCTGGGCCCCGTTTTTGCAAAAACGACAAAATATTAACGCAGTTTCCACAAAATGCCGGACTTAAAATCATGAAATTTTAGGTTTTCAAATAAAAGTTTGGATCCCTTCTTTGAGATAAAAGACTAACCTGGCTGGAGTGTAAGTGTGACTATAAGACGAGGCTAGCTCAAGTATTTACGCTGTTTCACCTGGATCATGCTCTCGCTGGGCAGGTATGACAATATATTGTTTAATTTTTCAAGTAGGTAATTTTTGCATTGGTGTTCCGTTAGTCGATGGTCCGACTGTTAGTGTACGGGATCATTTCCTACTGAGTCCTGAATATCATTTTCCATGATTTGCAGAGGTATCGTTGCCTGTTATCCGGCTGTCGAGCGATATCAAGAGAAGAGAGGTTTCGTTGGAGGCAGATAGGGAAGGTCGTCATTCAGCTGTAGTACTGAGTAAAGGTGAGTGTGGCATATTGGGTTCTTTTGAGCTAAGTGCTCTATACTATCTTTGAAAATATACCTGGCATTCACGTGGAGTTTTGCTCGAATAGGCAGCAAAACAATTGAGAAAAGGGCTCTTTTTTGTCAGGCACAGGAAGAGTTGCCTGTTTTTATTGTTTCATCTCTATGACGTTGTGCTTTTCTGTTATCTTAGAGTCTAAGACTTAGACGGACTAGCGGTTCATACCGGCGGCGGAAGGTGACTTCACTCCTGTTCGCCAGGGTTAAGGCTGAAATAAATTTTTATTTTCACCTAAACAAAGGACTAAAAGACGGGCAGGCTGGCAATTTTCAATTTGACATTAAAATCTTTGAACGGCCAGCTGCATAGCTGCATTCACCTCCGAAGTAGTTCGAATTCGAATAGTCATAAAAATCTTAAAGTGGGTCTTTTTTTCGTCAAACTCGGGAGAAATGGTCTAGTTTTTATGTGTAATCATGATGTCTCAGTCTCACTCATGTATTTCGTATTGAAAATAGAGATTTTTCGGAGGATAGTCACTCTACATCCTTTTACAGGTCCTTCACTCAAGTTCAGCAGACAACCACCTCGACCTCAGACAGCATCTTCAACAGGCGTGAGTATATATTATTCATTTTTAGTTTTCGAACGGTGCTCCTGAACTTTTTCTGGTTTTGTTTTTATCTGAAATCTAAAGTATATCAGTTGAGCTGACTCGCATTTCTTCAACATTCAGTTCGTTTACCGTTACCCCAATACAGTAGTTCGAGAGGGCACTAATGTAATTCGAAAAATCAGAATCATTCTCGCCCGAAATTGTTAAGATGCCCTACTTTGATGTAAAATCATGATATCTCACGTATTTAAACTAATAACAGGTTCCTTTTTGTAGAATAGTTTACTGGTGTGTGCCAGTTCTTTGTTTTTAAAATAGTTGTCTAACCTTACTTGAGAAAACCGAGGTTTTGCGCTATATAAATTCCTGCAATTACTAGTTTCAGGGCCCGTACTCTCTACAGCGATCCAGCTCTTCCACAAACAATGTCAATGACAAGGTGTGATACTTATTTTTCAATAACTTTCTCATTTGGATTGTACTCAAAGTTGTGGCCCTCATACGTTTTATTCTGTGCTATACCTCGCTTCACCGAGCGATACAGTACGACTTGGCCCAAAAAATGCGTGCTTCTAAAATTAAATATCGCTTGTCCCACCAAATTTTGAATGCCTAAAGTGAGAAACGAGGATATGCAAAGAAGCCAAATACTACATTGTATAGACTTTACTAGACTATATTACTATCGAATGGTATATTTCGTTTCAGCAATCCGACATTTTCCGCACGGAGCGGCAACGCTGGCGATGTCATCTCGTTGGCTTTGATATCAGGATATCACTTTAAATATGTTATTTATTATTGTATCCAATGTTTCCATTGTTATGTAGTCATGTTTGTCATCTTATTTATACTGTTACTGTGAATCTCGTTCTCTTGTTTCTGTTTGTTTTGAAAGAAAGCAATAAAAGTTCTAGTCATCCAAAACTTGAGTTTGTTCCATGGTCTCAATACTTTTAAGTAAAAACAGGTCAAATTTCCATTTTGGTGTTGTTAAAGGGACGTTTATTACCCTATTATTGGCAGAGCTGGTTTCCTATTGACCGTTCGCGCGCTAGTTGCGCGCTGGATGCACTGTAGTCGCACGAAGCGAGGTCTACGAAATTAGTTCGCAACTGCTGGTGCATGCCCCCCGCAACTATCGTGCGCGCACTCAGCGAAATCCTTTCTCAGTACATACCGTGTCGCTCTCGGAATGAAAAGCCATAAGTCCGTTTTAGGTTGCATTTTTTTCCACTGAATGAATGGTTTTATGAGTTTTTCATGTAAACATGTGTTTTTGGTTGAATTGATGAAGAAAAACATCTTCTATCTACCTTATGGCAACATGACAAATCAACATTCTATGAAACTGTTGCAGTGTGACTGAAATTAGAAAACAGATAGTTAGAAAGGCAACTTTGTTGCGTAGTCGTATTAGGTTTTGCCATCAATATACCACCAGAAAACTTCAGGATCGAAAACATTGTTCTGAATTCAAACACGATGTTCGACGTTCCACTTATTTCCTAATCCTTCTATTCCGTGAAAGTGCATTTCCACGAAAAAACCCCAACCGGCAAAAGTAAACGCAAAAAAAAAGTGTTCTTGTTCAAACCTTTGTTCGAACCACTCAACTAAGCCTGGGCCGATCTCTCGTTGAAAACCAAATATCCGATTGGGAATGTTGTGGTGTAATTTTGGCTAGTTGTCTTCATGGTTTTCTTGCGCAGTTTTCTTCTTGGAATTAAAACGAGGACCAGTGTTATTTTAACATTGTTCGGAAGCCCATGTTCTCTAAAGAATAATGCGTTCAAAGTTGAATTGGAACTCTGTCAAAGTCGCAATGGAAATTGCAAAAAACCCAGTTACTCGCCACATTCTGCCTTATACAATTAACTTTCTTTTTTCACGGCATAAAACCCTACCTTCTATCTGTTCTTGTTTAAACTCCAAAGACTCTGAAGCCTGAACGCTAGTAGATACGCAATGTAAAAACGCAATGTTGATATCAACTAGAGAAACAACTAGCGTTTTGAGGTACGGTAGCTCAGGATAATGAGCGCGGGGTTCGGAAATGTTCGATTTCAGAATTATAGATTTTTCGAGTTTTGCAAAATATGGTCTTCGAGTTGAATCGAGTTTCGAGTTTGACTTCAACAATCCTACTGCACACTGTAACGGTTTAAGGAGACTGGTGACCCATACAAAAATAAAAACATCGTTCAGCGTTCAAGAAATGATAAGGAGCAAAGATACTCTGAGTCATCCAGGCCAGCTTTTGATATCTTATGCACGGAATGGAAGTTTGTAACAACAGTTGGTGTGGACGATGTCAGAGCATGAATCAACAGAAATGACATAATTAAGAAAAATGGCTGTTTTAGATTTTCATTTCAAACAAATAGCGAAGGATCAGAGAAAAAACAATTATTGAAAAAAAAACAGCATTGACCAATCTAACTTTTCTCGCCCTGTGTGTTTTTCTCTCGTTCAGGTAATTTAAATCCCGTGAGCAAAAGAACAATACAGACGTCTTATTTGTACGATGCTCTCGCTCAAACAGCCCGAAGTTTAGAAAGTTATTCGGTAAGTTGAGAATACCGAGTCATTCAAACAGAGTTCTACAAGCTCAGTGTGCCATTAAGGGTACATTTCCCGTTTGAAGAGTGGTGAGTACTGTGACTGATACTGCACATGGTGACGTTTTGACGATAATGTGATCTGACTTTCGATCTGACTTTTTCACTTACTTTTTGTATCAATATAGGTGAAAAATGGTAACCTTTTTTTGTACTATCGGCATTTTTTGATTTTTGGTAAGCCCAGTTTCAGTACAGTGGTTTGAACACAAAATAGCAGTTCTGGTTGAGTTTTGCTAGTTGGGGCGTTTTGTTGGAATACACTTTCACGAAATAGAAGGATTTGGGAATAGGTATGACGCCACACATGGTATTTGCATACCGAATATGTTACCAGAGTGTTTCACCAATGAGCGAGTGAATATCTCTACAATTAGTCGTTTTCACAACGAAGCTCAGAGGTAGTGGTGACTCAGAAGATTGATCATCCAACAAGCAGCAATATACCAGCTGTTACATCATTTGGTGGGTGACTCACGAATACTGAGTATAAAAACCACTGAACGCCGTATTTACCTCACTCCTCTCTTCGCATTTGCCTTGCGTTGTAAATTTGCAACACTTTTTGTAAACTTCTAATGCTTCTCAAAAGTTCAACTTGAACAACCACACCTCTATTTCTCTCTACATACCATACGATATTCGCTCTCAACCGGCACATTTTTGGATCCAACTTATTATTGGGATAATCTTCATTTAGATAATCCATTTATGTTCAGGGCGGTATGCATTGAACTCAGTTTTTTTCTAAACTCGAAAACTCGAAAAAGACCCACTCAAATGTGTTGAGTGTCGAGCTTTTAGTTTGAGCCCGCGGGAAATTAGAAATTAGATTGTGAAAAGAGACGGAGAAGGATTCCAGAAGTTGGTTTCCCACAATTTCAAACATTGAGAGCAACTGTGAGAGCAAAATACAGTTTCGTCATCAGCCGCAAAAAAAAACACTTTATGTGAGTGCATTCGAACAAGACTTTTATTGTTTTTGTTCATCTTGTAAGATTGGTCCAAAGTAATCCATTCGTATTTGTTAGTTATTCTATTTGTTACATTTGCATTTAACTGTGATGACCAAATCATGTCTTGAGTTGTTTCCATTGTCGACTTCCGACACATACTTCCGCGTTTGAATGTTTTTGTATCCTACTGTCCATGGTTTTCATTCTTTTTTCTATATCACATGCTTGCATGTAAATAAACAAATCAATCAATTAAACTCCATCCGTGGACTAAAACATGTTTCCAGAACTATTTCTCTATCGAATCGATTTTTTTTAATACCCAATCGGTTACGGCTAATCCATTTCTCGATAACCGGAGTAGGTAATCTGGAAGTAACCTAGAAACTGAAATCTGTTTTCTTTTGAAGTTAACGGTGAACACCTCATTTCTATTTTCTATTTCATTTCTTACTCATAAAGGGCTTTGAATCGGTAAGGTAACCGTGAAATCCGGTTCGATAAAGATATTACATGTTTCCAGAATGATCCGTGCCCTCCTCCTTCTGATGCTCTCTTGCTCAGCTCTCGCCGGTAAGTTGCAAACTGATTATCAGTTGCGCGAAAACTGTGTCGCTCTCTGGGAGCACAGTAACTGTCGCGGTAGAGGTCTGGCAATCAATCCTCAATCAAATATACTTTGTTTTTCAAATTCAAAATACTTCAAAATACTCATACAATCGGATTATGGAGAAACGGATTCCGTATTAGTACTGACTGCATTCTTGAAATTTTACAGTTTTTTTCCTTAATTTTGTGTAATCTACTTTGAAGTAACCTATCTCCCGTTCAACTCAGAGTATGGGGGCAAATCACTAACTTTTTCTTGTCCAGGGTCAATTCCACGTTCAGGACCGTGTGAGAGCGAGTGGACATTCAACAGAGGGACTGTGTCGTGCTATAAAGTGAGTTGATAGAACTGCAAACACTTCATCTGTGTGTGAAAATAAATACTGAATTTCAAGTGAGCAACATGACATACTGTGTACAGTGTGAAATGTTTAGACTTCAGTCACGTTAAAACTTGTTTAAGAAAACTACATACAAGAATGGTAATCTGAAAAGAAAAAAATTAATTCAGAAATAATGAATACATTTACATCGGAAATATTCTAATATGTTTTACATTTTCACTCAAAAACGTACACATCGGGTTTGTTTCTGTAGAAAACCTAGGCTCATGTTCAAGGTGTTTGGTCGCAATGTTCAACCATTTTTGGTCCTTCCGATATCGTTCACTTATTGCCTTTTTGCTTGAATGATAATAAACCAATCAAACAAAATAGAAAAACTTTTTGTATTTTAAAGATAGAAAATTGTAAAAGTGGTATTTTTCTGTTCTAGTACGAAATGTACCTTCCACGTTCTCGGCCAAAATTACATTTTGTTTCAGAAAAGAACAATAATGCTACTTTCACATTTTTCAATTAGTTACATCTTATAGGCCATTCGTTCAGGTTATAAAAAATCTATCGGTCGACGAAGGTGAACGGGTGTGCAAACAGATGGGTTCACACCTAGCTTCTATCCACAGTCAGGAGGAGAGCGAATTTCTGAGTGGTGAGTAAGAAATGAACTAGCAACCATAGTTTGTAAGCTAGATTATCTTGGCATTTCTATCCCAACCTGTTCCTCTCGCGTCGCGCACTTTTCAAGAGGCTCGTACGACGGCGGGATATGAGAGCAGAGAAATAGCTCATGTATGAAGAGACGCAGGTTGAGATCGAGGGTCGGGATGTACGTGAATATTTTCTCAGGTAATAATGTTTGTTGTATTTTCTATTTGACATCATCGTCTAGACTTTGTGACAGTTGTTATACAACTCCTCTACCGCATCGGGTTTTTCTCGATGAAAATGGTAGCAAATACGTAAGTGAAAAAAAAATTACATTGTAAAGTGATACCAGAAGGCTACTGTACTGGAGTGATACCAGAAGACAAAAGGCAGAAAAAGGCTAGAAGTGATACTCGGTAAAATGATTTTTCAATACTGTTTTTTGGCGTTCTATGTGTCCGATCGCATTGACCTACGCTTTGATTTATCAAACTCACCCCCAACCAGTCTTTAATTCAACGAAGCACAACGTTTCACATTTTATACTTGTACATTTTATTTCAGAGATCATCCCAGGGAATGCTGGTATAATCGGCCTGCATAAAATGGGGACATCCTGGTTCTGGCTGGACGGATCGAAGGTATAGTTGTACTCAGAAACATTCGCGCCAATTATTTGCAATTCCAAAATTTTAATGACAACCGCCCAACTCCATTCCGGAAACATCTCAGACGAGTTTTGTGGTTCGGAAAGAATGTCTCTACTATCAATTCTTACCACAAAGTTTCTAACACTGTTGAAACTTTCGAACCAATCAACATATTTAAGCGGCATGTCATTGGGCGAAAGTTTGTACAGTAGTTTGGGGTGCGACACCATTTCAAAAGCATGTTTGAAATTAAAAGCATTTGCCATTCAGATATAGTTTCCAGGAGGAATAGATTACAGGATTTGTTGCACAGAAACCTTAGCTGCCTAAAATCAAAAACACGATAAAATACAGCTCGTGTTTTCAAAGCAATAATTTTTTCCATTAGTCATACACGGAAAGTGAGATAAATTGGTCTATATGAGAGATTATTTTTTATTAGATCATTTGGATCAGAGAGCCTTTTTGGAAGACAAAAAATGCAAAATAGCATTATTGTGAGACAAAGTGAAGATTATGGACAGTGGTAGCGCTATAAATATAAAACTCATGAATGAACGGGAATTTAATCCTCGGTGTCACTCATGAAAAAAGCGACTTAGAGCACTCGGCTATGCGGGAACGATTATTTTTCGAAAAACTGTAAAAATATCATCGAACGGTAATTCATTATAATTTAATCTTGGAAACTTACGCAACAGGTCTACTTATAGGTGAGATATGACATATCTATGACTATAATGATTGGTGCTGTCTCCTTTAATGAACGAAACTTGTGTTATTCAGATCGACTATTCAAGATGGGCACATAATGAGCCAAATAATGCTAACATTGGTGAGGATTGTACTATGGTAAGTCGTTTTTTAAATTACTTTTAAAATTATTTTAATCAATTTTGCACGATACTTGTTTGTATCTTGCCCAAATTCCGCTGATCTTTGCTGTTCCCTCTACCTGTAATGGGAAAGTATATATACTCATTTACATTTTCATTATTTTTGTTCGTTTGATTGTGATGTTAAAACCTCCTCTATATTTTAGATGTACACATCAGGAAACAAGAAATTACAATGGAATGATGTACCATGCACTACAGTCTTTCCAATCCTTATGTGCAAAAAATCAATCCATTAAAACAGCAGATAATAAAAATATGATCTTTGTTATGTTTCGAGGTCATTTTCAAAATTGAACCCGACTCAAACTGTTGTGACAAGTGATGTTGAACAAGTCTATCAGAAGTGTTTCAAAGTACAATAGTGGTTTACTGATTCCACTGTTTGGATTATCAGTCCGGAACGTTTCAGTTAGTTGTCAGTTGATATTATCAACTGGAGAGGCAAGTTTTTTTTTGAAAAAGCTTGAGTAACTTTTTGGAAGACGTTTCTCACAGTAGCCAACGCTGTCAACACTGACCGAAAAATGACGACTTTGAAGAACATAAAATTGAAACTATAGGTACCAACCGCACATGTATGTTTACTTGCAAGAGTGGCTAACATGTCGTGGCAACGCAACTAAACGAAAACGGCAAAGGTTCAGAGAATGTCCAAAATAGAGGTATGTGGGAGTACAAAAACGACTATTGTCTTTGCCAACGGAAAGGCAGGAGGGAACTGTATATTTCATTTGTATAAAAACACGATGTAAAGTGAGAGGCAATTGATTGGCTTTTTAGATTGTACTGCATGTAATATAGAAAAGGAGGACAATAACTCAAGAGGGAAATAAAAAAAAACTAATCTCGCAATTGTCATGGGTCAAAAACACCTTTGTTTCCAGTGAAAAAAAACTTGCATTAAAGAAACATTAGATGAAACCTCCTAATATGATTCTCACCATTGATTCAGAACTGATAACAAAACAGAGTACACTAGAAGTTTCTGGAAGAGTAATGTAAAGTTAAGATTCTAATAGCATTAGTGTGCACTTTGCCGTTTTACGTTTCCGAATTCTGCTGTGTTTAACAAGTTTCACGTGACTGTGCGATTGACTGACAGTATAGCTGATTCTTGTTTCAGATACGTTTTTAGTGTAAGCGGGATGTTCTCAAAGATTTAGCACTTATTTTTTGAATCAGTGTGTCAGGAGGATCATGCAAATTGCGAGAATGAATTTTTTATTTCCCTCTTGAGTTATTGTCCTCCTTTTCATTATGTAAACAGAACACAAGAACACAATGCATTGCAATATAGTCAACAAGTTATAATACATTATCACGTTCGAACTTAAAGAAACCGTTCCGCTATAATTTGAAAGCTCAAAAAAATTTATCAATTCTTCCGTTGACGATGAAAATACTTTCTGATTGAAAATTAGTAAAAATTGCATAACATTAAGCACAAAAAGAAGGGGCATGATTATTTTCACTGAGACGCAACTTGACTTGGTTAATTTACATCCAGATTCATTTTCATTTTGTAGTCTCTAATTGTGTATTCGTATTAGAAAAACAGAATGTAAATAATATTGTGTTAATAGAGTATGAGTTAATGGACCAATATGTTTAAAAAGTTATAATTGAGTTAACAGTAATCTAGAAAGAAAAGAAAAATTTTCTTATAATAATTAAAAATTTATGGGTTAAATTTTGTTTGCATCGTTTCGCCGTTAAATCTCAACCATGCTATTCTAGTTGGTGGTTACGGCATCTTCAGGAGATTCCACCAACTAGAATTTGATTGAATTCGAACGAGTTAATGTGTATATAAAAACACAAAACAAAATGTTATACCTGTTTCCTATCGAGGAAGGGGGCAGGGTGGCTAGACTAGAGAATAATGTGTGTTTATGGGTTTGGCACCCTTTATATACCCTGTTTTTGATCTTGATCTGTAGTTTGCTCTATGATCAAATGATAAGGGTTTGTTTGTGTCAACTAAAAACATTCAGATATGTCTATGTTTTAAGTTAAGACAGTATTTCTTCATTTCAGCATTATTGTATTTGTACTATATTAGTTCATTGTTTTTAATTACTCTGAGTATTCTATTTATGATAACTATAGAAGGAAATTCATGGTTTCTGTAGTCTTGAACTAAATGTTCAACTCTATCTAAAAAATCTTCTATTTGTGAACAAATTCTTGAAAATCTGATGAGTTCTCCAGTAATCGTATTAAGTCCAATTTGTGAAGGTATGTTAGATTTGTAATGTGGATATTTTTGAATTTTGAACTGGTAATCATCAGTTTTATTATATAATTTTGTGGTACATACTTTCTCTAAAATATTTAGGGTGATGTTCAGGTCTAAGTAATTACAAGAATGTACGCTTTCATTAGTCTTTTCCAGTGAAAGTTGGTTGTCATGAATAGCGGAAAAGTTTTCAATAGTTTGTGTCTGATCAGGTTTATAAGTTATGAGTGAATCATCCATATATCGGAAAGATCTCATGTAATATTTTTTGAACTTCTCTTGTTTAGCCATAATATACTTGTATTCCATATAAGCTAATGTTAAGTCTGCAAGTAGTGGAGATGCATTATTTCCTTGAGGAATTCCGGCGGTTTGTTTATAAATAGAGTCTCCATATCTTGCGAAGCTATTATTCAAAATGTAACTTATAAGGTTTTTGATATTGGTTTTAGAGTAACTGTGGCTATCTCTGATATTACTTACATCAGTTGTGTAAAACGTTTTCTTATATGTGGTTGTTATATATTTGATGTTTTCTCTAGCATTGCTAAAGCATAGATCTAATAAGTGATTTATATTCTGTGTGACTATGTTATGAGGTAGGCTAATGAATAGGCTGGTAAAGTCTACAGAATATAAATGATAGTCATTTGGTTTCAAATCTCTTAGTTCCTTTAACAGATGATAACTACTATCTACTGGCCAAAATACCGAAATATTGTTTCTATTTTCTATAATGTTGCAGTATTTTTTAAAGTGGTTTCGCACATGTTTGAGTATTTTCTGGATTTGTTTAGATAGATCTCTTAAGCTACTTGTTCTTGCACCGGTTATGAATCTGCATTCAATGGGAAATTTGTGTAGCTTTGGGATTCCGTATATTTTTGGAATTTTAGTTACTTCAGGTGTCTTGATTCTCCAATTGTTGTTGGCTATTTGATGTCGAGTAACTATTTGATCGATATTCTCTTGGGTATATGCGGAATATGTGGAATTAGAATTTTGCTGTGTTGTTCCCATCTCTTTGTTCATTAGTTCAATGTATAACTTTTTGCATGTGAAAGAATAATTTGATGAGGCTTTGTCAGTCACTGTAACTACAAAATGTTTATGAATTTGTTTTAGTTCTTTGAGCCAAATGTTGGATGTATTGTCTACCATAGTTGTATCAGTATATAGTTGTTTGATTTTATTGCTAAATATTAATTTTATAGTATTATTAGCTGTGGACAGAATCATAAAGTTTGGACGTGGTAGAGTGTTTTAAAATCATTTTTACACTTCTATAGGCTATTTTGAGCATACCCCGTACGCAACCCCCCTATCGGTTTCATTTCGTTAGTCGCTTTTCTGAGAAAACGAAGCAAGATAGGGATATAAAAGTATATATTTTTGATAATGATTTTTCATCTAGGGTCAGATTGTGAACTCAAAAGTCAAAATAAAAGCGGGACGGATTCTTTAAAGGTGTAGTGAAATTTTTTCCGAACTTTATTGTAATTCATGAACACTGGTTATCTGCACGAACATTTTCTTCTGTCAATGACAGAAAACCGAGCTCAATCGACCAACGTTCTTGTAATAATGGTGAAGTCCTCTTATTACCTGTTTTTCTTCGAACAAAGCACGTCCCAAATATAAACATAAAACATGCGGTGAAATATTGTTTTTTTCGTGAGTTCACGTGAAATGCCATAAGATGCCAGAAAACGCCGCAAAATGCGGCACATTACAACAAGCCGCTATCTGCGGGCAGGTTGCGGCGCCTAATGGCTCTTTTTGTGCTTAATGTTATGCAATCGCGCGCAGCGCGAAGTGCGAGATTTGTCTTTGGTCCGGCTAATGCGCGCTTTCATTTTTTTAGTTCACTCTCAAAAAGGTCCAATTGTGCAAATCAGAACTTTTTATGATTTGCTGATTTTCTATGGCACATTTACGAGTTATGTTCGAAATTTGAACAAAATTGATTGAGGTTGAGCCGAGTTATGACGTTATGCGCTTCATGCAGACCGCCAACTTCCGCCGTGTTTCCTTCCTTCCGTCTGTGTTGGTGCGCACTCCTGGGAAATTTTTATGTGTGAACCGATTTGACTGAAAATTTGGGACACGATAGATATCCCACTCAAACCTTGGGGGCGCAAACTTTTTTTCGAAAAAAATTTTTTTTCATCAAGTTATAGGTCTTTGAAAATGTCTCTGCGTCTCTTCATTTCGTGCACTCTCTCGCCCTCTCTGTCGGGGTAAATCAAATTGCGTTATAACTCAGCTCAGTCCTAACCAATTCAAGTAAAATTTGAAGTATGATACCACCTCATGAACTGACATCGATTTAGATGTAAGTCTTCTACTGATGACGTCATCGAGGATTCTGGAGCTCGGATGACGTCATTTTTGAAAAGTGCAAAGTTGACGTCACATTTATTTTCAAATGATGGTAATATCTTAGAAAGGGTCAATTAACGGTGAAACTCAATCTAAGAGTGACGTATTCTGGGATTCTGGAGACCAGATGACGTCATTTTGGAAAAGTGCAAAGTTGACGTCACATATATTTTCAAATGCTGAAAATATCTTAGAAAGGGTCAATTAACGGTGAAACTCAATCTAAGAGTGACGTATTCTGGGATTCTGGAGACCAGATGACGTCATTTTTGAAAAGTGCAAAGTTGACGTCACATATATTTTCAAATGCTGAAAATATCTTAGAAAGGGTCAATTAACGGTGAAACTCAATCTAAGAGTGACGTATTCTGGGATTCTGGAGACCAGATGACGTCATTTTTGAAAAGTGCAAAGTTGACGTCACATATATTTTCAAATGCTGAAAATATCTTAGAAAGGGTCAATTAACGGTGAAACTCAATCTAAGAGTGACGTATTCTGGGATTCTGGAGACCAGATGACGTCATTTTTGAAAAGGGCAAAGTTGACGTCACATATATTTTCAACTGCTGAAAATATCTTAAAAATGGTATATTACCGATAAAACTTTATCTAAATATGACTTATTCTGGAATTCAGAAGGCCAGATGACGTCAACTTTTGAAAAAATTGACGTGAAATATGTTTTCGAATACTGAAAGTTTCTTAAAAATGGTCAATTCACGATGAAAGTTCATTCAAACATGACGTATTCTGGGATTCTGAAGGGCAGATGAACTAAGTTTCTAGAACTGCAATGTTGACGTCATATTTTTTTCCGAATGATGGTAATACTTGACAAGTGGTTGATTAAGGAAACAATTTTATCTGCACCGTACAGATCAAACCACATACCTACGGCATGTATACAAAAATAGAAAAATTCATGAAAAAGTGGGGGCCCAACGAATGTAAGATTTGTCTACTGCTGTGCGCCCCTTAGACAACTACTCTCAAATGGAACAGCTACTGCTACAAAAACCGAAAAGTACTAATATACTCAAGTATAACTGTTCATTACAAACATACAAAAGTCGTAAAATATTTTCTCAAACCTGTAAACTAGAATCTACAAATCACAGATGTTAACTCAACGTACTCAAGTGCCTGGTTTTGTGCACAATGGTTGGCATTTTTTGTCATTACCTCAATTCTAGGTGCTATAACGTTTGTCATATTATTCAACAGTTGTTCTCTCTTTCGCAGCTGTGACTTGTAGATTCTAGTTTGAGAAAATATTTTACGACTTTTGTATGTTTGTAATGAACAGTTATACTTGAGTATATTAGTATTTTTCGGTTTTTGTAGCAGTAGCTGTTCCATTTGAGAGTAGTTGTCTAAGGGGCGCACAGCAGAAGACAAATCTTGCATTCGTTGGGCCCCACTTTTTCATGAATTCTTACTAATTTTCAATCAGAAAGTAGTTTCATCGTCTACGGAAGAATTAAGAAACTTTTTTGAGCTTTTTGAATTTCTCGTGGAACTCAAATTATAGCGGAACGGTTTCTTTAAGTTCGAACGTGATAATATATTATAGCTTGTTGACTATATTGCAATGCATTGTGTTTTTTTTGTTCTTTTTACATAATGAAAAGGAGGACAATAACTCGAGAGGGGAATAAAAAATTTAATCTCGCAATTTGCATGATCATCCTGACACACTGATTCAAAAAATAAGTGCTAAATCTTTGAGAACATTCCGCTTACACTAAAAACGTATCTGAAACAAGAATCAGCTATACTGTCAGTCAATCGCACAGTCACGTGAAACATGTTAAACACAGCAGAATTCGGAAACGTGAAACGACGAAGTGCACACTAATGCTATTAGAATCTTAACTTTACATGACTCTTCCAGAAACTTCTAGTGTACTCTGTTTTGTTATCAGTTCTGAATCAATGGTGAGAATCATATTAGGAGGTTTCATCTAATGTTTCTTTAATGCAAGTTTTTTTTCACTGGAAAACAAAGGTGTTTTTGACCCATGGCAATTGCGAGATTAGTTGTTTTTTATTTCCCTCTTGAGCTATTGTCCTCCTTTTCTATATTCCATGCAGAACAATCTCAAAAGCTAATCAATCGCCTCTCACTTTACATCGTTTTTATATACAAATGAAATATACAGTTCCCTCCTGCCTTTCCGTTGGCAAAGACAATAGTCGTTTTTGTACTCCCACATACTTCTATTTTGGACATTTTCTGAACCTTTGCCGTTTCCGTTTAGTTGCGTTGCCACGACATGTTAGCCACTCTTGCAAGTAAACATACAAGTGCGGTTGGTACCGATGGTTTCAATTTTCTGTTCTTCAAAGTCGTCATTTTTCGGTGAGTGTTGACAGCGTTGGCTACTGTGAAAAACGTCTTCCAAAAAAGTTACTCAAGCTTTTTCGAAAAAAACTTGCCTCCTCAGTTGATAATATCAACTGACAACTAATTGAAACGTTCCGGACTGATAATCCAGAAAGTGGAATCAGTAAACCACTATTATGACCTCGAAACATAACAAAGATCATATTTTTATAATCTGCTGTTTTAATGGATTGATTTTTTGCACACAAGGATCGTAAACACTGTAGTGCAAGGTACATCATTCCATTGTAGTTTCTTGTTTCCTGATGTGTACATCTAAAATATAGAGGAAGTTTTAACATCACAATCAAACGAACAAAAATAATGAAAATGTAAATGAGTATATATACTTTCCCATTACAGGTAGAGGGAACAGAAAAACAAAGATCAACGGAATTTGGGCAAGATACAAACAAGTATCGTGCAAAATTGATTAAAATAATTTTGAAAATAATTAAAAAACGACTCACCATAGTACAATCCTCACCAATGTCAGCATTATTTGGCTCATTATGTGCCCATCTTAAATAGTCGATCTGAATAACAGAAGTTTCATTCATTAATGGAGACAGCACCAATCATTATAGTCATAAATATGTCATATCTTACCTATAAGTAGACGAGTTGCGTAAGTTTCCAAGATTAAATTATAATGAGTTACCTTTCGATGATATTTTTACAGCTTTTCGAAAAATAATCGTTCCCGCAAAGTCGAGTGGTCTAAGTCGCTACTTTCATGAGTGACACCGAGGATTAAATTCCCGTTCATTCATGAGTTTTATATTTATAGCGCTACCACTGTCCATAATCTTCACTTTGTCTCACAATGATGCTATTTTGCCTTTTTTTGTCTTCCAAAAAGCTCTCGATCTGATCCAAATAATCTAATAAAAAAATGATCTCTCATATAGGCCAATTTATCTCACTTCCCGTGTATGACTAATGGAAAAAAACTATTGCTTTGAAAACACGAGCTGTATTTTGTCGTGTTTTTGATTTTGAGCAGTTAAGGTTTCTGTGCAAAAAATCTTGTAATCTGGAAACTATATCTGAATGGCAAATGCTTTTAATCTCAAACATGCTTTTAAAATGGTGTCGCACCTCAAACTACTGTACAAACTTTCGCCCAATGACATGCCGCTTAAATATGTTGAATGGTTCGAAAGTTTCAACAGTGTTAGAAACTTTGTGGTAAGAATTGATAGTAGAGACATTCTTTCCAAACCACAAAACTCGTCTGAGATGTTTCCGGAATGGAGTTGGGCGGTTGTCATTAAAATTTTGGAATTGCAAATAATTGGCGCGAATGTTTCTGAGTACAACTATACCTTCGATCCGTCCAGCCAGAACCAGGATGTCCCCATTTTATGCAGGCCGATCATGCAACTCGTCCCTGGGATGATCTCTGAAATAAAATGTACAAGTATAAAATGTGAAACGTTGTGCTTCGTTGAATTAAAGACTGGTTGGGGGTGAGTTTGATAAATCAAAGCGTAGGTCAATGCGATCGGACACATAGAACGCCAAAAAACAGTATTGAAAAATCATTTTACCGAGTATCACTTCTAGCCTTCTTCTGCCTTTTGTCTTCTGGTATCACTCCAGTACAGTAGCCTTCTGGTATCACTTTACAATGTAATTTTTTTCACTTACAATTTTTCTACCATTTTTATGAAGAAAAAGCCCGATGCGGTATAAGAGTTGTATAACAATTGTCACAAAGTCTAGACGATGATGTCAAATAGAAAATACAACATAATTGTTACCTGAGAAAATATTCACGTACATCCCGACCCTCGATCTCAACCTGCGTCTCTTCATACATGAGCTATTTCTCTGCTCTCATATCCCGCCGTCGTACGAGCCTCTTGAAAAGTGCGCGACGCGAGAGGAACAGGTTGGGATAGAAATGCCAAGATAATCTAGCTTACAAACTATGGTTGCTAGTTCATTTCTTACTCACCACTCAGAAATTCGCTCTCCTCCTGACTGTGGATAGAAGCTAGGTGTGAACCCATCTGTTTGCACACCCGTTCACCTTCGTCGACCGATAGATTTTTTATAACCTGAACGAATGGCCTATAAGATGTAACTAATTGAAAAATGTGAAAGTAGCATTATTGTTCTTTTCTGAAACAAAATGTAATTTTGGCCGAGAACGTGGAAGGTACATTTCGTACTAGAACAGAAAAATACCACTTTTACAATTTTCTATCTTTAAAATACAAAAAGTTTTTCTATTTTGTTTGATTGGTTTATTATCATTCAAGCAAAAAGGCAATAAGTGAACGATATCGGAAGGACCAAAAATGGTTGAACATTGCGACCAAACACCTTGAACATGAGCCTAGGTTTTCTACAGAAACAAACCCGATGTGTACGTTTTTGAGTGAAAATGTAAAACATATTAGAATATTTCCGATGTAAATGTATTTATTCTTTCTGAATTATTTTTTTTCTTTTCAGATTACCATTCTTGTATGTACATTTCTTTAACAAGTTTTAACGTGACTGAAGTCTAAACATTTCACACTGTACACAGTATGTCATGTTGCTCACTTGAAATTGAGTATTTATTTTCACACACAGATGAAGTGTTTGCAGTTCTATCAACTCACTTTATAGCACGACATAGTCCCTCTGTTGAATGTCCACTCGCTCTCACACGGTCCTGAACGTAGAATTGACCCTGGACAAGAAAAAGTTAGTGATTTTCCACCATATTCTGAGTTGAACGGGAGATGAGTTATTCCAAAGTAGATTGTACACAAGATTACTAGGAACAGTAAAGTTTCAAGAATGCAAATACTGTGCAAATAATCCGTTTCACTATAATCCGATTGTATGAGTATTTTAAAGTTAAAAAACAAAGTATCTTTGATTGAGGATTGATTGCCAGACCTCTACCGCGACAGTTACTGTGCTCTCAGAGAGCGACACAGCTTCCGCGCAACTGATATTCGGTCTGCGACTTACCGGCGAGAGCTGAGCAAGAGAGCATCAGAAGGAGGAGGGCACGGATCATTCTGGAAACATGTAATATCTTTATCGAACCGGATTTCACGGTTACCTTACCGATTTAAAGCCCTTTATGAGCAATACCTGAAACAGAGAATAGAAATGAGGTGTTTACCGTTAACTTCAAAAGAAAACAGATTTCGGTTTCTAGGTTACTTCCAGATTACCTACTCCGGTTATCGAGAAATGGATTAGCAGTAACCGATTGGGTACCAAAAAAATCGATTCGATAGAGAAATAGTTCTGGAAACATGTTTTAGTCCACGGATGGAGTTTGATTGATTGATTTGTTTATTTACAAGCCAAGGCATGTTTCTTACGAAAATTTCCACCTAATTCTAAGGCCTGCTAACGTATGTTGGCCTACAAAAATGTTCCCGTAGTTCTAAGGCCTGACAACGTATGTTTCTAACAAAAAAGTTCACCTATTTGTAAGGCCTGCCAACGTATATTGTCTTACAAAATGTTCACGTAGTTGTAAGGTCTGCCAACGTATGTTGGTCTACGAAAACGTTCACGTAGTTGTAAGGCCTGCAAAGGTATGTTTCTTACGACAATGTTCACCTAATTGTAAGGCCTGCCAACGTATGTTGGCCTTAAAAAATGTTCACATAGTTGTAAGGCCTGCAAAGGTATGATGTCCTACAAAATCGTTCCCCTAATTGTAAGGCCTGCCAACGTATGCTGGCCTACAAGAATGTTCACGTAGTTGTGTGGCCTGCCAAGGTGTTTTTCTTACAAAATCGTTCACCCACCTAAGTGTAAGGCCTGCCAACGTATGTTGGCCTACAAAAGTGTTCCCGTAGTTCTAGGGCCTGCCAACGTATGTTTCTTACAAAAATTTCCACCTAATTGTAAGGCCTGCCAAGGTATTTTGGCCTACGAAAATGTTCACGTAGTTGTGTGGCCTTCCAAGGTATTTTTCTTACCAAAATGTCCACCTTATTGTAAGGCCCGCTAACGTTTGTTGGCCTATAAAAATGTTTACGTAGTTGTAAGGCCTGCAAAGATATGTTGTCCTACAAAATCGTTTACCTAATTGTAAGGCCTGCCAACGTATGTTGGTCTACAAAATGTTAACGTAGTTGTAAGGCCTGCAAAGGTATGTTGTCATACAAAATCGTTCCCCTAATTGTAAGGCCTGCCAACGTATGCTGGCCTACAAGAATGTTCACGTAGTTGTGTGGCCTGCCAAGGTGTTTTTCTTACAAAATCGTTCACCCACCTAAGTGTAAGGCCTGCCAACGTATGTTGGCCTACAAAAGTGTTCCCGTAGTTGTAAGGCCTGCCAACGTATGTTTCTTACAAAAATGTCCACCTAATTGTAAGGCCTGCCAAGGTATTTTGGCCTACAAAAATGTTCACGTAGTTGTGTGGCCTGCCAAGGTATTTTTGTTACCAAAATGTCCACCTAATTGTAAGGCCCGCTAACGTTTGTTGGCCTAGAAAAATGTTCACGTAGTTGTAAGGCCTGCAAAGATATGTTGTCCTACAAAATCGTTCACCTAATTGTAAGGTCTGCCAACGTATGTTGGTCTACAAAAATGTTCACGTAGCTGTAAAGCCTGCAAAGGTATGTTGTCCTACAAAATCGTTCACCTAATTGTAAGGCCTACCAACGTATGTTGGTCTACAAAAATGTTCACGTAGTTGTAAGGCCTGCAAAGGTATGTTTCTTACGACAATGTTCACCTAATTGTAAGGCCTGCCAACGTATGTTGGCCTTAAAAAATGTTCACATAGTTGTAAGGCCTGCAAAGGTATGATGTCCTACAAAATCGTTCCCCTAATTGTAAGGCCTGCCAACGTATGTTGGCCTACAAAAATGTTCACCTTATTGTAAGGCCTGCCAACGTATGTTGACCTACAAAATCGTTCACGTAGTTGTAAGGCCTGCCAAGGTATGTTTCTTACAAAAATGTTTACCTAATTATAAGGCCTGCCAACGTATGTTGGCTTAAAAAATGTTCACGTAGTTGTAAGGCCTGCAAAGGTATGTTGTCCTACAAAATCGCTCCCCTAATTGTAAGGCCTGCCAACGAATCGTTCAATTAGGTGAACGATTTTGTAGGACAACACACCTTAGCAAGCCTTACAACTACGTGAACATTTTTGTAGGCCAACATACGTTGGCAGGCCTTACAATTAGGTGAACGATTTTGTAGGACAACATAACTTAGCAAGCCTTACAACTACGTGAACATTTTTGTAGGCCAACATACGTTGGCAGGCCTTACAATTAGGTGAACGATTTTGTAGGACAACATACCTTAGCAAGCCTTACAACTACGTGAACATTTTTGTAGGCCAACATACGTTGGCAGGCCTTACAATTAGGTGAACGATTTTGTAGGACAACATACCTTAGCAAGCCTTACAACTACGTGAACATTTTTGTAGGCCAACATACGTTGGCAGGCCTTACAATTAGGTGAACGATTTTGTAGGACAACATACCTTAGCAAGCCTTACAACTACGTGAACATTTTTGTAGGCCAACATACGTTGGCAGGCCTTACAATTAGTTGAACGATTTTGTAGGACAACATACCTTAGCAAGCCTTACAACTACGTGAAAATTTTTGTAGGCCAACATACGTTGGCAGGCCTTACAATTAGGTGAACGATTTTGTAGGACAACATACCTTAGCAAGCCTTACAACTACGTGAACATTTTTGTAGGCCAACATACGTTGGCAGGCCTTACAATTAGGTGAACGATTTTGTAGGACAACATACCTTAGCGAGCCTTACAACTACGTGAACATTTTTGTAGGTCAACAAACGTTGGCAGGCCTTACAATTAGGTGAACGATTTTGTAGGACAACATACCTTAGCAAGCCTTACAACTACGTGAACATTTTTGTAGGCCAACATACGTTGGCAGGCCTTACAATTAGGTGAACATTTTCATAGGCCAACAAACGTTAGCAGGTCTTAAGATTAGGTGGACATTTTGTAAGAAACATACCTTTGCAGGCCTTCCAACTACGTGAACATTTTTGCAGGCCAACATACGTTGGCAGGCCTTAGGTGAACGACTTTGTAGAACAACATATCTTTGCAGGCCTTACAACTACGTGAACATTTTTATAGGCCAACAAACGTTAGCGGGCCTTACAATTAGGTGGACATTTTGGTGAGAAAAATACCTTGGCAGGCCACACAACTACGTGAACATTCTTGTAGGCCAAAATAGCTTGGCAGGTCTTACAATTAGGTGGACATTTTTGTAAGAAACATACGTTGGCAGGCCTTAGAACTACGGGAACACTTTTGTAGGCCAATATACGTTGGCAGGCCTTACAATTAGGTGGGTGAACGATTTTGCAAGAAAAACACCTGGGCAGGCCACACAACTACGTGAACATTTTTGTAGGCCAACATACCTTGGCAGGCCTTACAATTAGGTGGAAATTTTCGTAAGAAACATGCCTTGGCAGGCCTTACAACTACGTGAACGATTTTGTAGGACTACATACCTCAGCTGGCCTTACAACTACGTGGACATTTTGTAAGACAATAGACGTTGGCAGGCCTTACAAATAAGTGAACTTTTTTGTTAGAAACATACGTTGGCAGGCCTTAGAACTACGTGAACATTTTCATAGGCCAACAAACTTTAGCAGGCCTTACAATTAGGTGGACATTTTGTAAGAAAAATACCTTGGCAGGCCATACAACTACGTGAACATTTTTGAAGGCCAACGTACCTTGGCAAGCCTTACAATTAGGTGAACGATTTTGTAGGACAACATACCTTGGCAAGCCTTACAACTACGTGAACATTTTTGAAGGCCAACATACGTTGGCAGGCCTCAAGTCTAGTCGGGTGTGAACAATTATAATCATGTGAACTGTGATAATAAATTATAGAAACAACGAAGGAGAATTTCCACTTCCGCGTATTACTGCCCTCCATGGTATTTTGACTCTGACTAAATCAACAGGAAAGGTTCGAGATTGTGAAAACATTTTTATTGAAAATTTTTACTTTTTTTTGGCAGCTTTAAACTGCGAACACAATGATTCTGTTATTTTTATAGACAAACGTTTAGTTTCGATCGAACAAAAAAACCAATTGTTGAGGTATTTTCATTTGAAACGATGTAAAAAACTTTTTTTTTCGGTAGTTATATAACGTAATTTGTTTGTATTTTATCAACCAGAAAACCAATTTTCACCCGTCAATAATCCAAATGACACCAGCTGTAGAACTTTCAGACACTCTTCATCTTCAGCGAGACTTTTGTGTTGTAAAATAAGTTGGATCACTCTGGTGAGTCACTAACTCTCAAGCTCGTTTTTGAGAAATGACCGAGTTACAAAGAATGTCATCGTGGATTGGATGAACAACTTATCTCTAAATTGAAATCAATATTCAAACTACAACTATGTTTCTGAGCAGTATTGGTTCAATTGTAGTATTGCTCCATCTGAAAAACAAGCCTATCGTAAATTTAGTGGTTGGAACCGGCAGCTGCCCAACTGTTTGATTCGATTTCAGTCCCAAATGAGCTTTGTATTTCCGTGGTCACCACAAACCCTGTAAGAGTCGTATTTGCAGTCAATTGGTGTGTGTTATGAGGCACTACATACCGTGTCGCTCTCGGAATGAAAAGCCATAAGTCCGTTTTAGGTTGCATTTTTTTTCCACTGAATGAATGGTTTTCTGAGTTTTTCATGTAAACATGTGTTTTTGGTTGAATTCGAGTATGAGATGAAGAAAAACATCTTCTATCTGCATTGACCAATCTAACTTTTCTCGCCCTGTGTGTTTTTCTCTCGTTCAGGTAATTTAAATCCCGTGAGCAAAAGAACAATACAGACGTCTTATTCGTACGATGCTCTCGCTCAGACAGCCCGAAGTTTAGAAAGTTATTTGGTAAGTTGAGAATACCGAGTTCTACAAACAGAGTTCTACAAGCTCAGTGTGCCATTAAGGGTACATTTCCCGTTTGAAGAGTGGTGAGTACAGTGACTAATACTGCACATGAAGACGTTTTGACGATAATGTGATCTGACTTTCGATCTGACTTTTTCACTTACTTTTTGTATCAATATAGGTGAAAAATGGTAACCTTTTTTTGTATTATCGGCATTTTTTGATTTTTGGTAAGCCCAGTTTCAGTACAGTGGTTTGAACACAAAATAGCAGTTTTGGTTGAGTTTTGCTAGTTGGGGCGTTTTGTTGGAATACACTTCCACGAAATAGGAGGATTTGGGAATAGGTATGACGCCACACATGGTATTTGCATACCGAATATGTTACCAGAGTGTTTCACCAATGAGCGAGTGAAGATCTCTGCAATTAGTCGTTTTCACAACGAAGCTCAGAGGTAGTGGTGACTCAGAAGATTGATCATTCAACAAGCAGCAATATACCAGCTGTTGCATCATTTGGTGGGTGACTCACGAATACTGAGTATAAAAACCACTGAACGCCGTATTTACCTCACTCCTCTCTTCGCATTTGCCTTGCGTTGTAAATTTGCAACACTTTTTGTAAACTTCTAATGCTTCTCAAAAGTTCAACTTGAACAACCACACCTCTATCTCTCTCTACATACCATACGATATTCGCTCTCAACCGGCACATTTTTGGATCCAACTTATTATTGGGATAATCTTCATTTAGATAATCCATTTATGTTCAGGGCGGTATGCATTGAACTCAGTTTTTTTCTAAACTCGAAAACTCGAAAAAGACCGACTCGAATGTGTTGAGTGTCGAGCTTTTAGTTTGAGCCCGCGGGAAATTAGAAATTAGATTGTGAAAAGAGACGGAGAAGGATTCCAGAAGTTGGTTTCCCACAATTTCAAACATTGAGAGCAACTGTGAGAGCAAAATACAGTTTCGTCATCAGCCGCAAAAAAAACACTTTATGTGAGTGCATTCGAACAAGACTTTTATTGTTTTTGTTCATCTTGTGAGATTGGTCCAAAGTAATCCATTCGTATTTGTTAGTTATTCTATTTGTTACATTTGCATTTAACTGTGATGACCAAATCATGTCTTGAGTTGTTTCCATTGTCGACTTCCGACACATACTTCCGCGTTTGAATGTTTTTGTATCCTACTGTCAATGGTTTTCATTCTTTTTTCTATATCACATGCTTGGCTTGTAAATAAACAAATCAATCAATCAAACTCCATCCGTGGACTAAAACATGTTTCCAAAACCATTTCTTTATCGAATCGAATTATTTGGTACCCAATCGGTTCCTGCTAATCCATTTCTCGATAACCGGAGTAGGTAATCTGGAAGTAACCTAGAAACCGAAATCTGTTTTCTTTTGAAGTTAACGGTAAACACCTCATTTCTATTCTCTGTTTCAGGTATTGCTCATAAAGGGCTTTAAATCGGTAAGGTAACCGTGAAATCCGGTTCGATAAAGATATTACATGTTTCCAGAATGATCCGTGCCCTCCTCCTTCTGATGCTCTCTTGCTCAGCTCTCGCCGGTAAGTCGCAGACCGAATATCAGTTGCGCGGAAGCTGTGTCGCTCTCTGAGGGCACAGTAACTGTCGCGGTAGAGGTCTGGCAATCAATCCTCAATCAAATATACTTTGTTTTTTAACTTCAAAATACTCATACAATCGGATTATAGTGAAACGGATTATTTGCACAGTATTTGCATTTATGAAACTTTACTGTTTCTAGTAATCTTGTGCACAATCTACTTTGGAATAAATCATCTCCCGTTCAACTCAGAATATGGTGGAAAATCACTAACTTCTTCTTGTTCAGGGTCATATTCACGTTCACGACCGTGTGAGAGCGAGTGGACATTCAACAGAGATACTATGTCGTGCTATAAAGTGAGTTGATAGAACTGCAAACACTTCATCTGTGTGTGAAAATAAATACTCAATTTCAAGTGAGCAACATGACATAATGTGTACAGTGTGAAATGTTTAGACTTCAGTCACGTTAAAACTTGTTAAAGAAAGGTACATACAAGAATGGTAATCTGAAAAGAAAAAAATACTTCAGAAAGAATGAATACATTTACATCGGAAATATTCTAATAAGTTCTACATTTTCACTCAAAAACGTACACATCGGGTTTTGTTTCTGTAGAAAACCTAGGCTCATGTTCCAGGTGTTTGGTCCCAATGTTCAACCATTTTTGGTCCTACCGATATCGTTCAAATCTTGCTATTTTGCTTGTGTGATAATGAACCAATCAAAAAAAATAGAAAAAATTTTATATTTTAAAGACAGAAAATTGTAATAGTGCGAAATGTACCTTCCACGTTCTCGGCCAAATTTACATTTTGTTTCAGAAAAGAACAATAATGCTACTTTCACATGTTTCAATTAGTTACATCTTATAGGCCATTCGTTCAGGTTATAAGAAATCTATCGGTCGACAAAGGTGAACGGGTGTGCAAACAGATGGGTTCACACCTAGCTTCTATCCACAGTCAGGAGGAGAGCGAATTTCTGAGTGGTGAGTAAGAAATGAACTAGCAACCATAGTTTGTAAGCTAGATTATCTTGGCATTTCTATCCCAACCTGTTCCTCTCGCGTCGCGCACTTTTCAAGAGGCTCGTACGACGGCGGGATATGAGAGCAGAGAAATAGCTCATGTTTGAAGAGACGCAGGTTGAGATCGAGGATCGGGATGTACGTGAATACGCTTTCAGGTAATAATTATGTTGTATTTTCTATTTGACATCATCATCTAGACTTTGTGACAATTGTTATACAACTCTTATACCGCATCGGGCTTTTTCTTCATAAAAATGATAGAAAAATTGTAAGTGAGAAAAATTACATTGTAAAGTGATACCAGAAGGCTACTGTACTGGAGTGATACCAGAAGACAAAAGGCAGAAGAAGGCTAGAAGTGATACTCGGTGAAATGAATAATTTTTTTTGGCGTTTTATGTGTCCGATTGCATTGACCTACGCTTTGGTCTATCCAACTCACTCTTTCTCCCCGGCTTTAATTTAACGAAGCACAACGTTTCACATTTTATACTTGAACATTTTATTTCAGAGATCATCCCAGGGACGAGTTGCATGATCGGCCTGCATAAAATGGGGACATCCTGGCTCTGGCTGGACGGATCGAAGGTATAGTTGTACTCAGAAACATTCGCGCCAATTATTTGCAATTCCAAAATTTTAATGACAACCGCCCAACTCCATTCCGGAAACATCTCAGACGAGTTTTGTGGTTTGGAAAGAATGTCTCTACTATCAATTCTTACCACAAAGTTTCTAACACTGTTGAAACTTTCGAACCATTCAACATATTTAAGCGGCATGTCATTGGGCGAGAGTTTGTACAGTAGTTTGGGGTGCGACACCGTTTCAAAAGCATGTTTGAAATTGAAAGCATTTGCCATTCAGATATAGTTCCCAGGAGGAATAGATTACAAGATTTGTTGCACAGAAACCTTAGCTGCCTAAAATCAAAAACACGATAAAATACAGCTCGTGTTTTCAAGGCAATAATTTTTTTCCATTAGTCATACACGGAAAGTGAGATAAGTTGGTCTATATGAGAGATTATTTTTCATTAGATTATTTGGATCGGAGAGCCTTTTTGGAAGAAAAAACTGCAAAATAGCATTATTGTGAGACAAAGTGAAGATTATGGACAGTGGTAGCGCTATAAATATAAAACTCATGAATGAACGGGAATTTAATCCTCGGTGTCACTCATGAAAGTAGCGACTTAGACCACTCGACTTTGCGGGAACGATTATTTTTCGAAAAGCTGTAAAAATATCATCGAAAGGTAACTCATTATAATTTAATCTTGGAAACTTACGCAACTCGTCTACTTATAGGTAAGATATGACATATCTATGACTATAATGATTGGTGCTGTCTCCATTAATGAATGAAACTTGTGTTATTCAGATCGACTATTTAAGATGGGCACATAATGAGCCAAATAATGCTGACATTGGTGAGGATTGTACTATGGTAAGTCGTTTTTTAATTATTTTCAAAATTATTTTAATCAATTTTGCACGATACTTGTTTGTATCTTGCCCAAATTCCGTTGATCTTTGTTTTTCTGTTCCCTCTACCTGTAATGGGAAAGTATATATACTCATTTACATTTTCATTATTTTTGTTCGTTTGATTGTGATGTTAAAACCTCCTCTATATTTTAGATGTACACATCAGGAAACAAGAAACTACAATGGAATGATGTACCTTGCACTACAGTCTTTACGATCCTTGTGTGCAAAAAATCAATCCATTAAAACAGCAGATAATAAAAATATGATCTTTGTTATGTTTCGAGGTCATTTTCAAAATTGAACCCAACTCAAACTGTTGTGACAAGTGATGTTGTGACAAGTCTATCAGAAATGTTTCAAAGTACAATAGTGGTTTACTGATTCCACTTTCTGGATTATCAGTCCGGAACGTTTCGATTAGTTGTCAGTTGATATTATCAACTGAGGAGGCAAGTTTTTTTTTGAAAAAGCTTGAGTAACTTTTTTGGAAGACGTTTTTCACAGTAGCCAACGCTGTCAACACTCACCGAAAAATGACGACTTTGAAGAACAGAAAATTGAAACCATCGGTACCAACCGCACTTGTATGTTTACTTGCAAGAGTGGCTAACATGTCGTGGCAACGCAACTAAACGAAAACGGCAAAGGTTCAGAAAATGTCCAAAATAGAAGTATGTGGGAGTACAAAAACGACTATTGTCTTTGCCAACAGAAAGGCAGGAGGGAACTGTATATTTCATTTGTATATAAAACGATGTAAAGTGAGAGGCGATTGATTAGCTTTTGAGATTGTACTGCATGGAATATAGAAAAGGAGGACAATAGCTCAAGAGGGAAATAAAAAAAACTAATCTCGCAATTGTCATGGGTCAAAAACACCTTTGTTTCCAGTGAAAAAAACTTGCATTAAAGAAACATTGGATGAAACCTCCTAATATGATTCTCACCATTGATTCAGAACTGATAACAAAACAGAGTACACTAGAAGTTTCTGGAAGAGTCATGTAAAGTTAAGATTCTAATAGCATTAGTGTGCACTTCGTCGTTTCACGTTTCTGAATTCTGCTGTGTTTAACATGTTTCACGTGACTGTGCGATTGACTGACATTATAGCTGATTCTTGTTTCAGATACGTTTTTAGTGTAAGCGGAATGTTCTCAAAGATTCAGCACTTATTTTTTGAATCAGTGTGTCAGGATGATCATGCAAATTGCGAGATTAAATGTTTTATTTCCCTCTTGAGTTATTGTCCTCCTTTTCATTATGTAAAAAGAACAAAAAAAAACACAATGCATTGCAATATAGTCAACAAGTTATAATACATTATCACGTTCGAACTTAAAGAAACCGTTCCGCTATAATTTGAAATCCACGAGAAATTCAAAAAGCTCAAAAAAAATTCTTAATTCTTCCGTAGACGATGAAAATACTTTCTGATTGAAAATTAGTAAAAATTGCATAACATTAAGCACAAAAAGAAGGGGCATGATTATTTTCACTGAGACGCAACTTGACTTGGTTAATTTACATCAAGATTCATTTTCATTTTGTAGTCTATAATTGTGTATTCGTATTAGAAAAACAAAATGTAAATATTATTGTGTTAATAGAGTATAATTTAATGGACTAATATGTTTAAAAAGTTATAATTTAACAGTAATCTAGAAAGAAAAGAAAAATTTCTTATAATAATTAAACTTTTATGGGTTAAATTTTGTTTGCATCGTTTCGCCGTTAAATCTCGACGATGCTATTCTAGTTGGTGGTTACGGCATCTTCAGGTGATTCCACCAACTAGAATTTGATTGAATTCGAACGAGTTAATGTGTATATAAAAACACAAAACAAAATGTTATACCTGTATCCTATCGAGGAAGGGGGCAGGGTGGCTAGACTAGAGAATAATGTGTGTTTACGGGTTTGGCACCCTTTATATACCCTGTTTTTGATCTTGATCTGTAGTTTGCTCTATGATCAAATGATAAGGGTTTGTTTGTGTCAACTAAAAACATTCAGATATGTCTATTGAATTTTTTCGAAAATGTGAAAATAAAATATTATGTAGTTATATAAATCTGTCAGTTGGAAAATACAGCTTTTCTTTATTGATTACTAAGTGTTTTTACTACAACAGTCCAGAAAACATGAGTAGAACAAGAGAATAGGAGTGTGAGAAGAGAAAAATCATGAAATTTATGTGAAAGATTACAGTTGTAATCAGTAAATTGCAAAATGGCATTTCGGGGAATTATAGGTTCTATATGCCAGTGGGGACCCCTCGTCAGTAGACTAACCCACCAAATAAACCTACTATTTTTGTTCAAAATTTATCCTATTTCGAATAGAAGATGTAAGAGAGAAAAGGTAGATAAGAGAAATTAGTCCAGTAATTTAGACAGTCCACTAATATTATCCATACTGGCATAAAAATGATAAATTTGCAGAAGTTGACTTTTTTATTTGTTTGCGTCGTCTGCTATAAAACATATACGTGAGCATTCGGTGTGTCACTCCTACCGTATCAAAAATGTTCAATTGAGTATCACCAGCTCAGCTATGAT
>OZ038437.1:9367514-9624436 GCA_964036275.1 Litoditis marina | reverse complement strand
TCTCCACCAGCTGGAAATAATTTTCTTTATGATTGAAGGTGGAACATTCCTTGGTATTCCATATTTTCTTTTGATAATAGGGTTATTTTTAATGATCTTAAATACGCGTTTAATAACAAGTGTTACCGGCCAATTGTTCATTTTGTAAAAACTAACCAGTTGTATTATTCTGGTTTCGAAGTCAACAAATCTACAGCACGTTCTGGAGAATCTTATTATTTCTCCTGCGATTGTGTTAAGTCCTAGTTTAGTGTCTATGTTGGAGTGATAGTTAGGATATCTAAGTACATTGAAATTATATAAATCAGTTTTGTTGAACAGAGAAGTATAAATTTGTTGATTTTCTATTCTTATTTCTAGGTCTAGGAAGTCGCATTTGTCCTCCATATCTGCGGTTGGTTCTAACGTGAGAGCTGGATTATATATCCCTTTCTATAATTCGCCTATTTGGTTTGTGTGAAACCTTTTTGCTGCACTTTTAGTCGAAAAATGGTGAGGAAACTGAGGCAAGCTGGGTGAGGCAAATGGCGTGGGCAGCGTGTAATTTCATTTTTCCCAACCGGCTGTTGCTGGGATTTGGCAATAGAAAATTTCTCTAAACAGGATAGACGAGTTTCACGCCGTCACGGTTAACAGGAATGGCTTAACAGGGTAGGAAAATGGGTATATAAGCGCGGCCGGAAGAGGGAGAGCCATTCGAACTCTCTGTTCGCTCCGAGGATGCCCGCACTGGACTGGAGCTGCTGCCGTGAATTTGATGGATGGTTGGAAGTGCTGCTGTAAGAGAGAGAGAGAGAGAGAGAGAGAGAGAGAGAGAGAGAGAGAGAGAGAGAGAGAGAGAGAGAGAGAGAGAGAGAGAGAGAGAGAGAGAGAGAGAGAGAGAGAGAGAGAGAGAGAGAAATCGCGCCCTATGTTAGAGAGAGGTATCGCGCTCTATATTAGGGGGGATCTCCCACGCCCTATGTTAGAGAGAGGTCTCGCGCTCTATGTTAGGGGGGATCTCCCGCGCCCTGTGTTAGAGAAAGGACTCGCGCTCTATGTTAGAGAGAGAGAGAGAGAGAGAGAGAGAGAGAGAGAGAGAGAGAAATCGCGCCCTATGTTAGAGAAAGGTTTCGCGCTCTACGTTAGAGAAAGGTCTTGCGATTTATGCCAGAGAGAGAGAGAGAGAGAGGTCTCGCGCTCTATGCCAGATAGAGGTCTCGCGCTCTATGCCAAAGAGAGGTCTCGCGCTCTATGCCAGAGAAAGGTCTCGCGCTCTATGTCAGGGAGAGGTCTCGCGCTCTATGCCAGAGAGAGGTCTCGCGCTCTATGTCAGGGGATCTCCCACGCCCTATGTTAGAGAGAGGTCTCGCGCTCTATGTTAGGGGGAATTTACTGCGCCCTATGTTAGAGAGAGGACTCGCGCTCTATGTTAGAAAGAGAGAGAGAGAGAGAGAGAGAGAGAAGTCGCGCCCTATGTTAGAGAGAGGTATTGCGCTCTATATTAGGGGGGATCTCCCGCGCCCTATTTTAGAGAACGGACTCACGTCCTATGTTAGGGGGGATTTCCCGCGCCCTATGTTAGAGAGACGACTCGCGCTCTATGTTAGAGAGAGAGAGAAAGAGAGAGAGAGAGAGAGAGAGAGATAGAGAGAGATCGCGCCCTATGTTAGAAAAAGGTTTCGCGCTTTACGCTAGAGAAAGGTCTTGCGATCCATGCCAAAGAGAGATCTCGCGCTCTATGCCAGAGAGAGGTCTCGCGCTCTATGTTAGAGAGAGGTCTCGCAATCAAGGACACCTTCTGTGCTCTATGTTAAGGAGAGCTTTCGCGGTCCATTTCAGAAAAAAATAGGGCCAGGAAGCTCTCGCCAGCCCGGAATAAAAACAAGGGAGGCGGAGGCGGCTTTAGCCGCCGGCGACCTTCCTTGTATTGTATATATTAGTCTTAAAATCCTCACAATGGTGTGAAACGTGTAATATATCATCTATATATCGGTAGCTATTGTTAAATTTTCTTGCGGTAATGTTACCTAAATTTGTCATTATTGTATTCATGAAGTTATATTCCATATATGATAGACATAAATCCGCTATTTGTGGTGAGCAGTTAGCTCCTTGTGGAATACCCAATTTTTGTTGATATACTTCACCACTGTAGGTGACAAAACTATTATCTAATAGAGAATTCAACATATAGAATACTTCATTTATAGTATAGTACGCTCCTTTTCCATTATGTGTTGCTGAATAACTACAGTATGTACCATTAACATTCACATATTTATGATTTTTCATACAAATATTTAGTAAACTATATAAATTGGATTTGACTATCCCATGTGGTAGATTGGTGAAGAGACTAGTGAAATCTGCTGAAAATATTTTTGTATCATCTTTAATTTTAATTCTTGTAACGTTTTCAACTACTGTCTGACTATTATCTATAGCCCAGAACATTTTCACACCTGTTCTCTCAAAAATAACATTGCATAGATTTTTGAAATGCGATCTTATATGTTTCAATATAATTTGCAGAGTAACACATACCTTTTTTAAACTACTCTGCTTAGCTCCACTTATAAATCTGAACTTTAACCGCTCTTTATGCATTTTAGGTATACCATATATCATTGGTAAGCGTTTATCTTCTTCTTTATTTGTGAAACTAAGAGAATTATAGATTTGTTGGTGATTTTGTAACACATTATTTATATTCTTATTACATTTTTGATAAGTGTCATTAGTGCTGTTCTGTCTGTTCATTTCCTGTTCCATCTGTTGCAAGTAAAATTTAGGACAAATAATAGCATAGTTGTTAGATGCTTTATCAACACTAGTTATAATGAACTTATCCTTATATATCTGTAGCGCCTTAATATCCTTTTGAGTAAGTATGATTTCATCTTCATGTGTATAAGTATTTACATTCGTACGATAACGCACCTTATCTATCACTTCTTCATTGAAGATACTATCTAGCTTATTCAATTTAATCTGACTAGGTTTGTATTTCTTTTTAATTGTGTTCAAAATCTCTGTTTTGGCCGTCCTTGCTAATTGTATGAAATCTGTTTGGGAAGTTTCATTATGCGTCCTATACTTGGTACCCATAGATAGCAGTTTATGTATTCGTACATTTTCTATGATATTAAGATCACCAGTACATACATGTTTATGCACTTTATCAACATATTTACTATATTTATTGCAAATGCATTGGTAGTCATCTGACAAAATAAAGTTTTTCTTACCTTCGTCCATGTTCTTCAAAAACTTTGAATAATTGAATATACTCAGTGAAACTGGTGGTTTATATGTGTACATGATTCTAATATAAGCATCATTGTCTGATGTAATATCCTTTAGTTCTTGTTTTATTTTGCTACAGTTAATAAGACTAGGTAGATGAATACTTTCAAGTTTTTTAGAAATGAAATCTAATTTGATACTAAACGTAGGGTTTTTCTTGCTGTTATTTATTTTATTGTTTTCCCAAAAATGGTTACTTATAAGACAGTATATTTTATACCGTGCCGAAAATTCTAACTGTTCGAATTCACTAGTGAAAGCTATTTCAATTAATAAATTCTTTTCTTTATTGCTAAGGTTTCGTGAAAGAATATATAAGTCGCGTCCATTCATGTTTATTATAAGTTGGATTATTTGATCTCCTGTTCTATGTGGTTTCTGGAGTTTGCGAGTTCTACGTTTTACACCGTGACACTTACGTTTCATCGGTGTTGGCATGACAAAATAAGGATGAGTTTTCTTATTTAATGGGTTGGTATTATTTGAAATATTCCCAAAGCTTTTGATTTGATCATTCATCCCGAGTGGATAGCAACTGAACATGACTTTGATCCAGAACAATTCTTTATCTCTTAGAATGCTTTTAGTAGAAGAATCAGAATTCATGGATGTCTATGTTCTGAGTTATGACAGTATTTCTTCATTTCAGCATTATTGTATTTGTACTATATTAGTTCATTGTTTTTAATTACTCTGAGTATTCTATTTATGATAACCATAGATGGAAATTCATTGTTTCTGTAGTCTTGAACTAAATGTTCAACTCTATCTAAAAAATCTTATATTTGTGAACAACTTCTTGAAAATCTGATGAGTTCTCCAGTAATCGTGTTAAGTCCAATTTGTAAAGGTATATTAGATTTGTAATGTGGATATTTTTGAATTTTGAACTGGTAATAATCAGTTTTATTATATAATTTTGTGGTACATACTTTCTCTGAATTATTCAGGGTGATGTTCAGGTCTAAGTAATTACAAGAATATACGCTTTCATTAGTCTTTTCCAGTTGAAGTTGGTTGTCATAAATAGCGGAAAAGTTTTCAATAGTCTGTGTCTGATCAGGTTTATAAATTATGAGTAAATCATCCATATATCGGAAAGATCTCATGTAATATTTTTGAACTTCTCTTGTTTAGCCATAATATACTTGTATTCCATATAAGCTAATGTTAAATCTGCAAGTAGTGGAGATGCATTATTTCCTTGAGGAATTCCGGCGGTTTGTTTATAAATAGAGTTTCCATATAAGACGGGTCCAACTAAATTTTTTCAAAATTTCCGTTTTTTACCAAAATGTTGTCAACGGAGTGGGTGTGACAAGTAAACCATTATCTTGTCAAAGTTGCTGCTGTATCTGGGAAATATTAGAGCAAACCCAAATGACAAGCGCCAAACATGGATATTGATGTCTGCCAAGTGATACTATCACTACTCAACACTTGGTAAGTGATATTATCACTGCTCAACACTGACAATTGCCAGGAACGATCCTCTTTCTTGACACGTGTCAACAGGAGTTTGCCTCATGCGGGAATCGAACCGGACCCCGCCACACCAAAAGCGAGACGCTTACCACTACACTAAGCGGGCTACGTTCCAGAGCGCGAACAGTTCGTACACACACACCGGGGCGGGCATATTCATAACGGGATGAGAATGGATGACGAATTATGGGTGCGAATCTCTGAAAGCAAAAACAAGAAGCGGAAAAGTGAATATCGTAAACACTTAAACCTGCGATATCGGGCAAAAAGTTGCTACTGGCTTTTAACTAGCTGAAATGTTTTTGCTGTGAACCTTTAAATTCACGTTTTCTATTTATGAAATTTTATTTTTCAATAAACTAATCCTTTTTAATACACTCATGTGTGACAACGTTAATCTGAACAATTGCGGCGGGGTTTTATATAGCGCGGTCTTTTCCTTTCAAATGCAGGTGCTCCCTTAGTGTAGTGGTAGTGCTCTTGCTTTTGGCCCAGCGGCCAAGGCTTCGAATCCTCTCAACGGTTTGGCACGTGTCAAAATGAATCAGTGCAAATGGCAAATGGTAAAGATGATCCCTTTGGGTGAAAAGTGACAAGAGAGCTCCGTTCACTTAGCATTTGCCAAAAGATTATCATTGTCAAATGCCAACATCGCGTTGACAAGAAAACAAAATATGTGTCATTTCGACCGCAAGGCGCAAAAAAAGTTCCCGTTCACAAATTGACAGAGTTCCGTGAATTACTTTGAATTTTGAAAAAAATTTAGTTGTAACCGTCTTATATCTTGCGAAGATAATGTTCAAAATGTAACTTATAAGGTTTTTGATATTGTTTTTAGACTAACTGTGGCTATCTCTGATATTACTTACATCAGTTGTGTAAAACGTTTTCTTATATGGGGTTGTTATATATTTGATGTTTTCTCCAGCATTGCTAAAGCATAGATCTAATAAGTGATTTATATTCTGTGTGACTATGTTATGAGGTAGGCAGGTGAATAGGCTGGTAAAGTCTGCAGAATATAAATGATAGTCATTTGGTTTCAAATCTCTTAGTTCCTTTAACAGATGATAACTACTATCTACTGGCCAAAATACCGAAATATTGTTTCTATTTTCTATAATGTTGCAGTATTTTTTAAAGTGGTTTCGCACATGTTTGAGTATTTTCTGGATTTGTGTAGATAGATCTCTTAAGCTACTTGTTCTTGCACCTGTTATGAATCTGCATTCAATGGGAAATTTGTGTAGCTTTGGGATTCCGTATATTTTTAGAATTTAAGTTACTTTAGGTGTCTTGATTCTCCAATTTTTGTTGGCTATTCGATGTCGAGTAACTATTTGATCGATATTCTCTTGAGTATATGCGGAATATGTGGAATTAAAATTTTGCTGTGTTGTTCCCATCTCTTTGTTCATTAGTTCGATGTATAACTTTTTGCATGTGAAAGAATAATTTGATGAGGCTTTGTCAGTCACTGTAACTGCAAAATGTTTATGAATTTGTTTTAGTTCTTAGAGCCAGATGTTGGATGTATTGTCTACCATAGTTGTATCAGTATATAGTTGTTTGATTTTATTGCTAAATATTTTTTTGGACGTGGTAGAGTGTTTTAAAATCATTTTTACACTTCTATAGGCTATTTTGAGCATACCCCGTACGCAACCCCCCTATCGGTTTCATTTCGTTAGCCGCTTTTCTGAGAAAACGAAGCAAGATAGGGATATAAAAGTATATATTTTTGATAATGATTTTTCATCTAGGGTCAGATTGTGAACTCAAAAGTCAAAATAAAAACGGGACGGATTCTTTAAAGGTGTATTGAATTTTTCTTCTGAACTTCATTGTAATTCATGGTAAATATTTTTTAGGCACATTTTGAACTTCTTCTTTTTCATGTTCAGTCCGGTGGTTATCTGCTCACTTGTCCGTTTGCTGTTAGATAAGTGGGTAGCTCTGCAACAAACAAAAAAATATAAGGTCGCAAACAAATACATATGTATTTGTATGATTTTTTATATTTCAGAAGTTCCAGCCAATGACACCGGACGCGGTGGAAAGTGCTCGTAAATCTCTCATCATGTCTTTATCATTGTCTTCATCACACGTGAAGAAATATCAAAAAATACCACACATTTGTGCTGAAAACCGAAGAGAATCAGATAAAAGTATTTAAAAGAGTCATAATGAAATAAATAGTTGCGATGACTTATCACTCTTCGTACGAAAATAAGAACTAGTGTGTAATTGGTAAATAATAAGAATACAATAAGTCACACCTTACAATGAGAATATGGACAAAATGGAGGACTCTACTATAATTCAAAGAGAACAACTGATAACATCTGTTCACGCAGTTGTTCAGAATGAATCATACACACTTGGTATATAAGATCACTGAACCAAGGCATCACAACTCCTAGAAGTTTTCTTATTCACATTTGCACCGGGTTGCATACAATGAAAGATGCGACCCTTTTATATAAGACCACTTAGGTCTTTTCCAAAAGCAACCTGGTTGTGTGCAATCAGATTGTTTCTCAAACGGAACCACAATTCTGTGGAGAGATTTTCGGTTCGCAGAAATAGTTTGGGTTCATTAAACTCGATTGCAGTTGAAAAACAGGCAACCGATTTGTAATTGGCCTACATGTCTTATTATTGAGTATGATCGCGCACAATTCTCTGATTCTCGTGCCTTTTCGGCTAACGCCGTTAGCCAAATACGGCATTCATTGCTGCCTTCCAGAAATCGTGGATTCTCTGAGTAGTTTGCGCTCTCACTGACATCAAAGAAAAAATAAGTGGATGTTCTGGAAACCGATAGGAAAAGAAATCAATAACTCCGTAAAATACATCAAATGAGAAGTGATATTGATTTCGCAATAGGCATACTAGGGGTTGCACCGTTCCATTTTTCTATCTTCTCTTCTCTATCTTCTTTATTTTTACCTCAGATTTCTTTCCCTAGGTATTGTATTCATAGGCTGGTTTTAACAAACAGTTGAACTGGTAGATACAAACACATTAAATTTTGTGTAATAATTTCATTGTTTTAGTTTCTTTAGGTACATGTAGAAATAGTTGTGTTCGTCTAGTTCAACCTACCTTTCACTTAAACTGGAATAGTTTTTCCAGGAACAAGTCACAACTCCTACATCAGATGCAAACCGATACAAAATCACGCAATCGTTAAAGTGGTGGACGAGAATTGAGGACAGCCTCCAGGCTATGTTCATTCAGGCGGAAAACAGGTGCTGAGAAAGCAATATACTATTCATCCCCAACTAATGTTTTTCGGTATTCAGTTGGAAGGGCTGCTCCAAACTGTGAACATCGGGTTTGACGCAAATACACAAGATTCTCAGACATAATTCATATTTTTCACGTCAACGTTTAACGCCGGCGTTAATAGTGAATAAAACATACGTATTGATTCACGACGGCGTTAACGCTGATAAAGTCAATGCGCATGTTTTCTTCACATCTACGCCTGCGTTTGACGCCGACGTAAAACGTATGGAAGCGGCCTTAGCCGGTGAAGCGCGCGGGATCTGGCAAACGCGCGCGTGTTGCGCACAACTATAAACTGCACATTGTAGGTCATTTTGAGATAACGTGAAATCTTAGCAGCTACTCCGATTGATCTGATTAAAATGTTTACTCAAAATTTGATCCTGTCTAAATTTTGATCTTAAATTGAGGGAAACTCGATCGCTATACGACGAGAGTTCAGAAAATCATGAATAACATTTTCCAGTCATTTCCGCAGAAAATGATTTATTTGCGTGTGAAACCGAAAAAACGAAGCAGAAACTGTTTTGCAATTCCGCAAACATTCATGTTCCGAATAAATGTTTTTAAGAAGACAAACAACGCTCGACCAAAAACAGCCAAGATCTCAATTGTCTACTTAGAGACATCAAGACATTCCAAGTATACCGAGCTCAGATAACAGTATTGAATACCCAAAGAATACGTTCGAAAAAGGTAAGGCAAGAGATAGGTGAAAAGTAAGTGAAGAAATTCAAAAAATTAGTGGGAGAATGCGAACAACAAAATTACAAAAGAGAAAAAGGAATTACGACTAAACGTGTGGGGGGGGGGTGGTTACAAACACAGTAGTTTGGATCAACATTGGAGAAAAACTAGTTCTCTAAAAGGATCGCCTTTCTTTACTGTCGTGGTGTCAGGTATCCAGAACTAATCTTGTAGATGAAAATAACCAATACAAAAGAACACCAATCCAAGTAAGAGCTTCATATCTCGCTCCGTTTTTTTTTTCGAAAATGCGACTCTAGCGACATGACATCGACGCCACCCTTACGAACACAACAATATTGACGCCGTCAAAAGTATAGAAATCTTCTCAAAACATCTCGAAAAAATACATACAAGTAAAGGAAGCTTTATAACAACATAATTACAAAAGTAGATTATAGATTAGATGGAGAAATTATGAAAGTTTAGGATAATCGAAGTTTCTTGCATTACGATAATCCTTTCCAGGACCGATTCATTATAGCTTAGTGCTGCGTTTAGTGTTTATTGGTTAGTGCTAGGTTTTTTTCCTCTTTATTGGGACCAAATTATAAGATTTGTTCAACCGTATACGTTTCACACCAAATAACTACTGAATATTTAACCGCCCATTAATTGAGAATAGAGAACGTTTTCCAATTCACAATCGGTCAAATATGAAGATGATTATATTTGAATATCCGGTTCGATTCAATCGGTTTGCGTCTCCATGTGTATTTTCAGCTTGTTTTTCAGCATCGTCCACACTGTGTAAAATACTGCACCAGTAGCCAAACTATGGCCACCAGCCGTCATTTGGGGAGTGTTTTATATACTTCATGAGTCTTCATGGTCAGTGAGTGATACAATTCATACGCAGTTGGTCACCAACCAAAAATAGTATTCTTGAATACAAAATAGTGGACCTAATTTTGTGATAAGATTTGTGATAAAAAATTGCACAGTTTTGTCGTAATTTTTATCTAATTTCAAATATATTATAGCTTCAGGTGGTGATTCTTCGTTTATTCTTCAACTTTCTAGCCTTTCATATTCTACATAATGACCCTGTCATAATTCATCTCCGAACGCATTGTGTGAACTTCGGAGTCTTTTTAATTATTGTATTGTGGGGTGCAGTCTTTATCATGACGTAGGTTAGGTTTTCTCTGCCATTCAAATGATCACAAAAAACAAGCAAACTTTTCGCACATTTTCTAGAAGTCGTTCGTTCATTTTAAAACTATCAAGATCGCAGAGTCTCAGATAAATTTACCATTACCTAACACCATATGATTTGAAATGCCTGCTTTTTTTCAGAAGGGGGGGGGGAGGGTTAAAGACGTACGTAGATACACTACAATACGTACGCAAGTACACCGTACAATGAAAGGCAGTACAGTAACCATGACGTGAACTGTGCGTGTACAAAAAACGACACCTCAATTCCAGCCGTAAAAAGCACAGGGGGCGGGACTTAGAAATGGCGGGAAAAATCGAATTCAAATGTTCTCTAATTTCTAATTTTATGGAATTTCGTATATTTTACGCTCTCACTTGAATAAACACGGGATGATCGAAGAAACGAAAATAATATACTATTACCAATAGTTGGAATAGCTCTTTTCGAATTAAATTAAAAACTATACCGATGCCGTCGACCTCAACTTGATTGTGTTCATAGAAACCGAAATATTTTGGTAGAAAAAGCTTAGAAACACGAAGTTCTATTTGTTTGATCTCTGTACGGTAGATAGTCTCCCTTTAGCAAGTATGACATATGCAAAGTTGTAGTTTTGTCCTTCGCATCTAGCATAACTCCCGAATTTCAACGAAAAACAAGTTTCTTTCAATATAATGTTGTTGATCCACTCGTATAATTCAGGACAGTGGTCAATATATAATTTTTTTATTGGCCAAGCCGAAACGACATGGTTTTTTACCAACAAAAAACCAAACAACAAAATTTCTTAGCATACTTAGAACATAACAGATTATAAGTTCTTTGTTGACATTTGAAATGAGGAAAGGTGCTTTGCTCCGAACTTTGAACTCTGAACCAATGACCGTGAAACAACTTTTTTTAATTTGAAGAGACAGAAAATCGTCTCTCGATACGCGCTCAGTGGGCATTCTATAACACTAACATAATCAGCGAATCGGCTAGAATTATATTATGTATTTGTTGTTGCCGTATTTTCCAACTGCTGCTGGAAAACAAACTGTGAGTCAGTGTGAATTAGGTGCTAACAGAGCAAAAACATTCATTAGAAAAACAAATCTTCACATTTCGCTCAACTATTCTGTGAAGTACACGAATAAAACTGACAATCCAAAAATTATTATGAGAATGGTAAGAACAAACATTAGAGAAACGAAAAACTTTACACACATCTCAAAGTCCTTGAACCACCTAATCAATATAGCCACAATCACAAACCGACGATTTCAGCTCACATCACAGTTAAGAGGAGCACTATCATCAATGAGCATGAGCGGAGAAGTTATCCAAATAATCATAGATTAACAGAAGAGAAGCTAAACAAGAAACAGAAGACCAGTTGCAAAGAGAAACATAAAAGAGAAAAAGCGTGGTATAGAGGGTCGGGGTGGATATTTTACGAAAAAAAATGAGGGTAGAGACAGAGCATACACAACATTCCACTTTTTTCCTGAATAAAGAATCTTAGAAGATTATTTACAAAATTACTAATTAACTTTGCCCAGCAAATGATCGGGTTTCGCAATCAATTGAGAGGGCCCGAATACCAAAAACAGCTGACTCGAAGAGACGTGATTTTCATTTTTCAAGATAACATGTCCAATCCAAGACAATAAGAGCTAATAGAGAACTAATCATGCCAACTGCATTTAGCATCCCAAAAAACTCTAAGTTAATAATTCTTTCTTTTTCAATCGCGAACCTCTTTTCTCTTATTATCCACATAGGACATGGGTGGGATAGTTAATTGTAGATGAGAAGTTAAAATAAGAATATTCTCGTGAAAAAGTGAAAAGTTGGAGGTACCTCCCTCTAACTCATACCATAACGCTTATTAATGAATATAGTACAAACTATAGCTGAATTTCTTGCGAAGGTGAAATACCCTTTCAACTGTCATATGCGTTAACGTTAACGTGGTTACGCACGTTCATATTTCTTCCACTAGCATTCAGTTTATTTACCTAGTATTTTCGGAGTATTTCTCATATCGTGTGAGGTTGTGAGATACTTGTATGATCGTGTGAGGTATTTTTTCGTAGTTTCTCGAAAATCGAATTCAATGATGACAGGAGGAAGGATGACCATAGTATTCACGACCCCACACTACAAATCCGTTGTATTTCAAGTAACTTATCCACTTCAACAGAGCTTCTTCTACGTAAAAATACAATACAAAATGATAAATACCAGTGAAGTGTGCTATGTAAATCACTATCCATAATCCATCGCAAATCTTCCATATCCAGGTCGATAGAGGTACCATCACCGATATTGAACCTACAATAATTATAGTATACAGTCATAATGAGGCACGCATTAATTGTTTAGTTCACTTACATTGGTAACTTTTAGTTGAATGTCGCTGATTTGTTGAATGTAGTCGGTAATATTGTATATTCTATAACTATACTAAAACCAAGGAGTATCCTAATCAAAATTGCTCTTAAACCCAACAAGATGTTTCTGCCTTCAGAATTGAACCAGCGTTTTCAATCAAATTGCTTGGGACTTCATATGTTGAGTTGAAAAAAAAACAGGTTTTGCAATAATAATCCGTCACACGAGTAAGACTGAAGTGTGACTGTTTTTCTAATCATGGCAGGAGTGAACCTGTAGATGTAGTTCTGAATGACGGGTATATTGCAAATCAAACTACGGAGTACGTTCAGTCAGCTGTGACTTAGCTGTGTACAAACTGTGACTGAAATACAAAAAAAAACGTCTATTCATTGAACTACCCAGAAGTTTACAATTTCACTTACATAAATATTTATCCGGTTATTAGCGAAAACGGAGTCATAAAAGAACAAATGTCCCCTTTCTCGAACATTGATGGCTATCCCGACAACTTTAATGGAGAATGCCCAAAATTGACCCCACTTCATACGTGGAAGAGTTGGTTTTTCAATTTTCAATTTTTATTATTCAATATTAGGGTTCGGATATTTTTTTTCCCAATTTTGAAACGTCGAGTCACCAGTCGTTTGAGGATTATTAAAAATTCAGGAATAATACACCCCGAGGTTCACCCGGGTTGTATCAAGCATTTCTCTAGTCCCTCCGCAAGTTTTGTTTTTGTAAGATAGAATATAGAAAGAGTTATACGGAGAGTTTATTCTTTCATGGAAAGAAGAATCATATGAAAAATAGAAGTTAAATTTTGCTGTTATTAACTTTTACCTAGTTCATTATTTGCCCGGTTACCGGGTAGAATGCAAGTGTGGCATTAAAGATCGAAGTAATAGTGTATTGCTTGTTACATCGTTGTTTACATGGTTCAGTACTTCCCCGGTTGCCGGGTAGCGGTAGAATGCAAGTGTTGCTTCAAAGTAATAGTGTAGTTCACCTGTATTTTCGTCGCATTTCATGCTGTGGACGGTCATGCCCGTGTGTGTAGATGCCCAAGTAGAACGTCAATCTGTTGATTTATATGGTATGCCCGATTGCCAGAAGAACACAAGTGTGTAATTTCATAATGGCGACAGTTCAATTTTTTTTTGTTGTTACGAGGGTTTTTCCCTTTAGTTCGATAAGCGGGCCATCTCTGGCCGAGACAAACAGCATGCTCCATATTTTGAACTCTTTTGGACTTTGCGGGAGTGAGGTAATTGTGTAATTGATATTATTAATTTGTTGAGAGGAACGCAATTTTTTTCTCAGTTTGAGTTATTAGCAGCTAGGTAGAGAGAATGAATTGGTTTGTAATTTTGATTTCCCTTGGCCTTCGGTTGCCGGTGAGCCATGTCATTGAACGAATAAAAATGCGCGAGTATTCAGAATTTTGGTCATAACGAATATTTTTGTTTGTGGCGGGTTGGTCAGTCGTTAAGTGATAGGATTTCTGTTCAGTAGTTGGCAGATGGCACTAGAATGCTCGAATTTTCGGGCATGCACGTTAGGGTGATAGAAAAGTACGTTTACATCCTCACTTTCTATTGGCTAAATGACATATGTGATTATGAAGTTCGTTTAGTTAAGGTTTCCATTTTCAAACTCTAGCGTATTTTGGGTCGATAGTATTAATTTTTTCGGCCGCTTCTGCCCAAGAACATTTGTGTTGCGGGTAATTTTGATGAGTTAATGACTCGAAGGAGACACACTCGGAAGTTCGTTTCGGTTAAAAAATCGATGTTCCATAGTTTCCGGTCCGATCATAAATCAATGCGATGCAGTCAGCCTGTTAGAAAAGGCTTTCTATTACAACGTTTAACGCGTGAAAGTTAATGATTTGGCTTCAAAATCAAGAAAAGCATTTTCTCTCGTCTAAAAGTAAGTAGACGGTTTTTGATTGATTTCTGCTCATGTGAATATTTCAACAACCTTCCGTTCGATGCGATTATCTACCAATTTGTGAGGCTGATAATTTTGGAGTTGTGAGGATGATAATTTTGGTCATTTTGGAAGTTGTGAGGCTGATAATTTCGACAGTTAAAGTGGTATTCGGCTTCACGGAAAAAGAAGGCTATTTTTTAGACATGTTAGTTGGCTGATTACCTGAGTTCTGGTCCATATCATTCAGTAGCGAATATAGATCCCTGTGACTCTGCAGTTGTCGTGCGCTTTCGGATATTTCTAGATATTCATTAATATTATCGCGCGCAGCGCGAAGCGCTGCGTGTGAGTTGTGTTTGGTTTGGCCATTGCGCACTCGTTTTTGGCTTTCAAACCACAAAAGTCTTCAAATAAAACATTTTTTCGAAATTTAAAAAGAGAGAGAGCTAGATATCTATTAAATACATGTCGTGTGAAAAAATTAGGAAAATCGGTCAAGGTTGAAGAAAGTTATGCTGTCGTGTCGTTATGAAAATTTCCGTTGTCCCTCGTCCCTCGTCGCTCGTCCCTCGTCCCTCGTCCCTCGTCCCTCGTCCAATGTCCGCATAGAAAATTATTTTTTTAACTACTGGACCGATTCGGCTGAAATTTGGCACACATGCGTAGACCCCAAAGTTAGCGCGGCCCCCAAAGTTTGGTGTTGTCACGTTTCGTTTGGCGCTTGGCGCGGGCGCCAATAGGCGCCAGAAGCTGGAAAATATGTGTTCCCATGAATAAATTTGTTTGAAATTTCGCACACAGATCATGATAGTGAATTCCAGCTATTTTCCAGAACATGGTGACATGGCTAACAATTGGACGCGGGCGCCATTGGCGCCAAATATGAAAAAAAAACTTTCGAAATACTGTAATGACTGGCATTTTGCTGACAGGGACCAATTATGAATATATGTGAAAACAACGGGTTGTTTTTTTATTATTGAAGATAGGGGTGGGGTTGCAATTGATAGAATGACCCCCCTCCAAAATTTTTTAAAAATATCGCAGGCGACGCGTGCACGCGACGCGACAAATTTTGCCAAAATCAAACTTTTGCTTATAACTTGCTTGAGAGTGATTTTTGGGGGTCGCTGTAATAATGTAAAATGACTCCCCACTCGAGGGAAATCTAATAGTGTAAAAAAAATTTGGGTCACGCAGGCGACGCGCGCACGCGACGCGTCAAGGTGAGTCAAAACATGAAAGTGGTCCAATTGACCTGAAATTTGGCAGTAAGGGGTAATCGACCATGGGGATCACGAATATGGCCATGGCGTTAAAGGAGACGAAGAGGTCAAAGATCGAATGTTTTAAAATGGCTGAAACTTGTTGGGAATAGGTAATCGGGTACGGGGATCACGAATATCGACATGTCGTTAAAGGGGGAGCAGAGGTCGAAGATCAAAAAATTTAAAATGGCTGAAACTTGTTGGGAATAGGTATTCGGGTACGGGGATCACGATTATCGACAAGTGGTTAATGGGGACGAGGTTAATTAGCGCCAAAAATATTTTGAAAGATCAGGATCACATCCTTCGAAAACTCGGAACTTTCAGATATCAGGATGTTTGATAGTCACCACTATTCAAAGTTCGTTTTTCTTATTTAACTCTAGGAGTTGTTGTACTAGTACAACTAGCAAAAAGAGAACAATTCGTAAAAAGTGGGGGACCAGAAAGTGTGTGAGTTCTGTTCGGTTTCACCGTTTTCTGCAAAAAGTGAACAATACGATGTTGTGAATGAGTGTGCAACAAAAAAAGAACAATACATTTGTTTGCACAACGGTTCACAAAAAAAACAGAATATACAAAGTATAACTTGAACTTAAAAGTGCATAGTGGTTTCCCCTAAAAACGTTGTGAACCGTTGTGCAAACAAATGTATTGTTCTTTTTTTGTTGCACACTCATTCACAACATCGTATTGTTCACTTTTTGCAGAAAACGGTGAAACCGAACAGAACTCACACACTTTCTGGTCCCCCACTTTTTACGAATCGATCATAATTTCTCCCTGAAATTCTGTAATTGAGCTAGTGCTATCTAGGCAGCTGGGAGACGGATTTGCCCAACTTCAAACGAGTCGAGGTAGAGAGTATTGGTCGAGTCATTTTGACGTCTCTCTTAACAATGGACTAGCTGACCAATCGACAGTCTCACATTCCCGTGAGAGTGAGATGTGTCTCTTTCACAGAAAGGAACCCGTTTTTGGTTTTTTATCCGTGAAAATCGCTTTCAGACCAGATTTCTATCTGATAGTTGCCAAAAGTGACCCGTTTTCATAATTTGCGGCGACTATTCGACCATAATTACTGATGTATGCATGTATGAATCAATTTTCTCCTCAAGTATGCATGTATGAATCAATTTTCTCCCTTCACTGTTCACTGTTCACTGTTCCCACTCACTAATAAACTTTTGCTGAAAAGTTTTTTGTTGTTGTTGGGACTAGGTTTAGTCCTGTCTTTATCTGAAAGGCTCTCGAGGGGAGAGCAAAATTTGTTTGTCTCGACGAGAGAGTTCTCGTAGAGAACGAACGAGAAGGGACAAAACCCACATATGATATGACGCGCAATTCGCCAAACGTGATCGCCTCAACACGACTGTAAACAGAACGTAATGACTACCGGTACGTTGGAAATAACGCGCACGAACTCTCCTACAGTTTAGTTGTACAACTTGAGATTAACTTCAAGAAACGTTCATTCTGTGAATACACAGAATTGAACTGTTGCCACATTACACGCTCTAACATAGAAATGTAGTAGAATCCATCTCCGAAATGAGCGTTTCACATAGAAACCATTAACTAGTTCAAGTATTCATAGATCGAGTAGTAACTAGCTCAAGATACGCTTGTCGAGACGAAAAACCGAACAACTCAAACTAACATCAACATTTACCTTGTAATCTACTTCAAGTATTCATAGACTGCTTGAACTGTTTGAGCGAGTTGCTGCTCGAACTAACCCAAGATAGAGTGTTTCAGACAGAATTACCAATACAAGTCCAATTATCCGACACTTTCGGTAGTATGATCGCAATATGATTAAGTGCCAACTGTCCCCACTACAACCTGAGTTGTTAGTTAGTTGATGCTAAAATCTACCCAAAGAGGACTATTTCAGACAGAAATACCCTTCAAGGCCCACTGTACGTTGGTTTTTCCTAGTTTGCCCTCAATATGGGTATAATCCAACTGTTTTTAGATTGAGTTCTCTTAGTTATTTGATGCTGAAATCTACCCAAAGAGGACTGTTTCCGATAGAAATACCCCTCAAGTCGCACTATCCTCTATATTTTCATAATTGGTCTAAACCTGCTTAAATCTTAAATTTGAGCTGTTCCCACTTTAGTTTGAGCTGTATCAGAGTGTTTCTGTCCAAAACAACCAATGAGAGACTATTCTAGACAGAATCAATGGACGAGTTGAACTATCCCTCGTATTTTCATGGTTCGGTCTCAACCTGCTTAGATTTGAGCTGTTCCCGCTTTAGGTAGAGCTGTCTCAGTGAGTTTGTACCCAAAATAACCTATGAGAGACTATTCTAGACAGAATCAATGGACGAGTTGAACTATCCCTCGTATTTTCATGGTTCGGTCTCAACCTGTTTAGATTTGAGCTGTTCCCGCTTTAGTTAGAGCTGTCTCAGTGAGTTTCTACCCAAAATAACCTATGAGAGACGATTCTAGACAGAATCAATGGACGAGTTGAACTATCCCTCGTATTTTCATGGTTCGGTCTCAACCTGCTTAGATTTGAGCTGTTCCCGCTTTAGTTAGAGCTGTCTCAGTGAGTTTCTACCCAAAATAACCTATGAGAGACTATTCTAGACAGAATAAATGGACGAGTTGAACTATCCCTCGAATTTTTATGGTTCGGTTTCAACCTGCTTAGATTTGAGCTGTTCCCGCCATAGTTTGAGTTGTCTCATGAGTTTCTGCCCAAAAACAACCTAGGAGAAACGATTATGGACAGAATTAGTGAACAAGTTGAACTACCCCTAAGATTTTCATAGTTTGGTCTCAACCTGCTTAGATTTGAGCTGTTCCCGCCATAGTTTGAGTTGTCTCATGAGTTTCTGCCCAAAAACAACCCAGTAGAAACGATTATGGACAGAATTAGTGAACAAGTTGAACTACCCCTAAGATTTTCATAGTTTGGTCTCAACCTGCTTAGATTTGAGCTGTTCCCGCCATAGTTTGAGTTGTCTCATGAGTTTCTGCCCAAAAACAACCCAGTAGAAACGATTATGGACAGAATTAGTGAACAAGTTGAACTACCCCTAAGATTTTCATAGTTTGGTCTCAACCTGCTTAGATTTGAGCTGTTCCCGCCATAGTTTGAGTTGTCTCATGAGTTTCTGCCCAAAACAACTCAAAAGAGAGCTCAGCACACCTAGAACAAGCAATCGTAATCGTGATCATGGTTCAAACTACTCAACCATTGATACTAGGCAATGAAATGTATACAGTGATTCTCGTTTGACTAATAAAAATATCATTTTTTTATTTTTCTCAGAAGAAGAAAATATAAATTATTTCAAGTTAAAACACGATTTCCAATTCAGTATTCCATCAATAAATCCACTTTTGAACAACAAATATCGAGTTTTCATCGAAAATGAGCAAATCAGCCAGAAATATTTGAGTTGGTTTTTTCCCGCCATTTCTAAGCCCCGCCCCCTGTGCTTTTTCCGCGCGAAATCAGGCTGTCGTTTTTTGTACACGCATAGTGAACTCTAGGTTCACGTCACGTTCGCATTGAATATCAAGTCACCGTAGTCTCGCCATGTTTCTCCATAAGTATAAGTTATATCCAGTTGCAAAGTAGGTTAGGATGTTCAGCAGCGCAAGACTGTTGAGTCATACAATTCTTATGTTTCTATATTGATTTGTTTTACTTCCAGCCCAAGATCTCGATCCGCCTCCTGACAAGGACAGAGAAGGAGACGTGGAGCTCCCGAGCGGCCTTTTTTGATTTCATGATTTATGTGTTATTTAATTGTGTTCATGCATGAATATATATGCGCCAAGCTGTTCTCTTTCCTAGGTACTGTCTGTAGTATTCAAAATCAAATGGTTCTTTGTGAAATGTGGTACTTCGAAAAAATAGGCAGAAACAGTCAACGGAGAGGTCAATATGACCAAACCAACGTACGCGTGCGGTCCCCGGACATGCCCCAATGGCAAATCACGGTAGGCGGGTCAATTGTAATTACTGTCATTGCCCCCATGTTCACGCGTTTCTGTACATTTCATCATGACATGCACATGTTTTGCGCACGACAAATTTTTCTCTGAACCCGTGTCTATACTGAGGAGAAGACGGGCTCTAGCCTCAATGAAGTAACTTATAGTCGTCGTAAATGGAAAGGCGGAAATATACTGTATTTCTCAATCGCCACTGTCTACGTACACATACATGTCCATTCCGAGCCTACCAGATTGATATCTTCGTAGCGCAGTGTTTTGCGCCTAGCTACGGAATTTTTGCGACGTGGGCGAAGATTCAGTTAAAACCGATTCAGCTTGCGAGGTAGCTGGAGGACTTTTCAGCTAACACGTTTTAAGCTCGGATTTTTCAGCTATTACCGTTTCAAGCCAGATGTTATAGTCATTGCCAACGGAAAGGCGGGAGGGTACTGTATATCTCACTTTCCGCTGTGTACGCGCACATGTTCTCGATTCCAAGGCTTTTCCGTTGTGTGCTCTAATAGCGCAGTGGTTAGCGCCTTGCTACGAAACTTTTGCTCACAGGTTCGTTTCCGGCAAGAGACAGAAATTTATAAATTTGACACTCACTATAATGAGGTTGATAAAAGACGTTTTTCTCTATGTCAAACTCGAATTCGACCGAGAAACACATGATTACATGAAAGACCCAGAAAACCATTCAATCAGTTGAAAAAAAGCAACCTATAATGGGCTTATGGCATTTCAATCCGAGAGCAACACGGTGTGTAGTGCCTCACTCGGAAACCTAACTATTCCTCAAAGCAAATTATCCGCAATTGCCGGCGAACAAAGAGTCGCGGTATTCACGCGGCGAGTTTTCGCGAAAAGTGGCAAAGTGTGGCAACTATTTTGCGCCGCGTTTCGCTCATCGAGTCCTGCGATTATAGAATAATGCGTTTAAAGTTCAATTCGTACTCGTTAAATACGTGCCAAAGTCGCAGTGGAACGCAAAAATGCAAAAAAAAACCAGTTACATGCCACATTCTGACTTTTACAATTAAATTTTCTCTTTCACGGCAAATAGCCCAGTTACTTGCATCTGTTCTTGTTTACACCGCGAAGACCAAAGATTGTACGCGCTTGCTGCCAGGAATGTTGCAGAAATAGAGCGTGGCACGAACATCGAAAGAAAATAGAAAATACAAAGAACGAAAAAAAACCAAGAAACAGATGTTCCCATCATAACCCACAAAACCATTTATTCATTCAATTGAAAAATATGTAACCCAAAACGGAATTATGGCGTTTCATTCCTAGAGCGACACGGTATGTAGTGCCTTATCACACACATACCAATGGCAGTTAAGATTCTCACAGGGTTTGTGGTGATCACGGGAATACAATACTCACTCAGGATTAGAATCGAACCAAAAAGTTATGCAGCTGCTACTGAATTCCAACTACTGAATCAAGGATTTTTCAGATGGAACAATACTGTAAATGTATCATGGTTCACGTATTTTGACATCAACTCAGCGTGAATGTATATCATTATTGTGGTTTTGAGAAATGAATTGTGGTTTTCGATTTTCGATGTGACTGTATTGATTGATTGTTATGCTATATTGGAAGCTCGCAAGTAGAGTGCATAAACTTCTTGTGAGAGAGATCATGTGAACGTCGCATGAGTTTATACGTCTAGGTATTGCTATCACGCTTACTGCCTGATATACTAGTAGTTTTTTTCCGTTTGTAGATTGCTTCCGACGTGTTACAGTGGTATTTTGCGAATCTCACGAACAGAATAGACAAATTTTGTTCAGGTGGTCATCCGCAGAAAATGATCTTGTAGTCGGAGCTCGCTCTTCCCTCGGCTCCGGAGCAGGTGAAAGTGGATGTCTGATCGTCATAGGCGTAGCTGTAGGCGGTGGGACATTTTTCCTGAAAAAACTATGTTTTACACTCTACTTTTCCGGAACTGGAGTTTTTACGAAAAGAAGCTATTACTGCAACGAAACACAGAATTTCGGGTTTCATACTTTCCGCCTTTTACAGCACTTTAGTTTATACCGACGTGCGTGAAATTGCGCAGCCGGTGGTCCAGCTGGTTACTTTTTTGAACTCGTACATGACGCGTAGCTGATTGGTCTTTGCTTAATTTTTTTCTTCATACCTCCAATTTCTCAAATTTGAATGATTATTATGGTATTTACTAACTCAGTTAAAATATATATCACTTGTATCAATATTGTTCACCGGTAATTGGTGTGGGAAATAATCTGATTTTGACTTTCTAAAGCTGTCAAAGCAAATTATTCTTATGTAAGTTTATCGAAACTTGGAAAATCACACTTTAGAACTTGGAGTGGGTTTTAGAACAAAATAAATCATTAATCGAGAATAAAACATTGGGTGTTATAAAAAAATCACTCATTGTATCATGATAGAAATTTCCACCAAATAACCATGCAATAAGGTTTTTCGAACAATCTAGACCAAAATTATCAAGTAAAACTACCATTTTTGAAAAGATCATGGTTTTTGACCAAAATTTGACATTTAGTACAAATCGAAGAAAAAATCGTTCATACTTTTCGGTAGCTAGATCAAGCGACATTGCTGCTGCCAATATGAGCGACAGCAGCATTTTGAAAATGCTACGCGGCGCCTGCTGCTGTCGCCTAATTCAGCGACAGGAAGTATGAACCCTGCCTGAATTGAGAGAGCTATTCGAATATCATAAAAATAATTGAATATAACTCTTTTTTATTGAGTTTCCGATCAGAATGACCATTGACGCGCTAATAAAGCTCTGTATGATTAGAAACCTTAGTATTAGAACGTACTGAATATGAAAATAATTTGATGGACTACAACGTAAGAAGGACTCATCTTTCCAATGAAGAATTTTTTTTCAATTCACAAAATACGCTGGCAGGCTTTTCAATTTATGTGAGTCTCCTTAGCAGGATGTTGGCTCGTTATTTCATTTCACAAAATATGTTGGAAGACCACACAATTACGTGAAACTTGTTGATAGTACAATTGCACGCGTTTGTATCAATAGAAAACGTTGGCTGGTCATACAAAAACGTGAAATTCGTTAGTAGTAAGCTGGTACGCGTTAAATTCAACCAAATATGCTGTCAGGCCTCACAATTACGTGAGACTTTTCGGTATCAATAGAAAACGTTAGCTGGTCATACAAAAACGTGAAATTCGTTTGTAGTAAGCTGGCACGCGTTAAATTCAACAAAATATGCTGGCAGACCTCACAATTACGTGATACTTTCTGGTATCAATATAAAAAGTTAGCTGGGCATACAAAAACGTGAGAATCGTTAGTAGCAAGCTGGCACGCGTTAAATTCAACAAAATATGCTGGCAGGCCTCACAATTACGTGATACTTTTTGAAATGACACGCGTTTGTATCAACAGAACACCTTGGCCGAACTTACAAAAACTATAAACTCAGTAAGATGGCACGCGTTACGTTCAATGAAATATGGTGACAAGTCTAACAATTGCGTGAAACGTTTTGACAGTAAAATATCACGCGTTTTTATCGACAAAATACGTTGGCAGGCCTTACTACAACGTGAAATTCTTTAGCAGCAAGTCAGCTCGCGTTAAGTTTAACAAAATATGGTGGTAGGAAAAATGTTCTCAACAAAGTACGTTGACAGGGTTCACACTTATGTGAAAACATTTTTTACAGAAGACCACACGTTGGCAGGCCTCAGTTACGTGAAGATCTTCTGCAGGCCTTACACTTACGTGAACATCTTTTGCAACATACGTTGGCAGGCTTTACGATTACGTGAACATCGTTTGCACTACAACATACGCCGGCAGGCCCCACCATAAGTAAACCATTCGGCAGCCCTTACAGTGTGTATTATAGGCGTGTTTGATATCATTTTTTGCACAAACTTTAGTAATCTACAAAATTTACAACGGCTAGGCGCCGCAAGCGTCTAGTATGATGCCAATTATACATGTTTGCATTCAGAATATTTCTTACGTGCACATATTTTGATTATAAGAATCGAAATCTTCTGGGGATTTATTGATGACATAACCGAAAATCTCAACAAAGTGTATTCCTTTAGAGGATATGTTTTTCTACCCGTTTTCTAATTTCAGTCGCACTTGACCATTCTCATGAAATATGCATCTGTTGTGATGCTAATGAGGTTGAAAGAAAACGTTTTTCTTTGTGTATAACTCGAATTCAAGAAAAAAACACATTTTCACGTTTACATCAAAATCCCAAAAACCATTCATTAATTCAGTGGAAAAAATGCAACCTAAAACGGACTTATGGCGTTTCATTCCGAGAGCGACACGGTATGTAGTGCCACAAAACACACATACCAATTGGTTGCAAATACGACTCTCACAGGGTTTGTGGTGACAACGGAAATACAAAGCTCATTTGGGATTGAAATCGAACCAAACAGTTGGGCAGCTGCTGATTCCAACTGGTAAATTAACGATAGCCTTGTTCTTGATATGGCGCAATTCTGCAAGTGAACCAATAGTGCTTACAAACATAACTGCAGTTAGCATTTTACTTGTGCACTAAGGCAGTTTACGCATGTTACATGTCCTTATTTCCTATTTTTTTTCGGAAATGAAGAAAATAAGAACAATTCGTTTGAACAAACGATGTGAGGTAAGAGATGATTAGCTTATGAGATTTAAACTGCATGGAATATAGAAAAGGAGGACAATAACTCGAGAGGGAAATGAAAAATATAATCTCGCAATTTTCATAATCATCCACACACACACTGATTCAGAAAAATTCATGAGTGCTCAACCTTTTAAAACATTTCGCTTTAAAACATTAAAAAATGTATCTCTAAAGAGTTTCTACTCGTAAGAGTTTCAATTGAGAGTTGAGAAATTGTCAAATTTGGACGTTTCATATCCGTGTCTAATGTTTGTTTGCTGCAAGTTCTTTTTCAGTAGAAAACCAAAATGTTTTTGACCCGTGAAATATGCAAGATGCAAAAAGCGTTCACCTCACCATACACAAGTATAAAAACACAAGATTCGTTCTCGATTTTGGTAAAAGAGAGCCTTTTTCTATTCTCACATTAAATATTTTTTATAGTCATAACTGGTGTTTCGAAAGCTTCCGGAATCATTTTTCAGTATGTTTAGGAAAAAAAATCATGTTTCTCTACCAGCCTATGGGTTTTCTTCCACCCCTGGTCTCGGTCGTGTGAGGTAACCCCTGATTTGATATGCCATCGCCTCGTCCAAAAATGGTACCATCTCGAACCCATTTTTCCACCATTTCGAGTGAAATAAAAACACTCAACTCCAAACTCGACAGTCTGACCCTATCCCTGCCTACCATTATTCAATCTAAACTCCACCGTTTCCATGATCGTCGATGTCTCACTATTTATGGCCTACCAGAGGATTTTTCAACAAAGAAAAAGGTGAATGCAATTTTCAATTTGGTGTCCGTTTCTCCATCTAACATGTCTATTCTACACCGTTTGGGCAAACCTCGTCAAGATGGTTTGCCTCGCCCACTCAAAGCTTGTGTCAAAGATTGTCTTCCGTTTCCTCGTCTTATTGATCTTTCTACTGCTATGAAATCCGAAGATTCTATGTCAACTTTTCATGTGCGAAAGTTCGAGACCCCGGAACAGCGAAAGGCCGGATTCCTCGCCAGACAATCACAACGAGACGCCGCCCGAGCTGAGGTCACTGACGAGACTACAATTCTCTTTCCCGCTGATGCCAAACTACAAACCGAAATAAAGGTATTTGAACAATCCAGAGATAATGTTCCCGTTTCGCCAATTATTGATGTGTCTCCATATCCTGAATTGTCTGAATCATTCGCTTTGTCATCTCCAACCGTAGAACCTGTTGAAACCGTTCCGGTTGAAACTCCCAACTTGGTTGCTCCTACTGACTTGCCCATGCCGTCTTCCTCAACAACTGGTTCAGCTGTACTCTCTCAGTCTGAAATTGTTTGTCCTGGTGGCTACAAACTACCTGCCGGTTTTATTGTTCCTCCTGACTTTGTGTTCAACCGGAAAATTCCGGATACTGTTATCGCTTTAAATGAGATGTATGAGAATGGTGTTTCTAATAGAGATAGGTATGAGTATTTCCGTTCTGTGTGTTCAACTGACCCAACCGTTGCTGCAGCTATATCTCAGTCGTACTTTGATGTTTACGGTTTCCGATACCATGGCTAACGCGACAATTTTCGCTACAATAACTTGATCTAGTGCTCATCATCATTCATTCTATTTCAAGTTCTGAAAAAAGGTTTTTCATGTATTTTTTGTTGAAATCCATTTATCACGTATGTAATCTTGCTTTAATTGTTGTTGATGTAATTCTACATGGATAATGAGTTATTATTATTACATGTCAGATCCAAGAGCATACGAAAAACACACTACGAAGTCCAGATACCTTCATCGACCCGGAGTGCCAGTGTTGTGAGTTCTGTTTAATAACTGCTAGTTTAAAAATATACCGACCGAAAACAATATCAACGTAATGAGATTCAATAGCCAAACACAGTGTTTGCCTAGATGAAAACATTGGAAAATCATTGAAAGAAGTTTATTATAGATGACGATATATGTATAATGTTGCTTTAGTAACAATTGGCAAAGGTTCCAAACCATCTGACACAACTTCCACCGTTATATCCGTGAGCACGGCAACAACCGTTGGCACTTCCACCGTTGAAGCACACCTCGCGACAGGGTTCCACTTCTCGGGCATAGGAAACTGAGGCAGCAACTGAAAATAGAACTGTATACATCAGTGTTCCATCACACAAACACACGAGTTCCATTGAATACAACCATATTGTGGTAGTGCGAACTGTTTCGCAAATAGTTTACTTTCACTCCATTCTGGAAACAGTTTCTGAAGTGTAGGAACTTAACTATTTGTATTAAAATGTGAACTCCAGAAAGTATCTCCTATCTGTTAGTGTGTGTAGGTAATGTTGTTTTCTACTGAACATAAAAGTTGAACTCACTTGCAACGACCAAGAAGACTAGAAGAAGAATGTTGAAGGCACGCACTTCCACGGGATTCGATGTGGGAGACAGCTCTAGCTGACTTTTATGCTTGGGAAATTGCTGTAAAGCGACGCTTGACCAAGATGTATTACCTTCATTTTTGAACACATTTGAGATGTGAGTCAGCAAATTTAAGATGTGAGTCAGCGCATTACACTACAGTATTTGCTAGAAACAAAAAAAAACTACCGCGGCTCAATGAACAGTCGACTTGAAACGGGATAGAATCTTTTCATGAAGCTCGCTCAAAAAATAGTAGGGCTCATTCGTTTTTCCGCAACATTGTTTTACCGTGATTTATGTTGCGAAATATTAATTCAGCAGTTACAAAACTCGTGTATTTTTATTTCGGACTTCCTTGCTTGGACAGCTAAGTTTAGGAAGTTGTAATGAGTCAGGTCTGTTTTCGAAAACACTCGGACTTTTAATTTTGTTGAACTTGAACCATTTTAACCAACAATGCACAAGGATTCTGTTACGACAAATGAACTACAGGTGAACTCCTATCACACGCCTCTTCTACTACTAGTATACTGCCAGTTTTTCTGTAGTAAGGAGTAGAACCACAGTTCTACTTCCACCTAACTCCTAGTAAGGTGGTAGTCAGCTACCTATTTTATCTGTAGTAAAATTCTATTAAAAAACAGAAATAAATCCCCTATCAACCACAAATTTGAAGTGCTAATCTGATTAGGGCAAAACGTGAACAAAGAGGTATTAGTGTGAAATTCGTGTGCATACGCGCAACAATGACCAGAGGAGTGTTAGTTAATTACCATGATATAGGCGTCTTTCGTTTCGTACCATCTTTCGTTACAACATAACTCAATTGACGAGGTCAAATGTGAGCTGTGAGCTTATTCTGCATTCACTTTTGTCAAATTTGTTCTTGGCAGGCATTTTGGACTGAAAAGTACTTATTCGATCGAGAGAGTCAGCTCTCATCTAGCCTTTTTAGCTTCCAGTTTTATACTGTTGGTGCTGATAAACTAGTATCTATTCTGTTAGCTTTCATCACTATCATCGAAAAAACAAATGCGGAAACATGCAACTCAATTTCAGTAGTTCATTTCAAGAAACATGACCAGCAGGTCTAGGGATACGGAGCAATCCTCTACTATACGAACTCACCTTCTTTTCCTGGCGGTGTTACCAACTTTCGTGTAAAAAAAATACGATTTTGTAGGACAACTTACCTTAGCAGGCCATACAACTACGTGAACATGCTTGTAGGCCAACATACGTTGGCAGGCCTTACCTTAAATTGTATGGCCTGCTAAGGTAAGTTGTCCTACAAAATCGTATTTTTTTACACGAAAGTTGGTCACACCGCAGGAAAAGAAGGTGAGTTCGTATAGTAGAGGATTGCTCCGTATCCCTAGACCTGCTGGTCATGTTTCTTGAAATGAACTACTGAAATTGAGTTGCATGTTTCCGCATTTGTTTTTGCGGTAACTAGATAGTCAATGCGAAAGTGACGTGAACCTAGAGTTCACGTCATGGTTACAGTACTGCCGTTTATTGTACGGTGTACTTGCGTACGTATTGTAGTGTATCTACGTACGCCTTTAACCTAGAGTTTACGTCATGGTTACAGTACTGCCGTTTATTGTACGGTGTACTTGCGTACGTATTGTAGTGTATCTACGTACGCCTTTAACCCTCACCCCCTTCTGAAAAAAAGCAGGCACTTCAAATGATATGGTGTTAGGTAATGGTAAATTTTTCTGAGACTGAGACTGCAATCTTGATGGTTTTAAAATGAACGAGCGACTTCTAGAAAATGTGCGAAAAGTTTGCTTGTTTTTTGGGATCATTTGAATGGCAGAGAAACCTAACCTACGTCATGATAAAGACTGCACCCCACAATACAATAATTAAAAAGACTCCGAAGTTCACACAATGCGTTCGGAGATGAATTATGACAGGGTCATTATGTAGAATATGAAAGGCTAGAAAGTTGAAGAATAAACGAAGAATCACCACCTGAAGCTATAATATATTTGAAATTAGATAAAAATTACGACAAAACTGTGCAATTTTTTATCACAAATCTTATCACAAAATTAGGTCCACTATTTTGTATTCAAGAATACTATTTTTGGTTGGTGACCAACTGCGTATGAATTGTATCACTCACTGACCATGAAGACTCATGAAGTATATAAAACACTCCCCAAATGACGGCTGGTGGCCATAGTTTGGCTACTGGTGCAGTATTTTACACAGTGTGGACGATGCTGAAAAACAAGCTGAAAATACACATGGAGACGCAAACCGATTGAATCGAACCGGATATTCAAATATAATCACCTTCATATTTGACCGATTGTGAATTGGAAAACGTTCTCTATTCTCAATTAATGGGCGGTTAACTATTCAGTAGTTATTTGGTGTGAAACATATACGGTTGAACAAATCTTATAATTTGGTCCCAATAAAGAGGGAAAAACCTAGCACTAACCAATAAACACTAAACGCAGCACTAAGCTATAATGAATCGGTCCTGGAAAGGATTATCGTAATGCAAGAAACTTCGATTATCCTAAACTTTCATAATTTCTCCATCTAATCTATAATCTACTTTTGTAATTATGTTGTTATAAAGCTTCCTTTACTTGTATGTATTTTTTCGAGATGTTTTGAGAAGATTTCTATACTTTTGACGGCGTCAATATTGTTGAGTTCGTAAGGGTGGCGCCGATGTCATGTCGCTAGAATCGCATTTTCGAAAAAAAAAAACGGAGCGAGATATGAAGCTCTTACTTGGATTGGTGTTCTTTTGTATTGGTTATTTTCATCTACAAGATTATTTCTGGATACCTGACACCACGACAGTAAAGAAAGACGGTCCTTTTAGAGAACTAGTTTTTCTCCAATGTTGATCCAAACTACTGTGTTTGTAACCACCCCCCCCCCCCCACACGTTTAGTCGTAATTCCTTTTTCTCTTTTGTAATTTTGTTGTTCGCATTCTCCCACTAATTTTTTGAATTTCTTCACTTACTTTTCACCTATCTCTTGCCTTACCTTTTTCGAACGTATTCTTTGGGTATTCAATACTGTTATCTGAGCTCGGTATACTTGGAATGTCTTGATGTCTCTAAGTAGACAATTGAGATCTTGGCTGTTTTTGGTCGAGCGTTGTTTGTCTTCTTAAAAACATTTATTCGGAACATGAATGTTTGCGGAATTGCAAAACAGTTTCTGCTTCGTTTTTTCGGTTTCACACGCAAATAAATCATTTTCTGCGGAAATGACTGGAAAATGTTATTCATGATTTTCTGAACTCTCGTCGTATAGCGATCGAGTTTCCCTCAATTTAAGATCAAAATTTAGACAGGATCAAATTTTGAGTAAACATTTTAATCAGATCAATCGGAGTAGCTGCTAAGATTTCACGTTATCTCAAAATGACCTACAATGTGCAGTTTATAGTTGTGCGCAACACGCGCGCGTTTGCCAGATCCCGCGCGCTTCACCGGCTAAGGCCGCTTCCATACGTTTTACGTCGGCGTCAAACGCAGGCGTAGATGTGAAGAAAACATGCGCATTGACTTTATCAGCGTTAACGCCGTCGTGAATCAATACGTATGTTTTATTCACTATTAACGCCGGCGTTAAACGTTGACGTGAAAAATATGAATGATGCCTGAGAATCCTGTGTATTCGCGTCAAACCCGATGTTCACAGTTTGGAGCAGCCTTTCCAACTGAATACCGAAAAACATTAGTTGGGGATGAATAGTATATTGCTTTCTCAGCACCTGTTTTCCGCCTGAATGAACTAACCATAGCCTGGAGGCTGTCCTCAATTCTCGTCCACCACTTTAACGATTGCGTGATTATGTATCGGTTTGCATCTGATGTAGGAGTTGTGACTTGTTCCTGGAAAAATTATTCCAGTTTAAGTGAAAGGTAGGTTGAACTAGACGAACACAACTATTTCTACATGTACCTAAAGAAACTAAAACAATGAAATTATTACACAAAATTTAATGTGTTTGTATCTACCAGTTCAACTGTTTGTTGAAACCAGCCTATGAATACAATACCTAGGGAAAGAAATCTGAGGTAAAAATAAAGAAGATAGAGAAGAGAAGATAGAAAAATGGAACGGTGCAACCCCTAGTATGCCTATTGCAAATTCAATATCACTTCACATTTGATGTGTTTTACGGAGTTATTGATTTCTTTTCCTATCGGTTTCTAGAACATCTACTTATTTTTTCTTTGATGTCAGTGAGAGCGCAAACTACTCAGAGAATCCACGATTTCTGGAAGGCAGCAATGAATGCCGTATTTGGCTAACGGCGTCAGCCGAAAAGGCACGAGAATCAGAAAATTGTGCGCGATCAATATTCATTCACTCCAAATCATTCTCTGCGTCTCTGAGAGTGAGCAAAACAATTAATGAAATTTCGAAAACAGCTTTGAATTGGACATTCTGAGAAGAGGATTTGTATTGACTTGTCTTACTTCGATCATTTTATTCGAAAATTTATTGCAGCCCCCCTTTAAAAATGGGCATCGAAGAAAATGGAAAAAAATGAAAACAGTGCCAGATTCGGAGTGATAAAAAGCGTCTTAAACCTGCACGCGTTCTGCAGCTCTAACTAACATGAACGAAAAATGTTTTATCTTTTCAAAGTAGGACGATTATGTGGACCAATCCCGTGTCAACGGTCCTTTAAACTGCGATTGAAAATGTAGTGCAGTTTAAAGGACTGAACCGTTGCGATTGGACCACATAATCGTCCTTCTATAAGACGTAGATCTATTCTCCCCCCCCCCCCCCTTTGCTGGCTCGGAAAAATCAGTGCATCAAAGAATTTCGCCTACATACGAACTCAACTTCTCACCAAGAACTTTCTGATCTCAACTTGGCGGCCTCTATACATTGATCCAAATGGTTAAAAGACAAAAACCAAGCGAATCTCCGGTTTCTCTCAGAATGCAAGTTCAACAAGAAGGTGATCAGAATATGAGCTCTCAAAACGTAAGTGGTGAGAGCAATGAGTTGGTTGATCAAATTTCTATACTTGAGGATATTCTGAAGGAAAAACTGGATCAAAATGACAAATCTTTCGAAATTTTGAGAAAGATAAGAGCAATTGCGACTCATACCGAAGATGTTGTGGAGAAACATCTCCGTGAGAGAAGTATAGTTGTTGCGGGAATTCCCGAGTTCGATGACAGTAAACCTTCTCAAAGACAGGCGAAACTGGAGAACAAGATGACTGATATTCTGGATGCCCTTGATGTGGAGTGTAGGCCTACTGCGATTTATCGTATGGGTAAACCCACAAATGATATGGGTCGTCTTGTAAAAGTTGTACTCCCTGCTAAGGTTTTCTGGTATACTGCTCTGAAGAATGCCCGAAATCTTAAACAATCAGGGTTAAAAGACATTTACGTGAGAAAGAGCATGACGAAGGAAGAAAGGCAAAAGGACTACGAAACGCGGATGGAAGTGAAGAAACGGAATGAAGGACTGCAGAATCGTGAGTGGTGCAACTGGAATGGTGAGTGTATTCGCATTTCTCAAATTCCTTCAAAAAGTTCCCCTCGGGGAAACTAAATTCTTCGCCTGCTAGTTTTGCTAAATCCTCCTCTTTTGTAGTCAGTCAAAATAATCTGCTTTCGGTTTCTCCTACAGAACCAAATGTTAAGGTAACTTCTATTTCTTTATGTTCTCCTACTTCTCTTCTTCCTAGTAATCTATCTCCATCAGCTCCTACTTCATGTCTTTCTTTTTCAGTTAGCCCAAAAATGTCCTCCCCTCCAACTAAAAGTTCTCTCTCATGTTTCATGTTTAATGCGCGTAGTTTAGTTAATAAGCTCCATTTGTTTCATCAATTTGTATGCGAAAAACAACCAGATTTGGTATTTGTTACGGAAACATGGCTCTCTTCGAAAATCAATGATTCTGAAATTGTCTCGTCTCTGCCTTATAAGCTGTTTCGCTCTGATCGGGGTCACAAAAGGGGTGGTGGTGTTTGTACTTTGATCCGCGCCAGTCTTGTAGTTTCTCAGAAATCTTTCTCGTTCAAAAGTAGCTCAGATGTGTTGTGTTTCGATTTATTAGATAATGTTCAACTTTCTAAAATAAGAATACTTCTGTTATATAGACCTCCCAATTCAAACAGTGCTCAAGATACTTCACTTATTGATTTGCTAACTGATTTGACTTCATGTGCTTCCGAAATCGTAATTATGGGTGACTTCAATTTATCCATTGATTGGAACACGAATACCACTACTTGCCCTAAATCCAAGAAATTCTTGGATTATTTTGAATCTGCCTCATTGTCCCAGTTTGTCAAAGATCCAACTAGATTGGATGTTATTTTAGACTTGATTCTTTGCTCTTCTACACTCATCACGAATACAAAATGTCAAGCACCTTTTGCATCTTCGGATCACAATGTCATTTTGTTTTCTCTTTCTTTTCCTCGTTACCCCAATATTGCCCTTCCCTATCCAGACTTCAACAAAGCCAATTTCGAAAGTATAAACGCACGTCTTGCAAAAATTGATTGGTTACAGGTTTTCGATGATTTTGTGGATCCCTCTGATGTATACAAAAGGTTTTGTACTGTTTTATACTCTATTTTCCAAGTCGAAGTACCGCTCAAACAACAAAAAGTAACATTTGATAAATTTCCTATTCATATCCGTTCTCTTATCGAACAAAAAGAGAGGCTGTTTTTGCAACTTCAGAACCCCTTGCAAGATTCCATCTACAAAAATGTGTGCAAAAGTATTTCACATCACGTGAAACGTTTCCAAGCCAATCAAGAAAGACGGTTTGCCTTCTCAAATTTTCGATCTCTGTTTAGCTACATTCGAAAAAAGACTAAGCCAAATTCTGATCTACCCTCTTTTTTTGATGAAGGGAATAACCGCTGTGTAACCGACAAAGAAAAAGCCATTGCATTGGGAAAATACTTAGCCTCTGTTTTTTCTGTTTCTTCCACCAGTAGTGCACAATTTTCCACATCTATTCCGTTTACATGTTCCATGGGGCCCATTTATTCTTCTGAGGTATTTAAAATTTTGCACCAAATAAAACCATCACTTGCCTCAACTATAGATGGTATTCCTCAGTTCGTTTATCGGAAATGTGCAAAAGTTTTGTCTACTCCCCTTGCACATATTTTCAATATCAGTCTAATGTGTGGTGAAGTTCCAGATAGCTGGAAGGAAGCCCTTGTCACCCCTATTCCAAAAATAAGTATCCCACTCACCGTAAAAGATTTTCGGGCAATTAGTATCACAGCACCGCCTTGCAAAGTTCTGGAGAAACTTTTGAAAATCAAGTTAACAAAATGGCTGGAACGTTTTTCTATTCTACCTCAAGAGCAGCATGGCTTCGTAAAAGGAGCCTCAACTTGCTCGCAGCTCGTTGACTGTGTTTTCGATTGGACTCGTGCTATAAACGAAAAGAAAAAGGTTGATGTTTTGTATTTTGATCTCTCAAAAGCATTTGATAGAGTTGATCATCAAAAATTACTTTTCAAGTTGGAGAAGCTGGGGATTCGTGGTTGTTTATTAGCTTGGTTGGCATCTTACCTCCATAACCGTTATATGACAGTCAAAATCAATAACTGTTACTCTGATCGTTATCACTGCACTAGTGGTTTGCCTCAAGGGGGTGTTTTATCGCCTCTACTCTTTCTGGTTTATACTTGTGATCTACCACAACTGTTGAAAACGCACACATCAATCAGTGTGGTAATGTTTGCTGATGATGTCAAAGTGTATGGGGTGTTTGATGAAAATAACAGTTGTGAAGTACGCAAAGTATTACAAAAGTCAATTGACAATTTTGTTAAATGGGGTCACGACTGGGGTATTGATGTTAACATATCAAAAAGTGCAGTTCTGCGAATTGGTTCAAACGGTGCACCTGAGTATTCTCATCAAGGTATTTTGTTGAGTTCGAGAGATACTATGCGTGACTTAGGGTATTTTATCGAGAAATCACTGAAGGTATCACATCACGTTTGCACGGTGTCTCGTAAAGCTCTAGGTGTTTTACATTCTCTTTTCAGAAATATTGCTTTAGCGGATCCTTCCATCCTAGTGAAACTGTACAAAACCTATGTTTTGCCACATCTAGAATATGCTTGCCAAGTCTGGTCTCCGTATTTGAAGAAGGACATTGAGAAAGTTGAAAAAGTACAGCACGTTTTCACAAGGATGCTCTATTATAGAGTATTTCCTAGTGATAGTTATCCGGCAAGTTTACCAACGTATCAGGTAAGATTGAAAAAGTTAGGTTTGAAAAGTTTGTTCTACAGAAGAGTTGTTTTGGACTTGATATTTGCTTTTCGAGTTTTCAAGAAAGAAATTTGTTTGCAGGGTTCAAAATACTGGTGTTTCAAACCTAGTAATGGGCGAACGGGTAGTTTTGCAATAGTCTCTCGTAAATTGAACAAAACTCATTTTCGGTTGACTTCTAATGAATTTTTTACTAGAACGGCTGATTGGTTGCACAAGTTACCAGTTGAACTGATCACAAGTCAAAATTCTGCTTCTTTTAAACGCAAATTACGAGCTATAGACGTTCTGCAATTGTTGAAGATTACAGATGTTTCCTAGTCGTTTGACGGTTCAAGGGCCATTCCCGTGCCGTCCAGCCAGTTCCAGTTACCATGCTGATCACGAGGCCCCTACATTCCAAGTCATCGTCGCCACTAGCATGTTTTTTTCTTCTTAATTGTAGAGAAATGTTACTGTAGATGTAGATCTAGTTGGTACATAGGTACAAATTCTTATTGGTAGCTCTGCACTGTCCGCACAGTTTACTATCTTCATCCTCCGTTTGAGAATACCCAGATGAATCAATGAACTAAATTGCCATTTAATCACTCCCATACAATTGTGTAACTAACCTTTTTCTGTCACAGTTAGTAAATGGCTCAACTACTTTTTGTCCTGAGCTTTCCTCTATCTCACAGAGGTCGTACTCAATAAACTAGGTAACTCGAACAATATTAGTTCAATACCCCAAACAATCGCTTGACATTTTCTGGTTTACCAGAAATTAGGAACAATATCAAATATCAAACTAGGTTAGGAAACACAAATCTAACGGGTAAAACTCAATCGTAGTCTAACACGTAGCCCCCCCCCCCCCCTTCTCTAGATACGGTGTCTGCAGGGGTACGGGTTTGTTCAGGACTGTCTGTAGTTGTTCACTTTACTTTCTGTGGCAGAGAAAGGTAACAACACGATTCGATTCCTATTCAGATATACATCAGAGAATGTAGCTTCGATTGGCGAAACATTGATTTTTGAATTCATCACTCCATACACCAAATCTGTGTAGTTAGCGGACTTTGTAGACGTATTTTTCATAATTCTACACGTGTACTGTCCTGACTATTGTACGAGTTTGCTTCTGTATTTTACTATGTTCTTTTTCTTTGATCAATTGTATCCAAGTTATTCTGTGTTGAGTTTTTTCTTTCTCGTTTAGCGCACCTCGTAGTGCATCAAATAAATAAATAAATAAAATAAACTTCTTTCGTTCTCATCATCGATAAGCTGTCAGAAAGGGCGTGACCGAATAGGTTCGTGATGATCTGTAATATAATGTTTGACTGTTATTTTCATAGATTTCAATGTTATATTCATTAGAACATTGAAATATTTTGTAATAATGAGTTTATCAATATTCTGTATAACAATCGAATTAGCGACGAGATGATAACTTATGAATTGATGTCTAAAAACAAAAAAAACTACTAAAACAGCGAGTAATACATAAAAGTTCATATTATTGTGTCACTTTTTAGAGGTTATAATTTAAGGTATGTGCTCAGTAAACGTTGTGAGGGCGAAGTGATCTCACTGACCACATATTTTATAACTACATGAATTTTTTTATCTGTACAGCAGTTTTGACTTCAACTTCAATTAAGCATTACAACTGTTTTCGGAACACAACACTGAATATATAGTCCTTACCATTCCTACTGAGACTCCTACAGTAGTAAATTATAGGGGGCGGAGCCCAGATGTGTTGGCTGGCTGCCAACGTTTTTCACCTAGCAGCCGGTTGACTCAAAATGCGAACAGGTAGGGATCGAACCCTCGCCTTGTGAGCGGGGGCGCGCCCACAACTCTTCGCCCATACGGGCACTGGGTCATGTCACGCTAATCGCAATGACAACAGGCCGCTCAATATACTATCTTTTCCTATGTTCACGGAGTGAGGTTGTAACAACAGCTGGTGTTAGTTTGCGCAACTGGCCTGAGGCCAAACAACAGAAATGATTCACACATCTTTTCCCACGGACGTTTAGACAACCACGTCGCAAGACAACCACGTTGCAGCAAAGAAGGACATCCGCTGGTCTCGCATACATGTATAAAATGGCAATTAGTGAAGTTGATTTAGATTTTGCCCAATTCTTCACCCGATCTCACCGTACCAACCAGTCTCGAAATCACTCATTCTTTGTCTTAATTCCACGCACAAATCACGAATATTTGAAACAGTCTTTTATTCTGCGATATATTCACATTTGGAACCAGTTGCCAGCGAAGTCATTCCTCAGCATAAACTCTGCCTCTTTTCGACGAAAAGCAATGCAGTTTTTGTCATAGTCCAGGTTTTATTGCGCGAATCTTCTTTGCGCATAGTTTCCTTTTTGAGTTCGCGAAATGCTGCTGTTTGAAGTCAGATGCCAATTTCACTTCTCTCTGTCGTCTGTCGTCTGTCGCCCGATGTCGCCAGTCCAGTGCCAGTCCAGTTCTCCAGCTTCCCTGCCCATTGAGAAGCCCGCCAACCCCCCACTGCTGTATCATGGATAGTTTTGATTTGTATAATTTTGTTCTGTACATGTTTTTCTTTTAAAATCAACACACGTGATAATAATTTGCCATTGAAATTGTCTGTCAAATAACGAGTTGATGAATAAATTATTATTATTACACGTGCAACACAGTTAGGCAAACTGTTGACCACACGCAAGCTGGTATTGTTCACTGGTGCAGAAAACAACATTATCATCAATCTATACTGTTGATCAACTGAACAACGTGCAATGAAAAAGTGCACGCTCTCTCATCAGAATGATGACTTCACCTTGGTGACTATTCATTTGACTTCTAGGTCACCTCGCGTCTCACAGGAAGGTTAATCCGTTTCATAAGAGTACTGATGTAATGACATCCTACAAAATCATTTGAATACCTGCAAATTACTGGAATAGTAACATAAAGCAACACAAAATGTGATTTATACGAGCGGGCATTATTATCTAACAAGCTACCAAGAACATGACGCAGAGCTTCATTCATCACTGTACAAAAATTAAGAATACCGAATGCTCAACAGGTGGTTAAGTGACGGAACTGAACTCCACTTTTTGTTCTCTTGCATTCATTTCCGCCGTTCGGTTTTCGAATGGTTTTTATTGGACTCTTTTGGTCTTCCAATACGTTTTTCTTTACCTTGAAGCACACTTTTCAACAAAAGTTCTTCTTCTCAGTATTATAACTGATTACCGAGGCTTTCCTACTAGAAATACTATCCAGTTGATTACTCACCAGGAAATATTGCACCACAGAACATCAGCTTTGTTATCCCGGTTTTTTCGACGGAGCCACGCGCAGCTGTTCGCAGCCAGCAGGATATAAGCACAAAAGTCAGGCTAGGGTGCCAGTTGCTTAGATCGTCGTGTTTACAATTATTCCAAGATAGTTCGATAAGTTCACCCAAATTATCAATTTCACGTAAAATCGTATACTATGTTCAGCTAACTATACATTTTATGTCGCTGACATCACTGATTTTTGATTTTTGATCGACGGTTTTTGAGACATTTTTGAGACAGTACTATTAACGATCGATCAACCAGTGAACATCATCAGTAATGTGCTTTATCTCATCCCGTTTTCAAATTGTGATGTGGTTAAAGCTGGACGATTGTGTAAACCTATCTCGTGTCAACGGTCCTTCAAACTGCAATTAAAGGATGTGTTACAGTTAAAAGTACTGGAGCTTTGGGATTGGACAACATTATCGTCCTTCTTTAACGTGATCCGCGTGACTCAGAAGTTGACTGACAGTACCCTTTTCGTTTGTAGCCATCTTGCAAACAGTCCCAATAGTTCACTCGTTCGTTAAACTATTTGATATCATTAGCCACTCAGTTCCTCTCAAGTACCTATTAGATCAGTATTTCGAGCAATAAAAACTAAGGTTCCGTCTTTTCTCTAGGGTCCCATTTTGCTTGCTGACAGACGAGTCTGTTTACACTCACCGTGAATGGCATAGTTTACAAAACTCACGGTGAGTTTCACTCGATTCGTTTGTGGGTACGGTGACTTTTATGTTGATTTTCCAGATGCTTCCGATACTTCTTCTTGCTCTCACGTTATTTGGTTCTTTGATTGCGGCACCCGCACCACAATTGGTGAGTACAGATAGGATTGTTGACCAATTCCAAAAATCGATTCAATGCTATTCCAATTCTAACCAACTCTCAAAAGTCTCGGTTTTAATTCCAGTTTTATTTTTATTTTTCAAAGATCAATGAGATTTCATTAACAATTACGTAACCAATGTACCGGGATCCGAGCTTGAATGTAGGAAAGTTGCTTGCTGTGTCCTACTTGTGAAAGACGTGTTGCGTGTCGCGCAGCGTATGAGTTATTATTGTTGTGGTCTGATCTCATAAAGACTAGAAGATCACAAAAAAACTGCCGCCCAAGTTTGTTATTGATATAGGGTAAGCGAAGTTGACACCCCAACCAAAAATGTCGGGGTTTTTTTTTCACACAATTAGGCTGGTCTTCAATATCATGCAACATATTCATAGTATCTGGTTCTCAGAACCTAGTTCTCAGAACTAAGATGTTCAGAATGGGCAACTTCATTCAAAATATTTATAAATAGAGTATGTTTTAGGAGAAATACATTGCGGGGAAAACTATAGTTCAACTGAATTCAGGACGATTTGGACCTTTGCATGAAGACGATGAAGAGCTACAAAGAGAATAACTCGGAAGACGCTGAAACCTACTTAGCCGAGGTCAGTTGCCACAACATTAATTACAAGCATATACCCCAGAACGGTGTTATTGACAACGTTTTAGAATAGAAACATTGTAATTGAGTCTCCATTTCCCAATAAAAACTGCATAGAGTCAAACTGATTGACCAATGTGCGCCAACTTACGCCAGCTTAGTCTATACGCATTTTTGTTCACAATTAAAGGAAGGGGGGGGGGGGCAAAAAGTGAAGCTAGTTCAGGTACCCCGGGGTACCTGAATATAACGTTGCGCGCGCCAAAACAGGCAAACACGTAACAACCGTATGCAAAATAGATTCGTTAGTTTGAGTTAGAAGTAATACTTATCGGTTTCTCTTGATAAGCTCTTTTATGTCCATTCCTTTCTGCCCTCCTGTAACGCCGAAGTTAAGCGTCTACGTGAATGTGAAAGCGAGGGTGAGCAGTGAAAGACTCAACTGGATGTTTCTACTAAACGAAAATGCCTATTACGAGATACAAAGTGTGCAGACTTTTTTACCTCAGATTTAGGTTGCAACTTCTCACCTTTTTCCAGATTGCAGATCAGATTTAGGTTGCAAAGTCTCACCCACCTAAGCAGTTTGGTTTCAGACAAAATGGGTGATGATGAAGATGGGTGCTTTGGCCATGTTTGACCTGGACAGTTTCGAAACATTCGAAAACGTAATTTACAATAGGACACTCGCTTTTCTGGTAGGTCAGATACTTTTTTCAGTAAATAAGACACATAGAACATTGACCGGGCTGGTGGTTGCTAGAACTTCAAATCATCTTCAGTTTGTTCAAAGATACTGTAGCTATTGTTTTATTCTACTGTACGGGTTTTTTTCCAGATGATGGGTTATAGTTACTGTTTGGAACTTATACTGTGCAACTTACTAGAGAGTCGGAAATTTTTTTACAGCCACTTGTAGGAAAGTGTTGTATATTTAAAGAAGGACGATTGTGTGGTCCAATCACAACGCTGGAGTCATTTAAACTGCAATACACTTATCAATTGCAATTTGAAGGACCATTGACACGGGATTGGTCCACATAATCTTCCTGCTTCAACCACAGTACAATTTGAAAACGGGATAAGATAAAGCACATTACTGATGATGTTTACTGGCCGATCGATCGTTAATAGTACTGTCTCAAAAATGTCTCAAAAACTGTCGATCAAAAATCAGTAATATCAGCGACATAAAATGTATAGCCGGTTAGCACAAAACCACTTTCAAACATACTGAATCTAAAAAAATAAGACTCATTGACCAAAAAACTGTTTCAGGAGCTCGCAGTCGATGTCCAGATAGAGTTAATAACAATGGTCGATAACTGTCGAGGGAAGCTTAAGACTGCTCGGAACAAAATATTCAACGGTATTCATGATTATTTTAAAAAAAATATGAGAGGCATGCAGCTCTGCCGCATGAAGCAACGAAGCTACTAGTGGGTGCCCAAATTTCTTTCTCGGGAATCGAACCTGCGAGTAAAAGATTCGTAAAGATCGCTAACCACTGCGCTATTAGAGTACATAACAGGCATGTTTTGGAATCAAACACATGTGTGCGTACATCACGGAGAGTCAGATATACAGTATCCTCCCGCATTTCCGTTGGCGACAACTATACTACGAGCTTCACTTTTCGCACAGTTATACGCTTCATTTTGCCCTCTTTTGCTGTTCGTGAAGTTTGATCACGTTGGCGTTTTGATAAAAGTCGAAAAGTTGAGATCAAACTAGGATGATGATTTGGTAACTTCCTTCCCCATTTTCCAGGCATGACAGAGAGTGAATACGAATGGCTAAATGCTGCTTCAGACAAGTTCTACCTGCCCAATAGTACCCTGGCGGTATGTGACATGTATCGTTTCTGCCCCCAGCGGCGTTTTCCTAAAACTGTTAGTCAATAGCACAGTCACGTAAGACAATTTTAAACACAACAGAACTAAGAAACTCACAATGATAGAGTTAACGATTCCTCATTAGAATGTTAATCAACTTACTCCCAGTATACTAGACTAATATATATATATATATATATATATATATATATATATATATATATATATATATATATATATACTGTTTGGTGCTAAGACGGTAGATGTCACGTCGGTTCATGTGGCACTGTCTTCCAATATACAAAAATGAAAATAAACACAGATTATAAAATGAACAAATTGAACAATTGTATTTGTGTCTGCTCCAGTTTGTTGAGTACGTGAAAGAGCAAAAACCAGATCTCGGTGCTCGTCTAGAGAAGATGGTTACTACTTCGATGGAGAAATACAATACAGTATCTGAAGAGGGGAAACAGTTTCTCGAAAAAGTAAGCCTTTGATTGGTACTTTCTATACTCTACAGCTCTCTTTCCGATTGGTTCTTTAATGTTCAAAATGAAAAGATGACTCTGGTTTGGTAATTATCGAACTTTTTATCAATTTTATCTTTTGCACATTTTTTGTGAAATAATTAAAATAAGTACATGAAATAGACTATTTTTTGGTAAGTTGATTAGCAACCAGTTCTTCTGTGATCAACAATTTACCATCTTTATTATAACCATAGTCAATTTACGAACTGATACAAAATGACGCAGTTCAAATTTGAGTTGCTTAAATTTGAAACTGTATACTGAACAACGATTAAACTAAACTCGTAGTAAAACAAAGTGAAATGACCGACCGTCGGTTTTTCCTTGAGTGCCTAGAGGTAAACTTACTTCTACTCATTCTCGTTTCAGGCCTATCAGTATTGGACGTCAGAGCACCAGAAAAAATTTCCGCTGAAAACTGAAGAAGCTCAAATCAACAACGCACAGATATACAGAAACGTTCACGCAATGTTCATGGTTAGTTCAACTTTACTCAAGTTGCGCATGGTGAATGAACAAATCAATTTTGTAGTTTGATCTCGATACACGCCTCGATTTTTGAGAGCAACGGAATCATACTACATACAGTGAGATGAGAAACATTTTTCGAGTACGATCAGTTTTCTGCGGGTGGGGTTTGGCGAGCAGTCTGTTCTTCTGCGTATCTCCGACCTACACACTCTGATCACAGGTGATCAAAGAACGCTCGTCGGGAATCGTTCTTTTGATTAGAACTTTCGCTGTCTTTGTCGATAAAATGAACACTAAAGATCCACACTATTTATGCGCATACCGATTCCGTTACAAGTATTCGTGCGGCATGCAGACTGAATTCGTCTATCATGCACTTTGTCATAAGCAGCCAGTTTCAAAATGTTGTGCTAAGAAAAAGTGCACAAAGCGTGTTTTTACACTGCAATATATATTTATTTTAAAATTATACAATATAGACAATACAATATAAACTATACAATATATGTTTATATTTGTAACATCACTATTTTCCTATTCTACAAACTTCTCGGTACAATCATCGTTACAATTGTGCAATACTGCAAAAGTGCACATTATATTATAATGAGCGCGTAACAGAGTAAACTACACACTAATTTTATTTTTATCTTCCATGTCTCCATTTTCTCGTAATTGGAGTGCCATTTATACCAATGTGAAACGACACGTGTTCAATCGCGAATTAACTATGAACATTCTATTATATTCTATGTATTACAAACCAGGACAAGTGTATAGATTTTCGATTTCGAACTAGAAACTGTTATGAACATTCTTATTCTAACCATATATCGGTCGATATTGATTCCAGGAACTTCCAATTGCAACGAGAGCCGAAGTTCTTCGTAAAATGACCTGGTTTTGGCGACCAGATTTTGAAGGTTGGTTCTGTTCTGCACATCGAACGGACACGGAATTTATGGAGCCTGGTTGATTTACTGCGGTTGACGAAATACCGGGTTCCTTGTGGAGTTGCGTCGAGAATGAATAAAAAGCAGAATCCATTCACGCTGACCAAACCCGGTTCCCAGTTTCCATTCGGTGTCTCTCGCTTGACTATCCATCTCTCGAATATATAGTTTGTTTCAAGAATCTATAGTAGTCAGCCATGGCCGAGCGCACCCTACATTACAGGCAACTGACCGGGCAACTTGCCAGTCTTTTCATTACAAATAAAAACTCAAAAAGTGATAATTTTGGGATTTTCAGACATATTTTGCGCTTGAAAGGTCATATCGTAATTGAGGAGTAAATAGAACAACTTTTCGTGGGATTAAATTAGCTTCGAAAAACGGTCAGAAAAAATGATCGTTACTTTTTTTCAATTTTGGCGATCATGTTCAGATGGCGGGCAGCTTGAGGGCGCCGCACCATTTCACACAGCTGAGTTCAATACCAAGCTTGTGCAACAATTTTGATTAAGCTGGGCGCTGTCGGAGACTTTGACAACTTTCCAACACAATTGACTACGCCCACTAAAATGTATGGTAACTGGTTTCTATCGATGGTTGAAACAAATTATAAAGTCTCGCTGGAATCCGAAGGTGTTTTATTCTAGATGATTGACCAAAAATAAGCAACCGCTAACATAAAACTCTGTTTTTGTCCTGAAACCCTTTTGCACGAGAAATTCATTACAAGCTGCCAGATTTTTTTTACGAAGATGAAACAGTAGCGCAAATGTCTACACTAGGTCGCCTATGAAAGCAAGAGAGCACACACGTCAATGAGACCGCAGACAGGCTAAGGCTGTCTGTGTCTCTCTGATCGCGCACTATTTTGATGTGGCCGCTATCGGCTGGTCGATCGGTATGAAGTTGTCGGGGACATAGACCATAACTGAGTGAACTAGATACATTTTTTCAGAACTTTTCGATCACCTTCAGAAGATAACGAAGATATTCACCATTTTCATCGTTTGTGTGGTTGTATTCATCATTATGTTTGCATATTTCACATATTTAGTCATTCGCGTTATGTTATATATTAGTTCACATATTTTCTCGTTCACGTCCTCCGTTCTGGGGTCAAGTGAAAATCGAAAAAACCTCCGAGTTTCCGAAGTCCTCTCTCCCGATATCCATAAATCCGACCTAAGAGAGTTACAAAACGCTATTGATGTACAATAAAGTTTTCACGGATCTCAAATAAAGTTTAAATATAGCAGCTGTCAGCGAGTTTTTTGAACCATTCGAGACGCTGAGAAAGAATTTTGCCCGGCGCGCGCCCGATTGCTGCGCGGTGCCAGACGGATAACTTCCGTTTTTACAAATGTGCCCGCCGCCGTCAACAAACGGGCTGGCACCCGGCAAAATTTATCAAATCAACACAGCCGAATATCACACGTTTTTCACTTACCAGTTCTTTTCATTCAATTAGAAGTTGAAAACACTACTTATTGAAACTATATAACCGTTTATTCAATTTCTGTTTCAGATCTGAAAAAATAATTTTTAATAGAAAAGTATTTGATAGAAAGCAAAACGAAAGTATTTGCTCACCAAAATGTTTTCGAAAAAACATATCTTTCTTGGCTTTTAGGCAATAGAACTCTCAAAGAAGGTAAAACTTCAAGAGTTCATTTGCCAGAGCGCATACGGGCTGAATGCTTGTGCCCTGATTTGTTTCTCGAAGGGTCGCCAGCACGTATTTGGTAGCGCCGTATTTAGTACGTGTTGCACAAATGCGCGGGGAGGTCGATCGTGAGCTGGTTGGGGTTGTCCGCGGCGAGCCGGATGACTGCCCGCTGCCAACCCGACCTTCCGGCTCGCACTTGGCAGAAATCTATCAGAGCGGATGCGATAATTGCACCAGAATCTACACACTTCTTTTGTGCTAGAAAAGTTTGTTGCCCATTACCCATTACGTACTACATCTGGTAATGAAATAGGATTTCCTCAGAAATGAATTATTTCAGCGTTAAAACTCATTTCGAACCGAATGATAAAGTAAATAAACAATACACTCTGATGACGATATCTACGCGTGCTCGCGATAAAACTGTAAATGTAGGAAGTACATACAACTGCAGACATGCACGAGAAGTGTAACATAAGTAAACTATAAACATAAAGTGAACAGTGATTTGTTCTGGAGAGGGTGTAGTTTTTTGGATACTACAACCAAAACGCGGTCGATTGCAGGAAAGCTCCAAATTTCCAACAGATAAAACAGCTAGTGGAGCATACAGGGGTGTGTTTAGTGTGTTTATCACCCCCTCATCTTAGCGATTGTTCGCAAAACTGTGGCTTTTGCAAGTCCCGCCGCCGCATTGACCTCTGCTCTGAGAGAGATGTGGGGTGCCAGAGACCGATACAGTACGCCCTACAATGAGTTGTGGTGAGTGGCAAAAGAGTGATTATAATGATTATTCGCAAGATGATGACAATGGTGAAATAAGAACTAGTGCCAACCGAGTTGGTACCCAAAATTCTGTGTTGAAGTTGGTTATAGTTCTGAACACTTTCTCGTCGTTGATCACTTCGTGTGGGGCAAAAAACACTCACGTTTACGTGACTACGTTTCTATTAAAAAGTTTTCATTTTTTCGTTTTTTTTAATGTTTTTATTAATGCTTCTACCTGTTGTTTGACAGTTCTTACCCCGAGCAAAACCCCTTTGTTTTATCGATCAATTCCATGTTTTAGATTGGTATTTGAGCGATTTTCACTAGCACTGATGTAAACTTCTTTCTAGGTTTCGTGAAAAACATTGTGCGTATTGTTTCAATCAGAGAAACGATTCTTACCCGTCATCGACTTTTAACCAGATAACAACAGTTGTAGATCTTTCCGAAACTAAAGATAGTTTGCGAAAAAATTTGTGTTGTAAAAACAAAAACACGTTGGATACTACACTTCTGTACAAACAACTTTCTGAGCCATCACAGGTTTTGTGAAAGTTGGTGGAAACGATTGAACTGTAAACTCAGGTATTTTATTGGCCAATCAATTTTGTGACTCAAATGCGCTTGTCTATGAAAAATATATAGATACAAATATTCTCTATTTAACTCTATTTTTCTAGTCATACATTTCTAATTCAAAATTGACGGCATCCTCTGTGTACTTGCTCGCAACACATGAAACATGGCTCGTTTCGAGATCCACATAGGAAATCTGGGACTACAGGTAAACTCGTAGTAAACTAGTAGTAGTAGTAAAGGAGGAGTACCCCTGTAGTGCAATAGGGGTATCCTCGTAGAAAACTAGTCAAATTAAAAAAAATGTATTTTGGCAGTCTGAAACTATTTTTTTAACGTTACATTATCTCCACAGAAGTCAAATCACAGTGATTTGAAGGCATTTGATTCGGAAACCTGTAGTACTCTAATTAGGCAAGAAAGTGTTGAACATTCATAATTTGGAAAAATTTCTATCGAATTAGTGCTACTATGGAACGGGCTTAAATATAAGGTTTTTTGTTAGGGCTCCTGGCGCATTCACGTCATTCCATGGTGAGCGCTAAGCGGTGAAGCGCGCCTGTAATCGTATACGATTGTGGCGCGTCTTCTGACATCAGCAGCGTGGCGCAGTGGTAAGTGTCTCGCTTCAGAAGCGAGAGCTCGAGAGTTCGAGTCCCGTATGGTGCAAAACATGGTAAACAGCAGACTAATGCAATGGAGGGTCACATAACTAGTTATAGGATATTATGTCCCTAAAAAATAATTTATTTTTATTTTTGTTTTTATTTTTCAAAATTGACTTTTACCACAGAAACTAGTAGCTGACTACCATCTGACTAGTAGTTTGGTAGAAGTAGAACTATAGTTTAACTCCTCCCCTACGCCTACATTACTACAAGAAAACTAGTAGTTTACTAGTAGTAGAATAGGGGTGTGGTAGGAATTCACTAGTAGTTTACTTGTCGTAAGAGAATCACTGCAGTTTTATTCCGGTATTTAGTAAAAATCAACTACAGAGGTCTTTGGGTACGTATGTCACGACTACCATTTGTTATCATATTTAGCCCTCCATGACCATATGCGTAGAACGGAATGTCCATTGATGATTCTTTCACAACTGAGAACCACGTTTTTTTCTAAAATTCAATGTAGTTTTTAGAAAGTTCGATGTAGAGTTTATAGTGGTAGTTGTTTGTAGTTGCACTTTCCTCGCAACTCGGGGTGATTGATAGTTTGAAAACGGCCCAAGAAGGAGAATTTAAGAGAGTGTGCATCTATTTGTGCGGTATCTATTACCGCACATGTGATAGACACAGGTTACCAAATCTTAGTTGTAATTGATTTCGATACATCGTTTGATCAAAGTACAGACAGGACAGGTCCTACATCGTATACGCTTGCTTTGGAAATATCCAACACTGCTGATGCAACAATCTATTTCAGATTTCTATGAACGGACTGCCGCAACTGAAAACCGACGTTCTAGCTCCATCTTATACAAAAAACGAAGAAGGAGAAAAAAACATAAAACACTAAAACTTCAATACGGAATTTCCCGATTGATTCATAAACGACCGCCACACTATGAAAAGCAACTGTGGTACAGACGATGAGATCTTGAACAGGTATACAATGAATGTAGAAAGGGTAATTTCGAAAAATATATGAAAGAGCCAGGTGTAATAGTACTGTAAACAACAAGGCTGGCAAAACCACATACATTTGTTACAAAGTGTTATTCTATACCCTAGGTTGATCCGTGTCCTCATTATTCATTACAATAATCATCCACAGAACGTGATACTTCGGACCTGGTTTTCCGTCAAAATCAGAATATGTGAACGTGTTATTTCAGTCGAACGGATGACTTTTTTCTCACAATGATCCTGTAATGAAGAAAACCTGATAAAAAACACAGTAACCAAACTCTGCTTGGATGAGACCTGACCGAATCTCAACATCTGAAACGATCGCCGATTTCTCACTCTTTATGGTCTCCCAGAGGATTCCACAACAAAGAAAAAGGCGAATGCAATTTGCAATTTGGTGTCCATCTCTCCATCTTATGTCCCAATTCTCCACCGTTTGAGAAAACCACGTCAATATGCTTTATCTCGTCCACTCGAAGTTTCTATCAAAAATGGTGATCCTTTTCCTCGTCTAATTGCTCTTTCCAATGTAATGAAATCTGATGCTTCTATGTCAACTTTTCATGTGGGTAATTCTGAGACCCAGGACCAGCGGAAAGCCGGATTCATTGCCAGACAACCAAAACAAGACGCCGTTCAAGGTGAGGTCGCCGACCAAACTACAACGCAACCAAATCCAGCCGACACCAACCGTCAAACAGAAATGGAGGTAGTTGAACAATCCAGAAATGTTGTTTGCAATATAGTTCCCGAATTTTGTACTTCTCTTGTTCTGCCTACTTTGTTACTGGCTAATGTTCCACGCAAACTACACTAGTGTAAACGAACAACTATGTTTCTTCCAGTTGAAAAAAAACTGTGAACGACGTAGTTCATCACCAGTGGACATCTGACTTCATTGGTTTGTGAATATGAATAGAATTATGTACAAAGTTTTCTTCCTAACTTGTTCGACATGTTGCATTAGGCGGGGGTAGGTTTCGTCCAAATTCTGGCTTCGTTTTCTTTGGAAGGGAGAGTCGATCGAATGAGTTGGGAAGGTTAAAAGATTATGTACGGTTACCCGTGCGATAACGCTGGAAGGTACACTCAGCCTTTAGTGATGTGTATTTCTAACTCGAGATTTTCTGCCACGGAACATTCAGAAATGAACAGAACAGCTTTATTCACGCAACTTGATTTTAACACACGCATTTGACACTTCCGGTTTCGGCATTGCCGGTCATGTCGGTATATCCCCCGGTCAGAGTGTAGGTATTTCCGGCGAAGTTCTTGTCATCAAACATATGTAGAGTACAACCTTCTGTTACAAAAGTGCTCGATACCTGAAAGTATGTGGTGAAAACGGATTAGCTTGTTTTTGAAAAACTTGTAATTGGAACCAATAGTTCAATAACAGTTTCGAGTTTTGTGGTTGGGAATATGACCTATTTGTTTTTTATACCAAAATGAGTTGGCTACAGTAGAAGCTACCATAGGATCTTGAACATTATTACCCATATCCCATGAGAAACTCAGTTAAAAGTGCCTTTAACATCTAGATTACAATAATTATTACCATGAACCCACCTTTCTCTTCAGTTCCACCATATTGATACTTCTGCCTCCCGAAACCATGTAGAATGGTTCTCCTCGACAGTTGCTATCAGTCCACATCACGGCACAGTTGTGGTCCGCGGTACGACAGTCGTTTTTGTCAAGGAACGCGGATGAAGCCGAAGAGAGGGGGATAAGAGCAGCAAGAAGGAGTACGAACATCATTGTCTGGAAAAAAGTAAAATGAGACTGTAGTTGATATCTCAGAGAAGAACACATTGAACGGAAAACAAACGAGGTTTAACCGAACAAATAGGATGTTTCTACGTTTAAAGTTTCTGTGATACCGTTAGATTATTAGGATTCGCAAAACATGGGGAGTGTGACAGACTATAATGTGCAGAACAGCGTAAAGTTTCCATTACAAGCAAAGAGAGAGTAAGTGGCTGTAAGCTGAGGAAAAAGTGGGATGCATACTGATTTGGCAGAGGTTTATATACACACTATTCTTGAGTCACCCCGCAACTGATGCAACAGCCGGTAGTTAAACTATTTGACTTGGAGATAAACAGTTCTAGAGAGCAAAAAGTGTAGAACATCTTCACTCTTCTGTTACCGATGGCAAATGGTAGTGTTTGCCGAATTCGGTAGATGTAGATGCTACGAGAGTGTGAAACACTTCATTTATGTAGCAAATCGTTATCAGAATGCCGAAGATGTTTCAACATAGTACAGTTTTTCTTTGTATAGTACAGTTTGTCTTCGTTAAATTTTTCTTATACTATGGTACTATGCTGTCCAAAACAAATCACCTTAATTCCAAGCAATTTTTCCTAGAATGAACTATTGGCCTTCATCTCGGGTGTGAGTAATGACGGTCACTGTACTGTCAAAACCGGTTGTTGATGAATTATCAATATTAACGATGTAAACGTTTTTCTGTAGTGAGGTAAAATAATTTATTTGTATTTTGTATATCAGAGAAGGTTTCTACTGGTCATTAGCCAGATCACTAACCTTCCGAAACTCGCGAGCTTGTGCGAAAGCTTTTGTATTGTAAAGAAAGTGGTTGAATCACCAGAATTTCGTTTAGTCATTTTTCGAGTCACCACAGCCTCTGTAGATGTTGGTAAAAAAATTTGTGTTGTAAAGAGAGTCATTCAGTTATTGATCAATCACTCTTGTGACTCACGAACTTTCGAGCTCGTTTTTGAGAACTGACTGGAATGACATGTTGGATGAACAACTTATGAAAATTAGAATCAAGATTCAAACTACAAGTATGTTTTTGAGCAGTTCGGGTTCATTCAAAGAACAAGGCTATCGTCAATTTAGTAGTTGGAATCGGTAGGTGCCAAACTGTTCCGCTCGATTTCAATCCCCCATGAGCTTATGATGGTATTTTTGTTCAGTTTTCTGGTTTAAAGTAAAACCAGACACAGCGACAATTTATAATTGTTCAAAAACACGTTCTCTATGCATATTTTTTGAATGAATGAATTATTGATTTTCTGGGTTTCATGAGAACATGTTGAAACCGGAAAATTCGATTGAGAATGTTGTGTTTGTAAGTATCTGGCTAGTTGTCTTCATGGTATTTTAGTTCAGTTTTTTGCTTTGAACTAAACCCGTTTAAAGCTAAATTGGAGCTCTGCAAAGCTCGGAGTAGAAAGCATTTTTTGCTTTGTAATTCCTTTTTTTAACTGCAAAAACCCAGTTACTTGCAGTTCTTGTTTACACTTCAACGATCAAAGAATGTGCGCGCCTAGGGTTGTTAAAGCCAAACTCGAATTTCGAAAAAACTCGAAATAACTCGAAATTTCGAGTTTCGAGTTCGACTCGAAACTCGAAAAACTCGAAATCTCCAAAACTCGAGTAACTCAAAACTCGAAAAACTCGGTTTTTCTCCAAACTCGAAGAACTCGAAACTCGAAAAACTCGAAATTTTTGAAACTCGAAAATTCGAGTTTTCGAGTTTCGAGTTTGGCCTCGTCCCAAGTCAGAAATAATGTACGAATGAGCGTTTCAGAGCACTTTTTTTGCTATTTCCAACATGAAATGCTTCTTTTGTCACGATTCTCGCATAATCATATGAAATAAATCAGAATTTCTCAAAAAAATTCTCATTTGTTTAGCTCGATAAAATCCTAAAACTTAACGACCAAACTCGAAACTCGAAAATCGAGTTTTTCGAGTTCAACTCGAAACTCGAAAACTCGGTTTTTCTTGAAACGCTGAAAACTCGAACTCGAAAAACTCGAAATTCCCAAAACTCGAATAACTCGAAACTCGAAAAACTCGTTTTTTCCCAAAACTCGAAAAACTCGAAACTCGAAAACTCGAAATTTCAAACTCGATTAACAACCCTAGTGCGCGCCTGTTGCCAGAAAGTTGCACAAACAGCGAGAAGAAAATATGGGGAGAAGTTATTTAGTACGAAAACGACTGTTAGACCCCCACAAACGTCATGATGGTGTCCAGAATTTGAAGTCATTTTCTGAACAGGCACCTTTGCTGAAAAGTGTTTTTGTTGATTGCTAAAACAGTTTTTTTTTCAATCTTCAATATGAATACGACGTCAAGGTATCAAAGACGTTGGTTTCACCTAACCCGGACGCTGACCATATGAGAAATGAGCTCACACACATAAGGAGTACTGTTTCGAAAGCAGTACTACACGATGTATTTCTTCATTTCTCGCTGAATTTGTAGTTATGGCGTTTCATTCCGGGAGCAACACGGTATGTAGTGCCTCATAACACACATACCAATTGGTTGCAAATACGACTCAAATATTGATTCTAATTGTCGATGACTTTTTTTGTAACTCAGCCATTTCTCGAAAACAAGCTCGAAAGCTCAGGTGACTCACAAGAGTGATTGACCAATAACTGAATGACTGTCTTTACAACTCAATTGTTCCCCGCAATACTAACAGAGGCTGTGTTTACTCAGAAAAATACTTGACCAGAACTCTAGTCAAACGACTATCTTTACAACACAAACTTCTCGCAGGAGATCGTGAATTTTGGAAAATTAATTAGTTGGTGTCATCTGGATTATAGCCCAGTTGTTGCTAATAATAATTGAGTGGAAATCGTTTCTCTGATTGATAAAATACGAACAAAACTCCTTTTTACATTATTAATAATGCAAATAAAGAACTATATTATGCTAGACTTGTGAACCATTTGCTACATATTGGCGGTTCGATCAAAACTACTAGCAAGTACTGTAAAAAATAATTTAGTAGCCATATATTAGTGATTTGGCAGTTCAGTAAATGGCTAACAAGTTACTATCAAACGGTTACTGAACAACTATCTTGAGTTTGAGAAAAAATACAAGTTGCTACTAACTTCCTACTAAGTTGTTAATAGGTTGCTTGCGAGTGACGACAAAACTGCTACCATAGTTACCGTATGTCACATATTTTTACACATTTATGTAATTTTAAATTACATTTGTTGCCGTATAGTATTATTCTTCATGATACCTCTCCCTGTACCATCCGTACTGTGTTCACAGTTCCAACTATTTTTCCATCTTTAAAGGGACCGTACGTCTTTAATTTGATAATTTGAGTTATTAGTGGACACATGAGAACGAAAAATGAACAAAACAATTGGAATTGATGAAAATTTTCCAAGTTTGTTTTTGTGAGAACTTGTGTACGGCAGTAACGCGTAATCAAAAGCATGTAGCACATTTTCATGGAGACGCGCACAATTTGCTCGCGAAAAGTTTGCAAGCGTATCATGAATTTGAAAAATGTTTTAGATATGTATTCCAATTTTTGTTTTGATTGAAATTGAAGTTGTGTGTTCGAAAACACAATCCACTATTTGATCAAAAGCTATATCAAAAGATACATTTTCCTTATGATAGTTTGGCTAATAAAAGGCTTGGTTCTCGACCTATTTCTATTCCCCTTCCTTTGTAATCGCGAATAATCACCAGTACAATATCAGAGCAGTATTTTGGATTTTGGTGTAATACTTGGATTTTGGTGTAATTTTGTAGATAGATGAAAGCCCAGGTGAATGAGGAAAATTGGAAGCAGGCCATAAGAGAGAATGAACAGTGATGTATAGTTAATCATGTGTACGTAGCACTGCTCCGTTCTTCACGCCTACAACATGGTGATTAACTAACACTCCTCTGGTCATTACTGCTCGTATGCACACGAATTTCACACTAATACCTCTTTGTTTACGTTTTGCCCTAATCAAATTAGAACTTCAAATTTGTGGTTTATAGGAGATTTATTTCTGTTTTTTAATAGAATTTTACTACAGATAAAATAGGTAGCTGACTACCACCTTACTAGGAGTTAGGTGGAAGTAGAACTGTGGTTCTACTCCTTACTACAGAAAAACTGGCAGTATACTAGTAGTAAAAGATGGGTGTGATAGGAGTTCACCTGTAGTTCATTTGTCCTAACAGAATCCTTGTGCATTGTTGGTTAAAATGGTTCAAGTTCGACAAAATTAACCAAGTCCGAGTGAAATTTTTCGAAAACAGAAAAAAAATCACAACTTCCTAAACTTAGCTGTCCAAGCAACGAAGTCCGAAGTAAAAATACACGAGTTTTGTAACTGCTGAATCAATATTTCGCAACATAAATCACGCTAAAACAATGTTGCGGAAAAACGAATGAGCCCTACTATTTTTTGAGCGAGCTTCATGAAAAGATTCTATCCAGTTTCAAGTCGACTGTTCATTGAGCCGCGATAGTTTTTTTCGTTTCTAGCAAATACTGTAGTGTAATGCGCTGACTCACATTTTAAATTTGCTGACTCACATCTCAAATGTGTTCAAAAATGAAGGTAATACATCTTGGTCAAGCGTCGCTTTACAGCATTTTCCCAAGCATAAAAGTCAGCTAGAGCTGTCTCCCACATCGAATCTCGTGGAAATGCGTGCCTTCAACATTCTTCTTCTAGTCTTCTTGGTCGTTGCAAGTGAGTTCAACTTTTATGTTCAGTAGAAAACAACATTACCTACACACACTAACAGATAGGAGATACTTTCTGGAGTTCACATTTTAATACAAATAATTAAGTTCCTACACTTCAGAAACTGTTTCCAGAATGGAGTGAAAGTAAACTATTTGCGAAACAGTTCGCACTACCACAATATGGTTGTATTCAATGGAACTCGTGTGTTTGTGTGATGGAACATTTGATGTATACAGTTATATTTTCAGTTGCTGCCTCAGTTTCCTATGCCCGAGAAGTGGAACCCTGTCGCGAGGTGTGCTTCAACGGTGGAAGTGCCAACGGTTGTTGCCGTGCTCACGGATATAACGGTGGAAGTTGTATCAGATGGTTTGGAACCTTTGTCAATTGTTACTAAAGCAACATTGTACATATATCGTCATCTATAATAAACTTCTTTCAATGATTTTCCAATGTTTTCATCTAGGCAAACACTGTGTTTGGCTATTGAATCTCATTACGTTGATATTGTTTTCGGTCGGTATATTTTTAAACTAGCAGTTATTAAACAGAACTCACAACACTGGCACTCCGGGTCGATGAAGGTATTTGGACTTCGTAGTGTGTTTTTCGTATGCTCTTGGATCTGACATGTAATAATAATAACTCATTATCCATGTAGAATTACATCAACAACAATTAAAGCAAGATTACATACGTGGTAAATGGATTTCAACAAAAAATACATGAAAAACCTATTTTCAGAACTTAAATAGAATGAATGATGATGAGCACCTAGGTCAAGTTATTGTAGCGGAAATTGTCGCGTTAGACATAGTATCGGAAACTCGTAAACATCAAAGTACGACTGAGATATAGCTGCAGCAACGGTTGGGTCAGTTGAACACACAGAGCGGAAATACTCATACTTATCTCTATTAGAAACACCATTCTCATACATCTCATTTAAAGCGATAACAGTATCCGAAATTTTCCGGTTGAACACAAGGTCAGGAGAAACAATAAAACCGGCAGGTAGTTTGTAGCCACCAGGACAAACAATTTCAGACTGAGAGAGTACAGCTGAACCAGTTGTTGAGGAAGACGGCATGGGCAAGTCAGCAGGAGCAACCAAGTTGGGAGTTTCAACCGGAACGGTTTCAACAGGTTCTACGGTTGGAGATGACAAAGCGAATGATTCGGACAGTTCCTGAAGTGGAGACACATCAATAATTGGCGAAACGGGAACATCATCTCTGGATTGTTCAAATACCTTTATTTCGGTTTGTAGTTTGGCATCAGCGGGAATGGGAATTGTAGTCTGGTCAGTGACCTCAGCTCGGGCGGCATCTCTTTTTGATTGTCTGGCGAGGAATCCGGCCTTTCGCTGCTTCGGGGTCTCGAACTGCTGCTACATGTTCGGCCTTTAGTATGGTTCGCTCGCGAACATGTCGCCTAACTCTCTCCTAATTGCGAACATAACGCGGTTAGAGAGAACATAACGCGGTTAGAGAGAACATAACGCGGTTAGAAAGAACATAACGCAAAAGTTTATAATAGTTTAGAACACAGGGCGGTAGAGTTTCATACATTATGAGAGAATTTGCTCAGTTGACATATCTAGTGCCATTTCTGGTGTCAGGTTGGATCTATGTTTGGTTACGAGTTCACAGAAAATGGTAACCATTAGAATCATATAATATAAAAAAAACCATGTCGGATGTCGGTAATCCAAATTTCTCCCTCATAATTTCGCCTTAAACTGCAATGAGCCAGTAACCTGAGGCGCAACGAGCCAGTGACTTGAGGTTCAACGACCTATTCTAGGAACCATGGCTTACCTAAGCCTAAGCCTTTTTAATAGGTAAACTAAAGTAAATGTGACAAATATTTAATTCGAACAGCATATATGGTTTTCTTCTTTTACACTTTGCACTGATCTGGGCAGGTTTAAATATTTCCCATAACTTCACTGATAACCAAGCCTAAAAACTGTTGGCAATACCGCGTTATGTTTTCTAGTACCGCGTTATGTTTCCAAGTTGAGCTTTATGTTCGCTGTTCAGGCTCGCTCTTCTATAATTGATTTTACGATTGTTGTCTCGCTAATTGCGAACATAAAGCATTATAGCCCAGTTGTGGGTTGCTAATAATAATGGAGTGGAAATCGTTTCTCTAATTGATAAAATACGAACAAAACTCCTTTTTACATTATTAATAATGCAAATAGAGAACTATATTATGCTAGATTTGTGAACCATTTGCTACATCTTGGCGGTTCGATCAAAACTACTAGCAAGTACTGTCAAAAATAATTTAATAGCCATATATTAGTGATTTGGCAGTTCAGTAAATGGCTAACAAGTTACTATCAAACGGTTACTGAACAACTATCTTGAGTTTGAGAAAAAATACAAGTTGCTACTAACTTCCTACTAAGTTGTTACTAGGTTGCTTGCGAGTGACGACAAAACTGCTACCATAGTTACCGTATGTCACATATTTTTACACATTTATGTAATTTTATATTACATTTGTTGCCGTATAGTATTATTCTTCATGATACCTCTCCCTGTACCATCCGTACTGTGTTCACAGTTCCAACTATTTTTCCATCTATAAAGGGACCGTACGTCTTTAATTTGATAATTTGAGTTATTAGTGGACACATGAGAACGAAAAATGAACAAAACAATTGGAATTGATGAAAATTTCCCAAGTTCGTTTTTGTGAGAACTTGTGTACGGCAGTAACGCGTAAGCAAAAGCATGTAGCACATTTTCATGGAGACGCGCACAATTTGCTCGCGAAAAGTTTGCAAGCGTATCATAAATTTGAAAAATGTTTCAGATATGTATTCCAATTTTTGTTTTGATTGAAATTGAAGTTGTGTGTTCGAAAACACAATCCACTATTTGATCAAAAGCTTGGCGATACATATCCCTTATGATAGTTTGGCTCATAAAAGGCTTGGTTCTCGACCCATTTCTATTCCCCTTTCTTTGTAATCGCGAATAATCACCAGTACAATATCAGAGCAGTATTTTGGATTTTGGTGCAATACTTGGATTTTGGTGTAATTTCGTAGATAGATGAAAGCCCAGGTGAATGAGGAAAATTGGAAGCAGGCCATGAGAGAGAATAAACAGTGATGTATAGTTAATCATTTGTACGTACCACTGCTCCGTTCTTCACGCCTACAACATGGTGATTAACTAACACTCCTCTGGTCATTACTGCTCGTATGCACACGAATTTCACACTAATACCTCTTTGTTTACGTTTTGCCCTAATCAAATTAGAACTTCAAATTTGTGGTTGATAGGGGATTTATTTCTGTTTTTTAATAGAATTTTACTACAGATAAAATAGGTAGCTGATTACCACCTTACTAGGAGTTAGGTGATAGTAGAACTGTGGTTCTGCTCCTGACTACAGAAAAACTGGCAGTATACTATTAGTAAAATATGGGTGTGATAGGAGTTCACCTGTAGTTCATTTGTCGTAACAGAATCCTTGTGCATTGTTGGTTAAAATGGTTCAAGTTCGACAAAATTAACCAAGTCCGAGTGTTTTCGAAAACAGAAAAAAATCACAACTTCCTAAACTTAGCTGTCCAAGCAACGAAGTCCGAAGTAAAAATACACGAGTTTTGTAACTGCTGAATCAATATTTCGCATGTTGCGGAAAAACGATTGAGCCCTACTATTTTTTGAGCGAGCTTCATGAAAAGATTCTATCCAGTTTCAAGTCGACTGTTCATTGAGCCGCGATAGTTTTTTTCGTTTCTAGGAAATACTGTAGTGTAATGCGCTGACTCACATTTTAAATTTGCTGACTCACATCTCAAATGTGTTCAAAAATGAAGGTAATACATCTTGGTCAAGCGTCGCTTTACAGCATTTTCCCAAGCATAAAAGTCAGCTAGAGCTGTCTCCCACATCGAATCTCGTGGAAATGCGTGCCTTCAACATTCTTCTTCTAGTCTTCTTGGTCGTTGCAAGTGAGTTCAACTTTTATGTTCAGTAGAAAACAACATTACCTACACACACAAACAGATAGGAGATACTTTCTGGAGTTCACATTTTAATACAAATAGTTAAGTTCCTACACTTCAGAAACTGTTTCCAGAATGGAGTGAAAGTAAACTATTTTCGAAACAGTTCGCACTACCACAATATGGTTGTATTCAATGGAACTCGTGTGTTTGTGTGATGGAACACTGATGTATACAGTTCTATTTTCAGTTGCTGCCTCAGTTTCCTATGCCCGAGAAGTGGAACCCTGTCGCGAGGTGTGCTTCAACGGTGGAAGTGCCAACGGTTGTTGCCGTGCTCACGGATATAACGGTGGAAGTTGTGTCAGATGGTTTGGAACCGTTGTCAATTGTTACTAAAGCAACATTATACATATATCGTCATCTATAATAAACTTCTTTCAATGATTTTCCAATGTTTTCATCTAGGCAAACACTGTGTTTGGCTATTGAATCTCATTACGTTGATATTGTTTTCGGTCGGTATATTTTTAAACTAGCAGTTATTAAACAGAACTCACAACACTGGCACTCCGGGTCGATGAAGGTATCTGGACTTCGTAGTGTGTTTTTCGTATGCTCTTGGATCTGACATGTAATAATAATAACTCATTATCCATGTAGAATTACATCAACAACAATTAAAGCAAGATTACATACGTGGTGAATGGATTTCAACAAAAAATACATGAAAAACCTATTTTCAGAACTTAAATAGAATGAATGATGATGAGCACCTAGGTCAAGTTATTGTAGCGGAAATTGTCGCGTTAGACATAGTATCGGAAACCCGTAAACATCAAAGTACGACTGAGATATAGCTGCAGCAACGGTTGGGTCAGTTGAACACACAGAGCGGAAATACTCATACTTATCTCTATTAGAAACACCATTCTCATACATCTCATTTAAAGCGATAACAGTATCCGAAATTTTCCGGTTGAACACAAGGTCAGGAAAAACAATAAAACCGGCAGGTAGTTTGTAGCCACCAGGACAAACAATTTCAGACTGAGAGAGTACAGCTGAACCAGTTGTTGAGGAAGACGGCATGGGCAAGTCAGCAGGAGCAACCAAGTTGGGAGTTTCAACCGGAACGGTTTCAACAGGTTTTACGGTTGGAGATGACAAAGCGAATGATTCGGACAGTTCCTGAAGTGGAGACACATCAATAATTGGCGAAACGGGAACATTATCTCTGGATTGTTCAAATACATTTATTTCGGTTTGTAGTTTGGCATCAGCGGGAATGGGAATTGTAGTCTGGTCAGTGACCTCAGCTCGGGCGGCATCTCGTTTTGATTGTCTGGCGAGGAATCCGGCCTTTCGCTGCTTCGGGGTCTCGAACTGCTGCTACATGTTCGGCCTTTAGTATGGTTCGCTCGCGAACATGTCGCCTAACTCTCTCCTAATTGCGAACATAACGCGGTTAGAGAGAACATAACGCGGTTAGAAAAAACATAACGCAAAAGTTTATAATAGTTTAGAACACAGGGCGGTAGAGTTTCATACATTATGAGAGAATTTGCTCAGTTGACATATCTAGTGCCATTTCTGGTGTCAGGTTGGATCTATGTTTGGTTACGAGTTCACAGAAAATGGTAACCATTAGAATCATATAATATAAAAAAAACATGTCGGATGTCGGTAATCCAAATTTCTCCCTCATAATTTCGCCTTAAACTGCAATGAGCCAGTAACCTGAGGCGCAACGAGCCAGTGACTTGAGGTTCAACGACCTATTCTAGGAACCATGGCTTACCTAAGCCTAAGCCTTTTTAATAGGTAAACTAAAGTAAATGTGACAAATATTTAATTCGAACAGCATATATGGTTTTCTTCTTTTACACTTTGCACTGATCTGGGCAGGTTTGAATATTTCCCATAACTTCACTGATAACCAAGCCTAAAAACTGTTGGCAATACCGCGTTATGTTTTCTAGTACCGCGTTATGTTTCCAAGTTGAGCTTTATGTTCGCTGTTCAGGCTCGCTCTTCTATAATTGATTTTACGATTGTTGTCTCGCTAATTGCGAACATAAAGCATTATAGCCCAGTTGTGGGTTGCTAATAATAATGGAGTGGAAATCGTTTCTCTAATTGATAAAATACGAACAAAACTCCTTTTTACATTATTAATAATGCAAATAGAGAACTATATTATGCTAGATTTGTGAACCATTTGCTACATCTTGGCGGTTCGATCAAAACTACTAGCAAGTACTGTCAAAAATAATTTAATAGCCATATATTAGTGATTTGGCAGTTCAGTAAATGGCTAACAAGTTACTATCAAACGGTTACTGAACAACTATCTTGAGTTTGAGAAAAAATACAAGTTGCTACTAACTTCCTACTAAGTTGTTACTAGGTTGCTTGCGAGTGACGACAAAACTGCTACCATAGTTACCGTATGTCACATAATTTTACACATTTATGTAATTTTATATTACATTTGTTGCCGTATAGTATTATTCTTCATGATACCTCTCCCTGTACCATCCGTACTGTGTTCACAGTTCCAACTATTTTTCCATCTATAAAGGGACCGTACGTCTTTAATTTGATAATTTGAGTTATTAGTGGACACATGAGAACGAAAAATGAACAAAACAATTGGAATTGATGAAAATTTCCCAAGTTTGTTTTTGTGAGAACTTGTGTACGGCAGTAACGCGTAAGCAAAAGCATGTAGCACATTTTCATGGAGACGCGCACAATTTGCTCGCGAAAAGTTTGCAAGCGTATCATAAATTTGAAAAATGTTTCAGATATGTATTCCAATTTTTGTTTTGATTGAAATTGAAGTTGTGTGTTCGAAAACACAATCCACTATTTGATCAAAAGCTTGGCGATACATATCCCTTATGATAGTTTGGCTCATAAAAGGCTTGGTTCTCGACCCATTTCTATTCCCCTTTCTTTGTAATCGCGAATAATCACCAGTACAATATCAGAGCAGTATTTTGGATTTTGGTGCAATACTTGGATTTTGGTGTAATTTCGTAGATAGATGAAAGCCCAGGTGAATGAGGAAAATTGGAAGCAGGCCATAAGAGAGAATAAACAGTGATGTATAGTTAATCATTTGTACGTACCACTGCTCCGTTCTTCACGCCTACAACATGGTGATTAACTAACACTCCTCTGGTCATTACTGCTCGTATGCACACGAATTTCACACTAATACCTCTTTGTTTACGTTTTGCCCTAATCAAATTAGAACTTCAAATTTGTGGTTGATAGGGGATTTATTTCTGTTTTTTAATAGAATTTTACTACAGATAAAATAGGTAGCTGATTACCACCTTACTAGGAGTTAGGTGGAAGTAGAACTGTGGTTCTGCTCCTGACTACAGAAAAACTGGCAGTATACTAGTAGTAAAATATGGGTGTGATAGGAGTTCACCTGTAGTTCATTTGTCGTAACAGAATCCTTGTGCATTGTTGGTTAAAATGGTTCAAGTTCGACAAAATTAACCAAGTCCGAGTGTTTTCGAAAACAGAAAAAAAAATCACAACTTCCTAAACTTAGCTGTCCAAGCAACGAAGTCCGAAGTAAAAATACACGAGTTTTGTAACTGCTGAATCAATATTTCGCATGTTGCGGAAAAACGATTGAGCCCTACTATTTTTTGAGCGAGCTTCATGAAAAGATTCTATCCAGTTTCAAGTCGACTGTTCATTGAGCCGCGATAGTTTTTTTCGTTTCTAGGAAATACTGTAGTGTAATGCGCTGACTCACATTTTAAATTTGCTGACTCACATCTCAAATGTGTTCAAAAATGAAGGTAATACATCTTGGTCAAGCGTCGCTTCACAGCATTTTCCCAAGCATAAAAGTCAGCTAGAGCTGTCTCCCACATCGAATCTCGTGGAAATGCGTGCCTTCAACATTCTTCTTCTAGTCTTCTTGGTCGTTGCAAGTGAGTTCAACTTTTATGTTCAGTAGAAAACAACATTACCTACACACACAAACAGATAGGAGATACTTTCTGGAGTTCACATTTTAATACAAATAGTTAAGTTCCTACACTTCAGAAACTGTTTCCAGAATGGAGTGAAAGTAAACTATTTGCGAAACAGTTCGCACTACCACAATATGGTTGTATTCAATGGAACTCGTGTGTTTGTGTGATGGAACACTGATGTATACAGTTCTATTTTCAGTTGCTGCCTCAGTTTCCTATGCCCGAGAAGTGGAACCCTGTCGCGAGGTGTGCTTCAACGGTGGAAGTGCCAACGGTTGTTGCCGTGCTCACGGATATAACGGTGGAAGTTGTATCAGATGGTTTGGAACCTTTGTCAATTGTTACTAAAGCAACATTATACATATATCGTCATCTATAATAAACTTCTTTCAATGATTTTCCAATGTTTTCATCTAGGCAAACACTGTGTTTGGCTATTGAATCTCATTACGTTGATATTGTTTTCGGTCGGTATATTTTAAACTAGCAGTTATTAAACAGAACTCACAACACTGGCACTCCGGGTCGATGAAGGTATCTGGACTTCGTAGTGTGTTTTTCGTATGCTTTTGGATCTGACATGTAATAATAATAACTCATTATCCATGTAGAATTACATCAACAACAATTAAAGCAAGATTACATACGTGGTAAATGGATTTCAACAAAAAATACATGAAAAACCTATTTTCAGAACTTAAATAGAATGAATGATGATGAGCACCTAGGTCAAGTTATTGTAGCGGAAATTGTCGCGTTAGACATGGTATCGGAAACCCGTGAACATCAAAGTACGACTGAGATATAGCTGCAGCAACGGTTGGGTCAGTTGAACACACAGAGCGGAAATACTCATACTTATCTCTATTAGAAACACCATTCTCATACATCTCATTTAAAGCGATAACAGTATCCGAAATTTTCCGGTTGAACACAAGGTCAGGAGAAACAATAAAACCGGCAGGTAGTTTGTAGCCACCAGGACAAACAATTTCAGACTGAGAGAGTACAGCTGAACCAGTTGTTGAGGAAGACGGCATGGGCAAGTCAGCAGGAGCAACCAAGTTGGGAGTTTCAACCGGAACGGTTTCAACAGGTTCTACGGTTGGAGATGACAAAGCGAATGATTCGGACAGTTCCTGAAGTGGAGACACATCAATAATTGGCGAAACGGGAACATTATCTCTGGATTGTTCAAATACCTTTATTTCGGTTTGTAGTTTGGCATCAGCGGGAATGGGAATTGTAGTCTGGTCAGTGACCTCAGCTCGGGCGGCATCTCGTTTTGATTGTCTGGCGAGGAATCCGGCCTTTCGCTGCTTCGGGGTCTCGAACTGCTGCTACATGTTCGGCCTTTAGTATGGTTCGCTCGCGAACATGTCGCCTAACTCTCTCCTAATTGCGAACATAACGCGGTTAGAGAGAACATAACGCGGTTAGAGAGAACATAACGCGGTTAGAAAGAACATAACGCAAAAGTTTATAATAGTTTAGAACACAGGGCGGTAGAGTTTCATACATTATAAGAGAATTTGCTCAGTTGACATATCTAGTGCCATTTCTGGTGTCAGGTTGGATCTATGTTTGGTTACGAGTTCACAGAAAATGGTAACCATTAGAATCATATAATATAAAAAAAACATGTCGGATGTCGGTAATCCAAATTTCTCCCTCATAATTTTGCCTTAAACTGCAATGAGCCAGTAACCTGAGGCGCAACGAGCCAGTGACTTGAGGTTCAACGACCTATTCTAGGAACCATGGCTTACCTAAGCCTAAGCCTTTTTAATAGGTAAACTAAAGTAAATGTGACAAATATTTAATTCGAACAGCATATATGGTTTTCTTCTTTTACACTTTGCACTGATCTGGGCAGGTTTAAATATTTCCCATAACTTCACTGATAACCAAGCCTAAAAACTGTTGGCAATACCGCGTTATGTTTTCTAGTACCGCGTTATGTTTCCAAGTTGAGCTTTATGTTCGCTGTTCAGGCTCGCTCTTCTATAATTGATTTTACGATTGTTGTCTCGCTAATTGCGAACATAAAGCATTATAGCCCAGTTGTGGGTTGCTAATAATAATGGAGTGGAAATCGTTTCTCTAATTGATAAAATACGAACAAAACTCCTTTTTACATTATTAATAATGCAAATAGAGAACTATATTATGCTAGATTTGTGAACCATTTGCTACATCTTGGCGGTTCGATCAAAACTACTAGCAAGTACTGTCAAAAATAATTTAATAGCCATATATTAGTGATTTGGCAGTTCGGTAAATGGCTAACAAGTTACTATCAAACGGTTACTGAACAACTATCTTGAGTTTGAGAAAAAATACAAGTTGCTACTAACTTCCTACTAAGTTGTTACTAGGTTGCTTGCGAATGACGACAAAACTGCTACCATAGTTACCGTATGTCACATATTTTTACACATTTATGTAATTTTATATTACATTTGTTGCCGTATAGTATTATTCTTCATGATACCTCTTCCTGTACCATCCGTACTGTGTTCACAGTTCCAACTATTTTTCCATCTATAAAGGGACCGTACGTCTTTAATTTGATAATTTGAGTTATTAGTGGACACATGAGAACGAAAAATGAACAAAACAATTGGAATTGATGAAAATTTCCCAAGTTTGTTTTTGTGAGAACTTGTGTACGGCAGTAACGCGTAAGCAAAAGCATGTAGCACATTTTCATGGAGACGTGCACAATTTGCTCGCGAAAAGTTTGCAAGCGTATCATAAATTTGAAAAATGTTTCAGATATGTATTCCAATTTTTGTTTTGATTGAAATTGAAGTTGTTGTTCGAAAACACAATCCACTATTTGATCAAAAGCTTGGCGATACATATCCCTTATGATAGTTTGGCTCATAAAAGGCTTGGTTCTCGACCCATTTCTATTCCCCTTCCTTTGTAATCGCGAATAATCACCAGTACAATATCAGAGCAGTATTTTGGATTTTGGTGTAATACTTGGATTTTGGTGTAATTTCGTAGATAGATGAAAGCCCAGGTGAATGAGGAAAATTGGAAGCAGGCCATAAGAGAGAATAAACAGTGATGTAGAGTTAATCATTTGTACGTACCACTGCTCCGTTCTTCACGCCTACAACATGGTGATTAACTAACACTCCTCTGGTCATTACTGCTCGTATGCACACGAATTTCACACTAATACCTCTTTGTTTACGTTTTGCCCTAATCAAATTAGAACTTCAAATTTGTGGTTGATAGGGGATTTATTTCTGTTTTTTAATAGAATTTTACTACAGATAAAATAGGTAGCTGACTACCACCTTACTAGGAGTTAGGTGGAAGTAGAACTGTGGTTCTGCTCCTTACTACAGAAAAACTGGCAGTATACTAGTAGTAAAATATGGGTGTGATAGGAGTTCACCTGTAGTTCATTTGTCGTAACAGAATCCTTGTGCATTGTTGGTTAAAATGGTTCAAGTTCGACAAAATTAACCAAGTCCGAGTGTTTTCGAAAACAGAAAAAAAATCACAACTTCCTAAACTTAGCTGTCCAAGCAACGAAGTCCGAAGTAAAAATACACGAGTTTTGTAACTGCTGAATCAATATTTCGCATGTTGCGGAAAAACGATTGAGCCCTACTATTTTTTGAGCGAGCTTCATGAAAAGATTCTATCCAGTTTCAAGTCGACTGTTCATTGAGCCGCGATAGTTTTTTTCGTTTCTAGGAAATACTGTAGTGTTATGCGCTGACTCACATTTTAAATTGGCTGACTCACATCTCAAATGTGTTCAAAAATGAAGGTAATACATCTTGGTCAAGCGTCGCTTTACAGCATTTTCCCAAGCATAAAAGTCAGCTAGAGCTGTCTCCCACATCGAATCTCGTGGAAATGCGTGCCTTCAACATTCTTCTTCTAGTCTTCTTGGTCGTTGCAAGTGAGTTCAACTTTTATGTTCAGTAGAAAACAACATTACCTACACACACTAACAGATAGGAGATACTTTCTGGAGTTCACATTTTAATACAAATAATTAAGTTCCTACACTTCAGAAACTGTTTCCAGAATGGAGTGAAAGTAAACTATTTGCGAAACAGTTCGCACTACCACAATATGGTTGTATTCAATGGAACTCGTGTGTTTGTGTGATGGAACATTGATGTATACAGTTCTATTTTCAGTTGCTGCCTCAGTTTCCTATGCCCGAGAAGTGGAACCCTGTCGCGAGGTGTGCTTCAACGGTGGAAGTGCCAACGGTTGTTGCCGTGCTCACGGATATAACGGTGGAAGTTGTGTCAGATGGTTTGGAACCTTTGTCAATTGTTACTAAAGCAACATTATACATATATCGTCATCTATAATAAACTTCTTTCAATGATTTTCCAATGTTTTCATCTAGGCAAACACTGTGTTTGGCTATTGAATCTCATTACGTTGATATTGTTTTTGGTCGGTATATTTTTAAACTAGCAGTTATTAAACAGAACTCACAACACTGGCACTCCGGGTCGATGAAGGTATCTGGACTTCGTAGTGTGTTTTTCGTATGCTCTTGGATCTGACTTGTAATAATAATAACTCATTATCCATGTAGAATTACATCAACAACAATTAAAGCAAGATTACATACGTGGTGAATGGATTTCAACAAAAATACATGAAAAACCTATTTTCAGAACTTAAATAGAATGAATGATGATGAGCACCTAGGTCAAGTTATTGTAGCGGAAATTGTCGCGTTAGACATAGTATCGGAAACTCGTAAACATCAAAGTACGACTGAGATATAGCTGCAGCAACGGTTGGGTCAGTTGAACACACAGAGCGGAAATACTCATACTTATCTCTATTAGAAACACCATTCTCATACATCTCATTTAAAGCGATAACAGTATCCGAAATTTTCCGGTTGAACACAAGGTCAGGAGAAACAATAAAACCGGCAGGTAGTTTGTAGCCACCAGGACAAACAATTTCAGACTAAGAGAGTACAGCTGAACCAGTTGTTGAGGAAGACGGCATGGGCAAGTCAGCAGGAGCAACCAAGTTGGGAGTTTCAACCGGAACGGTTTCAACAGGTTCTACGGTTGGAGATGACAAAGCGAATGATTCGGACAGTTCCTGAAGTGGAGACACATCAATAATTGGCGAAACGGGAACATCATCTCTGGATTGTTCAAATACCTTTATTTCGGTTTGTAGTTTGGCATCAGCGGGAATGGGAATTGTAGTCTGGTCAGTGACCTCAGCTCGGGCGGCATCTCGTTTTGATTGTCTGGCGAGGAATCCGGCCTTTCGCTGCTTCGGGGTCTCGAACTGCTGCTACATGTTCGGCCTTTAGTATGGTTCGCTCGCGAACATGTCGCCTAACTCTCTCCTAATTGCGAACATAACGCGGTTAGAGAGAACATAACGCGGTTAGAGAGAACATAACGCGGTTAGAAAAAACATAACGCAAAAGTTTATAATAGTTTAGAACACAGGGCGGTAGAGTTTCATACATTATGAGAGAATTTGCTCAGTTGACATATCTAGTGCCATTTCTGGTGTCAGGTTGGATCTATGTTTGGTTACGAGTTCACAGAAAATGGTAACCATTAGAATCATATAATATAAAAAAACATGTCGGATGTCGGTAATCCAAATTTCTCCCTCATAATTTCGCCTTAAACTGCAATGAGCCAGTAACCTGAGGCGCAACGAGCCAGTGACTTGAGGTTCAACGACCTATTCTAGGAACCATGGCTTACCTAAGCCTAAGCCTTTTTAATAGGTAAACTAAAGTAAATGTGACAAATATTTAATTCGAACAGCATATATGGTTTTCTTCTTTTACACTTTGCACTGATCTGGGCAGGTTTAAATATTTCCCATAACTTCACTGATAACCAAGCCTAAAAACTGTTGGCAATACCGCGTTATGTTTTCTAGTACCGCGTTATGTTTCCAAGTTGAGCTTTATGTTCGCTGTTCAGGCTCGCTCTTCTATAATTGATTTTACGATGGTTGTCTCGCTAATTGCGAACATAAAGCATTATAGCCCAGTTGTTGCTAATAATATTGGAGTGGAAATCGTTTCTCTAATTGATAAAATACGAACAAAACTCCTTTTTACATTATTAATAATGCAAATAGAGAACTATATTATGCTAGATTTGTGAACCATTTGCTACATCTTGGCGGTTCGATCAAAACTACTAGCAAGTACTGTCAAAAATAATTTATTAGCCATATATTAGTGATTTGGCAGTTCAGTAAATGGCTAACAAGTTACTATCAAACGGTTACTAAACAACTATCTTGAGTTTGAGAAAAAATACAAGTTGCTACTAACTTCCTACTAAGTTGTTACTAGGTTGCTTGCGAGTGACGACAAAACTGCTACCATAGTTACCGTATGTCACATATTTTTACACATTTATGTAATTTTATATTACATTTGTTGCCGTATAGTATTATTCTTCATAATACCTCTCCCTGTACCATCCGTACTGTGTTCACAGTTCCAACTATTTTTCCATCTATAAAGGGACCGTACGTCTTTAATTTGATAATTTGAGTTATTAGTGGACACATGAGAACGAAAAATGAACAAAACAATTGGAATTGATGAAAATTTCCCAAGTTTGTTTTTGTGAGAACTTGTGTACGGCAGTAACGCGTAAGCAAAAGCATGTAGCACATTTTCATGGAGACGCGCACAATTTGCTCGCGAAAAGTTTGCAAGCGTATCATAAATTTGAAAAATGTTTCAGATATGTATTCCAATTTTTGTTTTGATTGAAATTGAAGTTGTGTGTTCGAAAACACAATCCACTATTTGATCAAAAGCTTGGCGATACATATCCCTTATGATAGTTTGGCTCATAAAAGGCTTGGTTCTCGACCCATTTCTATTCCCCTTCCTTTGTAATCGCGAATAATCACCAGTACAACATCAGAGCAGTATTTTGGATTTTGGTGTAATACTTGGATTTTGGTGTAATTTCGTAGATAGATGAAAGCCCAGGTGAATGAGGAAAATTGGAAGCAGGCCATAAGAGAGAATAAACAGTGATGTATAGTTAATCATTTGTACGTACCACTGCTCCGTTCTTCACGCCTACAACATGGTGATTAACTAACACTCCTCTGGTCATTACTGCTCGTATGCACACGAATTTCACACTAATACCTCTTTGTTTACGTTTTGCCCTAATCAAATTAGAACTTCAAATTTGTGGTTGATAGGGGATTTATTTCTGTTTTTTAATAGAATTTTACTACAGATAAAATAGGTAGCTGACTACCACCTTACTAGGAGTTAGGTGGAAGTAGAACTGTGGTTCTGCTCCTTACTACAGAAAAACTGGCAGTATACTAGTAGTAAAATATGGGTGTGATAGGAGTTCACCTGTAGTTCATTTGTCCTAACAGAATCCTTGTGCATTGTTGGTTAAAATGGTTCAAGTTCGACAAAATTAACCAAGTCCGAGTGTTTTCGAAAACAGAAAAAAATCACAACTTCCTAAACTTAGCTGTCCAAGCAACGAAGTCCGAAGTAAAAATACACGAGTTTTGTAACTGCTGAATCAATATTTCGCATGTTGCGGAAAAACGATTGAGCCCTACTATTTTTTGAGCGAGCTTCATGAAAAGATTCTATCCAGTTTCAAGTCGACTGTTCATTGAGCCGCGATAGTTTTTTTCGTTTCTAGGAAATACTGTAGTGTAATGCGCTGACTCACATTTTAAATTTGCTGACTCACATCTCAAATGTGTTCAAAAATGAAGGTAATACATCTTGGTCAAGCGTCGCTTTACAGCATTTTCCCAAGCATAAAAGTCAGCTAGAGCTGTCTCCCACATCGAATCTCGTGGAAATGCGTGCCTTCAACATTCTTCTTCTAGTCTTCTTGGTCGTTGCAAGTGAGTTCAACTTTTATGTTCAGTAGAAAACAACATTACCTACACACACAAACAGATAGGAGATACTTTCTGGAGTTCACATTTTAATACAAATAATTAAGTTCCTACACTTCAGAAACTGTTTCCAGAATGGAGTGAAAGTAAACTATTTGCGAAACAGTTCGCACTACCACAATATGGTTGTATTCAATGGAACTCGTGTGTTTGTGTGATGGAACATTGATGTATACAGTTATATTTTCAGTTGCTGCCTCAGTTTCCTATGCCCGAGAAGTGGAACCCTGTCGCGAGGTGTGCTTCAACGGTGGAAGTGCCAACGGTTGTTGCCGTGCTCACGGATATAACGGTGGAAGTTGTATCAGATGGTTTGGAACCTTTGTCAATTGTTACTAAAGCAACATTATACATATATCGTCATCTATAATAAACTTCTTCCAATGATTTTCCAATGTTTTCATCTAGGCAAACACTGTGTTTGGCTATTGAATCTCATTACGTTGATATTGTTTTTGGTCGGTATATTTTTAAACTAGCAGTTATTAAACAGAACTCACAACACTGGCACTCCGGCTCGATGAAGGTATCTGGACTTCGTAGTGTGTTTTTCGTATGCTCTTGGATCTGACATGTAATAATAATAACTCATTATCCATGTAGAATTACATCAACAACAATTAAAGCAAGATTACATACGTGGTGAATGGATTTCAACAAAAAATACATGAAAAACCTATTTTCAGAACTTAAATAGAATGAATGATGATGAGCACCTAGGTCAAGTTATTGTAGCGGAAATTGTCGCGTTAGACATAGTATCGGAAACCCGTAAACATCAAAGTACGACTGAGATATAGCTGCAGCAACGGTTGGGTCAGTTGAACACACAGAGCGGAAATACTCATACTTATCTCTATTAGAAACACCATTCTCATACATCTCATTTGAAGCGATAACAGTATCCGAAATTTTCCGGTTGAACACAAGGTCAGGAGAAACAATAAAACCGGCAGGTAGTTTGTAGCCACCAGGACAAACAATTTCAGACTGAGAGAGTACAGCTGAACCAGTTGTTGAGGAAGACGGCATGGGCAAGTCAGCAGGAGCAACCAAGTTGGGAGTTTCAACCGGAACGGTTTCAACAGGTTCTACGGTTGGAGATGACAAAGCGAATGATTCGGACAGTTCCTGAAGTGGAGACACATCAATAATTGGCGAAACGGGAACATTATCTCTGGATTGTTCAAATACCTTTATTTCGGTTTGTAGTTTGGCATCAGCGGGAATGGGAATTGTAGTCTGGTCAGTGACCTCAGCTCGGGCGGCATCTCGTTTTGATTGTCTGGCGAGGAATCCGGCCTTTCGCTGCTTCGGGGTCTCGAACTGCTGCTACATGTTCGGCCTTTAGTATGGTTCGCTCGCGAACATGTCGCCTAACTCTCTCCTAATTGCGAACATAACGCGGTTAGAGAGAACATAACGCGGTTAGAGAGAACATAACGCGGTTAGAAAGAACATAACGCAAAAGTTTATAATAGTTTAGAACACAGGGCGGTAGAGTTTCATACATTATAAGAGAATTTGCTCAGTTGACATATCTAGTGCCATTTCTGGTGTCAGGTTGGATCTATGTTTGGTTACGAGTTCACAGAAAATGGTAACCATTAGAATCATATAATATAAAAAAAACATGTCGGATGTCGGTAATCCAAATTTCTCCCTCATAATTTTGCCTTAAACTGCAATGAGCCAGTAACCTGAGGCGCAACGAGCCAGTGACTTGAGGTTCAACGACCTATTCTAGGAACCATGGCTTACCTAAGCCTAAGCCTTTTTAATAGGTAAACTAAAGTAAATGTGACAAATATTTAATTCGAACAGCATATATGGTTTTCTTCTTTTACACTTTGCACTGATCTGGGCAGGTTTAAATATTTCCCATAACTTCACTGATAACCAAGCCTAAAAACTGTTGGCAATACCGCGTTATGTTTTCTAGTACCGCGTTATGTTTCCAAGTTGAGCTTTATGTTCGCTGTTCAGGCTCGCTCTTCTATAATTGATTTTACGATTGTTGTCTCGCTAATTGCGAACATAAAGCATTATAATGACTACGAGATAACTATCATCAAGATGCTTTGTTCCGTGAAAGAAGCTTTGTTCTCACTTAAAAGAAAAGACCTAGAAAAAAAATACGAGAGAACCGTCCTCGTTTTTTAAGACTAAGTCGGATTTTTTTAAAAAAATTCTGACGCGGGAAAGAGTCCCGCAACGAAAACCCTGAGCGCCACGCTACCGTAATCTCCCCATCGCGAAACCCGAAGTCAACGAAATTTTTTGAAAAAAACTTCAGATGTTTCGTGAGCGCCGCTGGAGTCGGGCTCGTAGTTTTGGTTCTCATTTAATTTATAAATTAGAGAGTTCTTTTTTTATTCTCCAGAAGCATTTTTGTCCTGTTTTCAGGATAGTGCCAGAAGTGGTTACGGAACAAACTTCTTCTGTTCGATTGGTGGTTGCTGGTGCAAGAAAATCGTACAAGAAATTATTCATTCCAGAATGTCCGGCTCGGAATCGACTGTGCGTTCTCGTTCGCCAAGAGAGGTGCGAAGAAGACGTCGTTCTAGTCGCGATCGTTCTAGTCGTGAACGAAGGAGGTACTCAAGGTAGGGTTTTAGGACACTTCCGGATGAAATAATTTAGACACCAAGGTTCTAGATTAACAATTATGATTTATCCTCAGAACGTTTCTCTCGGGCTACATTCTAGCCTCGGAGCAATCGACTAATTGGAGACGGTTTTAGTTGGGCTCGATACTAGCGAAATGGTGAATCTTTTAGTAATTCATTAGATTGTTCGATAGGATCTCAGTGCGGAATGGGTTACTGATCGCTTGCATTCCAGATCCCGCTCTTCGTCGCGTCGTCGGTCTCGCTCGTCATCGAGGCGATCGTCGTCGCGGGAGAGATCGAGATCACGGTCCCGATCTCGTTCTCGTTCGAGAAGAAGAAGAGGCCGTTATCATCGTGACCGTTCTACTTCTCCAGAAGAAGATCGTTTCCAAGAGGAGGAAGATCTGGAGGAAGGCGAGGTACCGAGGAGCCCAAATCTGGATGACTACACGATTCCGAAGAAGAAGGACTTTGTGGCAGGTGAGCAACTTGTTTTCATTCAAAGTCTTGAGACCCACTTGAGCTATAAAAAGCGGGCTTATTCATTGAGAAAAAAGATGAATAGAAGTAGGGGTACTCCCATTACAATGAGATGTCGTCCTTTGGTTGGTGGAGCTGGTCTCGCTTTCATGAATTCTTTCGGTTTCGGGTGTGTGTCCGGTGCTCTCCGGCAGGTTTGGTTTCGGTCATCAATGTTTTTGGTTTTCAGCCGTGGACGCGGTCCCCGCACCACCCAAGGTAGCGAAGAAGGATGTGAGACCACGAGTGGAAATTGGTGAGCAAGCCAGAGGTCGTTTCGAGGCTTGGGCGGCTGGAATCTTCATGCCGACAGCTGATCGCATGAAACTACTGAAGGAGATTCCACTAGTCGCGTGAGTTGCGTTTACCGCTTACTTCACTTTAGCTAGTTACTTTCATGTCTGTATAGCCAACCACGCAAGGCTCATTTCTCGGTTGTTCAATCACAGAGGCGTCTGCTAAGTGGAAAAATTTTTTTTTTATAAGAATCAAGGGCGGTTGGCCCTAGATTATTGTGATTATTAGTATTTTTCATGTACTTGGATGAGTGGGCACTTTCAGGTCGGTCTTGGCACTTCCTCCGAAGATGGATGAAGAACTCAGAGGGCAAACCGAGCAACAGGCAGACCTGGTCATGTCTGAGGCTGAGTTCGATTCGATTTATGATGGACTGCTGACGGCATTGAATGTTCTCGAACTAGTTCGAAAGGTGAGCTATCTGTTGGACTGTGTTTCATTGTTGCACCAGGTCCACCGGTTAGGGGACATTATTAACCTGGTTTATTCAGTGGTGGTTGTTTATTCCCAGTTGCTGAAAGCACAGCCATGGTAGGCGGCTACAAGTGATGGGTTGCCGTAGGGTAGCTATAGACTGTCCAGTTCAACACAACACTTATTACAGCTCGGTTCGGACGACCAGGGGGCGCCCTTTGGTGAGGATGTCGTCGGGTATTTCGACCTGCTGGGAAGTATTCTCTCAGCTTCTTTGAAGGACGCCTTGGTGGCGAAAAGACTCCAAACGCTCAAGTAAGTTACTTGTAGTAATAACTAGAGCATGGGTGAATAGTAGCTAGTCCCTTGTTTGCAGGATGTTGGATATATACTATTATTCTATGATATGGGCTACGAGGTACAACTGGAATGACGTTTTCAAACTAATTACCCAAGTCTGCGGGGTACACATAACCATTCGCATAGAGACGTATCGATAACAGCAGTTGAGATGATGCACACTTATATTGGTTGATTATAATTTACCTTCAGGTGTCTCGGTGTCGTGCCCCATCAGGCCATGCCCGGCTTCAAAAAGTTGGGTCTGGACCAGAACTCCATCTTGGGGGGCGACCGAGGTGAAGAGCTCAGACCGGCACTCTATGGCAAGGAGTTGCTGGATCAGCTGGGAGCGGAGGACTCGGCCACCAGGAAGGCCCTGGTCAAGCTCAGAAAGCCGGCCCACTCGTCTTCCCAATCATCGGGTCGCTATAAGCCGTACAAGAAATCCTTCAAAGGACATTCTTCGTATGCTCAGAAGAGGTACGTTCAAGTTATACCTACTAAACCTGTTCCACAAGGGTCTAGTCGTATCGCAGGTCGCATTTGCGACTTTGCGGATAGATGGGGAGATTTAACATCTGATCCTCTGATCTTGAAGTGGGTAAAAGGGTACGCTTTGGGGTTTACTGGGAAACGCCCTTGCTTGCACAAGATAAAAAAATTATCTGACCCCCCTCGCAATTTATTTGGTGAACTGGAAAAGTTGGAACATAAGGGGGTTATCGAACGAGTCCCTTCAGACTCTGAAGTATTCCTAGCAACCTTATTTGGCATTCCCAAGAAGGATGGAAGTACTCGTTTGATATTCAATCTAAAACCGCTGAATGCCTACTTAGATATTGAGCATTTTAAAATGGAGGGATTACAATTAGTTCCTGATCTGGTGTTCAAACAGGACTTCTGTTGTAAGCTTGATATGTCGGACGCGTATTTTGCAGTAAATATTGAGGTATCAGATAGATCCTATCTAGCGTTTTCTTGGAAACAAGAACTCTATAGGTTTACCTGCCTACCGTTCGGCTTGGCAACAGCCCCCTTTGTCTATACTAAATTGATGAGGGTTTTGGCTGAGTTCTTGAGAAGCAAGGGTATCAGGCTCATTCATTACTTAGATGATTGGGCCATTTTCGCAAATAATCCAGCTTTACTGAGGGAACACATAGACGTGGCTCTCACCCTTTTCGCGGAAGTAGGACTTCGAGTTAACATGGAAATGTCGGTCACGATACCCACGCAAGAAATGGAATTTTTGGGTCTAACTCTCAACTCAGCCAAGGCTACTTTTGCGGTACCAGACAAGAAAAAGCTAGACATTAAATCTCTAGCTACTAGGCTTCTAGCACAGGAAACTGTGATAGCAAAAGATCTGGCCGCGTTTCTGGGCAAAACCAATTTCATTACGTTGGCGGTGCTCGAGGCCCCGCTAAAACTTCGTTACCTTCAGCGTGATTTGAACCTAGTCATAGTTCACGACAGTCCAGATTCATACCGACGAGGCCTCGTCCTCAGCGACTCGGCCAGGTCGGAGATGAAATGGTGGCGAGATAACATTGAGCGTCTGGGGGAGTCCAAGTGGGCTAGGTTTTCTCCCGAGGTCATTGTTACCTCCGATGCTTCTAAGATGGGTTGGGGAGCTGTCTGCTGCGGTAAACGTATTGGTGGTCGCTGGACGACCGCGGAGTCTAGGCTGCATATCAACGTCTTAGAACTGTTGGCCTCGTTTTTCGCGCTAAAACTCTTCGCAGTTAACTGGAATAACCTGAATGTTTTATTAGAGTTAGATAATACATCAGCGGTGGCTTACATAAGGAATATGGGAGGCACAAAATCCCCTTCCCTTTCTGACCTAGCGGCCGAGCTTCATGACTGGGCACGAGGGCGCAACATCCGCATTTTCGCTACATACAGGCCGGGCGCCATCAATCAAGTTGCGGATTGGGAGTCCCGCAATACTATTAGGGAACGGGCTGAATTCAGCCTAGCTCCGGCAGTAGCTAAGCGTATTTTTCAAGTTTTCGGTACGCCAGAAGTCGACCTTTTTGCTACTCGACTCAACTGTAAAATTGATAAATTTGTCTCTTTTTTCCCAGATCCCGACTCCTGGAGGGTAGACGCCTTTGCTCAAAACTGGTTGGGCCTTTACGGTTACGCATTTCCTCCTTTCAACCTAATCACCAGAGTGATTCGAAAAGCAGTAGAGGACGAGGCGACCTTGTTGCTCGTGACACCGGCTTGGCCAACTCAGCCTTGGTTTCCGCTGGCTCTACAGTGGTCGGCCGAGCCGCCAAGGGTCCTCCCACGGGAGATCGACTTGGTGACGGACCCGGAAGGGGTGCCACACCCGCTGCTAGTTCAGAAAAACTTCCGACTGCTAGTATGGAAGATCTCGCCGGCATCTGGGAGGCCCAGGGCCTGTCTAGAGATGCCATCCACACACTACTGGCTAGCTGGGCTCCTTCCACTTTGAAACAGTATAACTCGGTTCTAAAAGCTTGGACGGCGTTTACAAGCTCTAACAAGTTACCCCAATTGCCGACTACGGTTTCTCTGTGTAATTTTCTAGCTCTGTTAGCTCGCAAGGGGCTGTCCTACTCTTCGGTGGCCTCGCACCGTGCAGCTCTAGTTACCTTCTTCGAACAAGTGAGGCCGGGTGGCCTCGGTTCAGATTCTTGCGTTACCCGATTCATGAAGGGTCAATTTCGGAAAAATCCACCTAAACCTAAGTATTCAGATACATGGGATATCAATACAGTTCTGAATTACATCAAAGGGCAGGGTAGCAATAAGACGTTATCTTTGCGTTCTCTCACCCTCAAACTCGTGTTTCTTCTGGCGATTTGCTCCCCAAAAAGGGTGTCGGAGTTATCAGCGTTATCGATTGAGCATTTGCAACGTTCCTCTGAAAAATGGACCTTTTTTTCTTGACTATAGGAACAAGAACCGGAGCACAGGAGCGGCACATACCGCGCAATATGAGGCGTTTTTGGAGGATCCTTTGCTGTGCCCGGTTCTTGCTCTCTCGGATTATCTGAAAGCTACAGAAAAGTTTCGCAGGGGACAAAATAGGCTCTTGTTATCGTATGTTAGGTTTTCTCCAGTACAGGCCAGTACGGTGGCACGTTGGATTAAGGAAGTTCTGACTTCGGCTGGAATTGCCGATCACTTTATGGCACATTCTACTAGGTCAGCGAGTACCTCAAAAGCTCTGATTTCGGGGGCGGCCATCAATGATATTATCAGTGCAGCATGTTGGTCTGAAAAAAGCAACACTTTTTACAGATTTTACAATAAGGAGGTGGCGAAGCCTTCTTTTCAGACACATGTCCTATCAAGGTGATTTAAAATAGCATCTTGATGATAGTTATCTCGTAGTCATTATAATTGAATATTATGCAATATTTATTGAAGTATAATATCTATTATAATGACTACGAGATAACTATCATATCCCACCCGGACCCGCCCTTTATACGCCTTGTTTTAAGGATAGGACCGGTCTTCATTATTTGTATATCTTTGATCAAGTTTTTTCTTTCTAGTTCGGAGGCCTCTCGGGACTCTCGTCCTCAGAATTCTGGATCCCGTGGAGGAAGAGGAGGTTCCGCTCGGGGTCGCGGTCGTGGTGTTCGCGGTCGTGGAGCTAAGTAGAAGACGGATCGTCGAGCTACTTAGCTCAGCTGATGTAGCTGTTTGATCTGGCCCCGTTGGGCGTTTGTGTTGTTCATGTTGTTATAAATGTTATTCGTTACGTTTCTCCTTCCAGCGTGTGCGCTGTCACTCAACATCTGAAGTTTTTTTCAAAAAATTTCGTTGACTTCGGGTTTCGCGATGGGGAGATTACGGTAGCGTGGCGCTCAGGGTTTTCGTTGCGGGACTCTTTCCCGCGTCAGAATTTTTTTTAAAAAAATCCGACTCAGTCTTAAAAAACGAGGACGGTTCTCTCGTATTTTTTTTCTAAGTCTTTTCTTTTAAGTGAGAACAAAGCTTCTTTCACGGAACAAAGCATCTTGATGATAGTTATCTCGTAGTCATTATAATAGATATTATACTTCAATAAATATTGCATAATATTCAATTATAGCCCAGTTGTGGGTTGCTAATAATAATGGAGTGGAAATCGTTTCTCTAATTGATAAAATACGAACAAAACTCCTTTTTACATTATTAATAATGCAAATAGAGAACTATATTATGCTAGATTTGTGAACCATTTGCTACATCTTGGCGGTTCGATCAAAACTACTAGCAAGTACTGTCAAAAATAATTTAATAGCCATATATTAGTGATTTGGCAGTTCAGTAAATGGCTAACAAGTTACTATCAAACGGTTACTGAACAACTATCTTGAGTTTGAGAAAAAATACAAGTTGCTACTAACTTCCTACTAAGTTGTTACTAGGTTGCTTGCGAATGACGACAAAACTGCTACCATAGTTACCGTATGTCACATATTTTTACACATTTATGTAATTTTATATTACATTTGTTGCCGTATAGTATTATTCTTCATGATACCTCTTCCTGTACCATCCGTACTGTGTTCACAGTTCCAACTATTTTTCCATCTATAAAGGGACCGTACGTCTTTAATTTGATAATTTGAGTTATTAGTGGACACATGAGAACGAAAAATGAACAAAACAATTGGAATTGATGAAAATTTCCCAAGTTTGTTTTTGTGAGAACTTGTGTACGGCAGTAACGCGTAAGCAAAAGCATGTAGCACATTTTCATGGAGACGCGCACAATTTGCTCGCGAAAAGTTTGCAAGCGTATCATAAATTTGAAAAATGTTTCAGATATGTATTCCAATTTTTGTTTTGATTGAAATTGAAGTTGTTGTTCGAAAACACAATCCACTATTTGATCAAAAGCTTGGCGATACATATCCCTTATGATAGTTTGGCTCATAAAAGGCTTGGTTCTCGACCCATTTCTATTCCCCTTCCTTTGTAATCGCGAATAATCACCAGTACAATATCAGAGCAGTATTTTGGATTTTGGTGTAATACTTGGATTTTGGTGTAATTTCGTAGATAGATGAAAGCCCAGGTGAATGAGGAAAATTGGAAGCAGGCCATAAGAGAGAATAAACAGTGATGTATAGTTAATCATTTGTACGTACCACTGCTCCGTTCTTCACGCCTACAACATGGTGATTAACTAACACTCCTCTTGTCATTACTGCTCGTATGCACACGAATTTCACACTGAGAACTCTTTGTTTACGTTTTGCCCTAATCAAATTAGAACTTCAAATTTGTGGTTGATAGGGGATTTATTTCTGTTTTTTAATAGAATTTTACTACAGATAAAATAGGTAGCTGACTACCACCTTACTAGGAGTTAGGTGGAAGTAGAACTGTGGTTCTGCTCCTTACTACAGAAAAACTGGCAGTATACTAGTAGTAAAATATGGGTGTGATAGGAGTTCACCTGTAGTTCATTTGTCGTAACAGAATCCTTGTGCATTGTTGGTTAAAATGGTTCAAGTTCGACAAAATTAACCAAGTCCGAGTGTTTTCGAAAACAGAAAAAAAATCACAACTTCCTAAACTTAGCTGTCCAAGCAACGAAGTCCGAAGTAAAAATACACGAGTTTTGTAACTGCTGAATCAATATTTCGCATGTTGCGGAAAAACGATTGAGCCCTACTATTTTTTGAGCGAGCTTCATGAAAAGATTCTATCCAGTTTCAAGTCGACTGTTCATTGAGCCGCGATAGTTTTTTTTCGTTTCTAGGAAATACTGTAGTGTAATGCGCTGACTCACATTTTAAATTTGCTGACTCACATCTCAAATGTGTTCAAAAATGAAGGTAATACATCTTGGTCAAGCGTCGCTTTACAGCATTTTCCCAAGCATAAAAGTCAGCTAGAGCTGTCTCCCACATCGAATCTCGTGGAAATGCGTGCCTTCAACATTCTTCTTCTAGTCTTCTTGGTCGTTGCAAGTGAGTTCAACTTTTATCTTCAGTAGAAAACAACATTACCTACACACACTAACAGATAGGAGATACTTTCTGGAGTTCACATTTTAATACAAATAATTAAGTTCCTACACTTCAGAAACTGTTTCCAGAATGGAGTGAAAGTAAACTATTTGCGAAACAGTTCGCACTACCACAATATGGTTGTATTCAATGGAACTCGTGTGTTTGTGTGATGGAACATTGATGTATACAGTTATATTTTCAGTTGCTGCCTCAGTTTCCTATGCCCGAGAAGTGGAACCCTGTCGCGAGGTGTGCTTCAACGGTGGAAGTGCCAACGGTTGTTGCCGTGCTCACGGATATAACGGTGGAAGTTGTATCAGATGGTTTGGAACCTTTGTCAATTGTTACTAAAGCAACATTATACATATATCGTCATCTATAATAAACTTCTTCCAATGATTTTCCAATGTTTTCATCTAGGCAAACACTGTGTTTGGCTATTGAATCTCATTACGTTGATATTGTTTTCGGTCGGTATAATTTTAAACTAGCAGTTATTAAACAGAACTCACAACACTGGCACTCCGGGTCGATGAAGGTATCTGGACTTCGTAGTGTGTTTTTCGTATGCTCTTGGATCTGACATGTAATAATAATAACTCATTATCCATGTAGAATTACATCAACAACAATTAAAGCAAGATTACATACGTGGTAAATGGATTTCAACAAAAAAATACATGAAAAACCTATTTTCAGAACTTAAATAGAATGAATGTTGATGAGCACCTAGGTCAAGTTATTGTAGCGGAAATTGTCGCGTTAGACATGGTATCGGAAACCCGTAAACATCAAAGTACGACTGAGATATAGCTGCAGCAACGGTTGGGTCAGTTGAACACACAGAGCGGAAATACTCATACTTATCTCTATTAGAAACACCATTCTCATACATCTCATTTAAAGCGATAACAGTATCCGAAATTTTCCGGTTGAACACAAGTTCAGGAGAAACAATAAAACCGGCAGGTAGTTTGTAGCCACCAGGACAAACAATTTCAGACTGAGAGAGTACAGCTGAACCAGTTGTTGAGGAAGACGGCATGGGCAAGTCAGCAGGAGCAACCAAGTTGGGAGTTTCAACCGGAACGGTTTCAACAGGTTCTACGGTTGGAGATGACAAAGCGAATGATTCGGACAGTTCCTGAAGTGGAGACACATCAATAATTGGCAAAACGGGAACATTATCTCTGGATTGTTCCAATACCTTTATTTCGGTTTGTAGTTTGGCATCAGCGGGAATGGGAATTGTAGTCTGGTCAGTGACCTCAGCTCGGGCGGCATCTCGTTTTGATTGTCTGGCGAGGAATCCGGCCTTTCGCTGCTTCGGGGTCTCGAACTTTCGCACATGAAAAGTTGACATAGAATCTTCGGATTTCATGGCAGTAGAAAGATCAATAAGACGAGGAAATTCCATCGTTGACAAAACATTGAGTGGGCGAGGCAAACCATCTTGACGAGGTTTACCCAAACGGTGTAGAATAGGTATGTTAGATGGAGAAACGAACACCAAATTGAAAATTGCATTCACCTTTTTCTTTGTTGAAGAATCCTCTGGTAGGCCATAAATAGTGAGACATCGACGATCATGGAAACGGTGGAGTTCAGATTGAATAATGGTGGGCAGGGATAGGGTCAGACTGTCGAGTTTGGAGTTAAGTGTTTTTATTTCACTCGAAATGGTGAAAAAATGGGTTCGAGATGGTACCATTTTTGGACGAGGCAATGGCATATTAAATCAGGGGTCACCTCACACGACCGAGACAAGGGGTGGAATGAAAACCCATAGGCTGGTAGAGAAACATGATTTGTTTCCAAAACATACTGAACAATGATTTCGGAAGCTTTCGAATGTGAGAATAGAAAAAGGCTCTCTTTTGCCAAAATCGAGAACGAATCTTGTGTTTCTATACTTGTGTATGGTGAGGTGAACGCATTTTGCATCTTGCATTTTTCACGGGTCAAGAACATTTTGGTTTTCTACTGAAAAAGAACTTGCAGCAAACAAACATTAGACACGGATATGAAACGTCCAAATTTGACAATTTCTCCACTCTCAATTGAAACTCTTACGAGTAGAAACTCTTTAGAGATACATTTTTACTGTGAGCAAAATGTTTTAAAAGGTTGAGCACTCATGAATTTTTCTGAATCAGTGTGTGTGGATGATTATGAAAATTGCGAGATTAGATTTTTCATTTCCCTCTTGAGTTATTGTCCTCCTTTTCTATATTCCATGCAGTTTCAATCTCATAAGCTAATCATCTCTTACCTCACATCGTTTGTTCATACTAATTGTTCTTATTTTCCTCAATTCCGAGAAAAATAAATAGGAACTAAGGACATGTAACATTGGTAAACTGCCTTAGTGCACAATTGAAATGCTAAAGTTTGGTGACAGTTCAATTTTCTTCTAGTAGCCGTGGTCGAATGAATTTATCCGCGTAGAGCATATGATCAAAAAAAAATTTAAGGGAGCGTTTTTCTCTAATTTGGATCGAGTAAACTACACCAAAATTCAAGATACTGCTCTGATATTGTACTGGTGATTATTCGCGATTACAAAGGAAGGGAAATAGAAATGGGTCGAGAACCAAGCCTTTTATGAGCCAAACTATCGTAAGGGAAATGTATCGCCAAGCTTTTGATCAAATAATGGATTATGTTTTCGAACACACAACTTCAATTTCAATCAAAACAAAAATTGGAATAAATATCTGAAACAGTTTTCAAATTTATGATACGCTTGCAAACGTTTCGCGAGCAAATTGTGCGCGTCTCCATGAAAATGTGCTACATGCTTTTGCTTACGCGTTACTGCCGTACACAAGTTCGCACAAAAACAACCTTGGGGAAACTTTCATCAATTCCAATTGTTTTGTTCATTTTTCGGTCTCATGTGTCCACTAATAACTCAAATTATCAAATTAAAGAGGTACGGTCCCTTTAATGATGGAAAAAATAGTTGGAACTGTGAACACAGTACGGATGATACAGGGAGAGGTTTCATGAAGAATAATACTATACGGCAACGTATGTAATATAAAATTACTCCACTGCTGTTTGGTAGCGCTATGGTAGCGGTTTTGTCGTCACTGGCAAGCAACCTAGTAACAACTTAGTAGGAAGTTAGTAGCAAATTGTATTTTTTCTCAAACTCAAGATAGTTGTTCAGTAACCGTTTGATAGTAACTTGTTAGCCATTTACTGAACTGCCAAATCACTAATATATGGCTATTAAATTATTTTTGACAGTACTTGCTAGTAGTTTTGATCGAACCGCCAAGATGTAGCAAATGGTTCACAAATCTAGCATAATATAGTTCTCTATTTGCATTATTAATAATGTGAAAAGGAGTTTTGTTCGTATTTTATCAATCAGAGAAACGATTTCCACTCAATTATTATTAGCAACAACTGGGCTATAATCCAGACGTCCGTTTTATAGACGCCATAAGTCCGTTTTAGGTTGCATTTTTTTCCCACTGAATGAATGGTTTTCTGGGATTCTCATGCGAACATGTGTTTCTTGGTTTTTTTTCGTTCTCCGTGTATTCTTCTTGATGTTTGTGCCACGCTCTATTTCTGCAACGTTTCTGGCAACAGGCGCGCACATTCTCTGGTCTTTGGAGTGTAAAGAAGAATGTGCTCGTAAAACATTATTCTGAATTCAAACACGATGTTTGACGTCATACCTATTTCCGATATTTTATATTTCGTTTTTTATGTAAACATGTGTTTTTTGGTTGAATTCGAGTATGACATGAAGAAAAACATCTTCTATCAACCGTATGGCAACATGACAAATGCACATTCTATGAAACTGTTGTAAGTGTGACTGAAATTAGAAAACAGATAGTTAGAAAGGCAACTTTGTTGAGTAGTCGTATTAGGTTTTGCCACCAATATACCACCAGAAAACTTCAGGATCGAAAGCATTGTTCTGAATTCAACCACGATGTTTGACGTCCCACTTATTTTCTAATCCTTCTATTCCGTGAAAGTGCATTTCAACGAAAAAACCGCGAAAAAAAAGTGTTCTTGTTCAAACCTTTGTTCGAACCACTCAACTAAGCCTGGGCCGATCTCTCGTTGAAAACCGAATATTCGATTGAGAATGTTGTTGTGTAACTTTTCGGCTAGTTGTCTTCATGGTTTTCTTGCGCAGTTTTCTTCTTGGAATTAAAACGAGGACCAGTGTTATTTTAACATTGTTCGAAATCCCATGCTCTCTGGAGAATAATGCGTTCAAAGTTGAATTGGAACTCTGTCAAAGTCGCAATGGAAAGTGCAAAAAACTCAGTTACTTGCCACATTCTGCCTTCTACAATTAACTTCCTTTTTTCACGGCAGAAGGGTGTGCGCGCCTGTTGCCAGAAATGTTGCAGAAATAGAGAAAATGGCACAAACATCCAAACGAGAATACGGGGCAAACTTACTTGATAAGAACTTACATACTAAAGCATTCTCACAACAGTTTTCAGCTGTCATTGATGTATATTAGGCTTCCATTTAATTTTTAGAGTAAGATAAGTAATATACATTATACTACAGTAAATTTATATAACCATTAGTTAAAAACGGCATTGTTTCGCCAGTTTCAAAACTTTGGTTCGAACTCATTATGTTCCGTTTCTTTTTCTAAAGTAACAGGTAATTTTTATGTAAAATACTCACAGCTCACTGGTGTATGTAAGCTGTGATTGGAGCTTTTGGTCATTAATTCAGTAGGCAAGCAACATTTCAATTGACTACTGTTCAGAAACTAACCTATTTTCCATGAACATTCTCTGTTCTTGCAATTTCGGCCAAAAAGAAGACTTTTTAAAAATCGTTCAGTCGGTTCGGAAAACCTTACTGTATGTCTGTAGCCATAACCGAAAAACGTTACTGGATGTCTGTAGTCATAACCGCTATACACTCAAACTTACTCGAGGGCTCCAGACTACCATTTACTGCCCAAGGGTCTTTCGCCGCTCTTATAATTGCTATCATTACATGTTTTACTATCCATCTTTGTTGGAGAATGTCATCATTCCACGTTTCTATCGAATGAGAAACCGGAAAATTTGAGTTTGACCCCCCCCCCCACTGCAGAGCCGCTACTTCGGGTGGCACATTGGTCTTGAACTTGAGCTGAAATCTGGAAAATCTTTGAGAGAGAGAGAGAGAGGGGGAACTTTAATGTTTCTGCAAAAAAACCAAAAAGATAGAAATAAAGCTGATTCACGAGCAGCGGTTTTCCGGTAGGCGCGCTATTTTTCTACTAAGAGTGCCACAACCGAAATCTAGCATAAATGCTACAACTTTCGGTACTAGAAAGGGTAAGACCATTCCAGAACGCCTAAGTCATGGCATAATCTGGAGAGGCGAACAGTTCAATCTAGAAAAAACTGATTTGATGCAAAAATTTGATTTGTTGTTTGATTTGAACCTTCTCGAAGAAAGCAGTATTGTGAAAACTTTATTCTACTAAGAAAACACTATTAAAAAATACTAAATTTTGCACCGGTAACAGAAGATGAAGATGTTCTACACTCTTTGCTCTCTAGAACTTTTTATCTTCAATTCAGATAGTCTAACTACCGGCTGTTGCGTCAATTACGGGGTGACTCAAAAATAGTGTGTATATAAACCTCTGCCTCCGCAGTTTTCATTTCAATTTCCCCTTTCTCTCTATTTTTGCAAGTGATGTGAAGGAAATGCTCCTTTACACATAATTATCTCTCCCACTTGCCATTCGTTTCAAGTTTAACTAGTGGAGTCTTTTTTAGGATGATCCATTTTCCATAGTTCGCGTGACAGCCACCTCCAACCAGTGAAAAACACCTTTAAAAAACCTATTCTCTAGAATGGTCATTGTTTTTACTCGTCTTGATTTACGAATCGGCATGCACAGTACAAGTTTTACAACTAAAAAACAATAGGAGCGAACTACAAGCTGAACAAGATCATCTTCTATAGATAGATCATGAAGTTTTTCTTCCTTCTCTTTGCGGTGCATTCTGCCAGCGCCGTGAAAATGGTTCTCTACAACCAGTGTCCGTTCAAGGTCTGACCCGGTTTCCAGGTTGGCACTCGTTCATATCATTTCATAGTTCGGTTCGTTTTTATGTCAACTCCTACAGTACCTCACAACGTTCAGTTAGTATTCCAGCATGTGAGAGACTTGGCAAAAGTTTGAAACCCTCAGACGAAACGTATTTTTTCTCGAAATAGCGTCAAACCGGCTTGAATGTCTGCGTAAGAAGATATTTTCCTATATTACTGCTAGAAAACGTTGTAATTCATTGTTTCTCAGGGAAACACAGTTCCTGAAGGTGGTGGAATTGAGATGAGTCCGTATCAAACCCGGGAAGTGGACGTTCCTGACGGTTGGAGGGCTGCCCGTATCTGGGCCAAAACTGGATGCGACAGAAATATGCGCTGCGAAACTGGAGCATGCAAGGTTTGTTATATTATTAACAACATTATAACGATAACTACTTTAGTTGGCTCTACTTTGTAGATAGAATTACATATTTTATGTAAACTGCCACTCTCTGAAAATTGAAACTTTCAGGAATGAACATGACTGAGTTGTAGTGTGTATCTGCGTGGCAGTAAAATTATGAGACAGATACTAGAAGTGAAATGAAAAGTCACGGGAATCGAGCATTTTGGTTAGGAGGGATGCACTTTGTCAATGCACGTTTCGGAGTTTTGCTGAGTTTAACATGTTTCACGTGACTGTGCAACTAACAGTGTACGACCATGTCATTGATTGATTGATTGATTGATTGATTTATTACGCATATGAATACGTGAAAAAATAGGATGATAAGTGGAAAAAGGTGATGGAAACAGAAATAAAGCACAGAACAGAGTGATAAAGGTGTGGAATGAGAACAGCACAACAACAACACAGTAACGATATATATGTTGGAATGATGATCGTTTACACAACAATAAAATCAGAAACTGAGCAAGAAGATAACTAACACAAGCCACTGACCTACAAAACTCAAATGGGTTCCAACAGACACGTTCAATTCATTAGTTAGTTAAGGGTTTCAAATAAATGGTTTCTCATACATTTGACTGAAACAGGTACTGATTTATTTTTCGTAATTTTCAAGTATTTAGAACCAGCTCTGACAGTGAAAAATTGTGCTCTAGTCTTGAATTTGGGAGCGATGAAACGTAATTTTAACCTTGCACCCCTGGTTCGCGAGTTTTCGAACGTATAAAACTTTGCAGTATCAACGCCAGAGTTTCAAGACAATCTTGTGTGTCGCGTAACGAGTCACACACGACACGACGAAAGCGCCCGTTATTGAGCCAGACCCATTTTGAGTCTGGCGCAATGATGGTGCTAGATTTCGTCATCATTTTTAACAAATACAACGGGTCACTTTTTACGATGTTACGAAATTGACCGGGTTTCTTTCTGTCTTTCTTTCTTTTTTTGTTATGTTACACGATCTCCCCACAAAATACGAGTCTATATATACGATGGTCACATTTACGAGTTACCATTCACGAATACGAGCATACAATCTCTACGAATACAAGTTATACACGAGAATTAGGTGCTAAACGATTTCATACAATATACGAGGTCACTTCTTACGATATCCTGATACATTATTGATATTCCCTGTGTTGTTACGTTGTGATCAGTAAACATATGTATCGTTATCTTCTGTTATCGTTGACATTAACAAAATACTGGTTGTTCTCACGGTCTGTTTATTCGTATCGGAATTCCTGCTTGTGTTCGTATCTCCTTGGCCATCCAACTCTTGTTGGAATGTATATTATCTTAGCGTTGTTCGCCCAGTTCCATTGCTAACTATTACTGAACCACCATAAAAATTATAGCAAAACACCAGAAAGGCCAACTAACCTGGACCTTTCTGGCACTCTTTATTCTTCTTACCATTCACACTATTCACACACAAAATCAATAGTATTTTGGCATGGGCTGGCGCGAAATGGTGCATCTGCTAACATGTTATAATCTCATTCATTGTTTGAGGTCACATTGATCGATTATTTCTTTTGTTCAATTATAAACGATGTAATGCGTCTACAACAAGACGATGACCCATACGAACAAAAGTAACGATCTACACTATTACAGACACGAGCATAAGAAGCAACCATGGAAGGTAGCAACGACAAAGGTCTCAACAAGTCGTACTCGGAGGTCTGCCGAGGGTCAGGAAGAGACTGGAGCAAAAAACGATTGAGAAAGGAGAAGGTCAGTTGAAAGCATACGACTATATTTGTACTGCCGAACATCGAAACGAACAAACTACATAGATACGAGGTAGTGAATTAAATTGAGAAACTAACTGAGGAAATGTGCGTTAGTTTACGAATTTTTGTCGTATAATATAGACAAATACCAGTTTTACAAAGCAGATTTCTGCCCAATTTTGGAATTGGTTACGAATTGTTTATCTTATTGTTACGAGAGCAAGTACGATAGTTTACAAGAACGTCATTTATTGTGTTCACGAATACCGTTTTTACAAAACAGGGTTATGCCCAAATTTTTAATGGATTACGGATTTATGTACCTTATGGTCCGGAGAACGAATACGATAGTTACGAGTGTATCTCATAGTGGATTTTTCACGAATACCATGGGTTCATTTATCAGGAGAAAAACACATCGAGTTTCTAACGAATGACAACCGTTTTCTTTAGAACGGAGGTGTCGGGGAACTATTGCTGCCAAGCAACAAGAAACAAAAGGAGGGACCAATGGAAGACGCAACCGTGATGCACAGCGAGGTCGACGGGATGATGAAGAAGAAGCGGTCATCGGTAAGCTCAGTTATATTATAATCAGTTTTTTTGTTTCGTTGCCGGCATGGTCAAAGACAGGTAAGGTTTTTTTTTAGTCAATATTATTCCTCTTTCTTCTACAATTTGTTCCTCTCTTTTCCGTAGCTCGTTAGGTTGTTGTTGTCATTTGGAAATACGAGTACACACAACAAATTCAACAAATACGAGAAGAATGAGACGAATACAAGACAACACAACCAGAAGTACTGGTTAACGAAGTACGACAAAGAGGGATAAACGAGGGGAAACGAAAAGACAAATAAACAACGACATACAAAATTGGGAGATACACGAATGAGGTTATTGCGTTACTGATAACTATTGGAGTAGTTCTATGCAGTCCCATCATCTGTCACAATCCAGTTAGGGGTCGGGTACTGAGGTGGCAGGTCAGGAACACCAGTCACTATACAAGCGATAAACAACACACAGATGGAAACAAAACACAACCCTGGGACGAGAGGGATCATCGGATGCCAGTTAATTTTGTTGGGAATTGCTACGAACGAGTCATTCATAAATGTTAATTTGTTGTACTATGTTTTGCGTACTTGGTGCTGGTAGCCCACCAAGTACATTTGGGGTTATAAATCACAATCAACTTTAGTTTTTGTTTCATTGACGTGTTCTACGAAAAGATACAATTACGATCGTTGACTAAGCAAGGATCGCGTCGAGGGGTCCTTAGCAGCTACAACATGAGGAAGCCATTATAGCTAGCAACTTCCACCTCGAGGGTCGGTAGATGACACGCCGGAGATCCTACCAATACGATTTCACTTAAAAGTACAAAAGTACGAGTCTGGTGTAATCTAGTGTCTAGTAGATTAGATGCTCACAACGGAGCTGAAACTAATCTGCGGGTGAGTCGGAGCGAGTGACTTCGATAGCCTTGATCCGAACGTATATGATGCCAAACGTAGGTAGTATTCAATGTGTTTCTATTTTTTTTTTCGCTTATCTCAATTTGCAACAGGACGGAAACGATGAAAGTTTTTTTCGACGAGTAATTTTCGACACAAGAGGTCGAAGGGAACTATGAACTCGTTTATATTCATACGAGAAAACAATACAGAACATCTTGTTACTTCATTACGAACAACGCTATTTTTATTTACTATTTTCTGTAATTCCCTTTTTTCCACAATTGTTGGATTTCTTCTCGCAAATGCGCACCAAAGGGAAAATCAATCGATACCAAAAGGGGGCGGAGCCTAGCGCCGCCGTGGGTGGTCCCCTGATGCGCAGGCAATCCGTGCGGGTACAAATTACGAAACATACCGTAACCATACGAAAGTCAACGAGTATTTCCAAAACAACATTTGATCCTAAAATTTATTTGAATTATATAACGTCGTCAGGAGTGGTAATATTTTTTCAATTATTATTGTTGTTAATCGTTGCCGTAATTGTCGTTAAGGTTCATGGGTACAAGCATTTATGAATCGATTAAATTCCTTCAAGGCATCGATAAGTAGAGCGAGGAACGTTCTACACGACACGATTACAAACAATACGAAACGATACAACAATCCATACGAGCTAACAGGAACGAACACGACGATAACAATGGTAACGAAAACTAAACTTACTGTTGGCAAACAAACATTAAAGCTAAAAAACGAGATGGATGATTTGGAAAAACGATTTGACAACGCGTGGGACTTCTGTAATTCGGTGATGGATCAGGATACAAGGCTGGCAGTCGAGACGGAGATGCACAAGTACGCAGAAGATTTACAAGTAGAACAGCTATTACACGAAGCTCAACAATTGATCACAAAATTACAACTGAGGTCCCTAGAACTAATCGACATTGAAGAGGAGCTCAGAAGAAGAGAAGAAGAGGCCAAGAGGAGTGAGCACTCTTGTTCAACACAAGCTTCAGTCGAGCCGGGACTTCAACGGAAATACAATCACAACAAAACGAGAGAACTGCCACACAATTCACAACAAGGTTATCTGCGGCACAGTCAGTACGATAGAGGTCAAGACCCACGTCAACATACATACGAACCGGAAAACAAAGAAACACCGATATTAACGAGTAGAGCGGAGTCAGACAACCAACATAACACCTACAACAAACAACATACGTATACAAGAACTGGTCCGGAGAAGCGGGAAATACAATACGATGAAGCATATGATCTCCCAAACAGGATTCAAACATACAATAGTTACAGGGAAAATTCATTACGACTCGGATTTAACTCTCAGCCAAACTACGAATACAACGCAGGGTATAATGCACAAAAGAGAGAGGAAATTAACTGGGAAAATCCTTCAATCAGAAAACAAGACAACCAATTCAGAGGGAATCAGTATAACCCATGTTCACACGATCCCGTCTCTAGCATAGCACGAAATTCAATTAATGTCAGGATTCCAAAAATCTCACTGCCAGTATTCGAAGGAAACCCAACCAAATTCGATGCCTTTTGGGCAGTATTTGAATCTGCAATTGATCAGAACAGTGATTAAAACGATTTGGACAAGATGTTACATTTAAAATCCTTGGTAAAGGGGGAAGCCGCAATTATAATGGACGCACTACCACCGGCAGCAGAGAACTATTCAATGGCCTGTCAATTACTACGAGATACATACGATAAACCAGACGAAATTCGGAGGTCAATCTTCAAGCAGTTAATGATGATTCCACGAGCGTCAAACGAGGTGGCCAGTATCAGAGTAACATTTATACAAATACGAACACTACTCTTACAATTATCAAGGTTTGAGAATTACGAAGACTCCACCTCTACGAAGGAAATGATCAAGGATAAGTTTCCCACAAACATTTTACGAGACCTGGCGGGACGTGAACACGACGAAGGAACTAGGTGGAGAGTGAAAGACCTCCTACGTAACTTAGAGGCAGTAATCAAACGCGAAGAAGCAGTAGCATCATCAACTACAACTATAAAAACAACATCCTTGATTTCACTATTGAGTGTAAACGACAAACCCAACAAATACGAATCAAACACAAGGGATGAAACAATAAAGAATGGGGAGTGCAGTTTTTGCGGAAAATGGGGACATCGCGAATATAACTGCGAGACAGTCACAAATGTCAAGGAAAGGTATGATGCAATACGACTCGCTCAAAAATGTTTCAAATGCTTCAAAGTGGGACACTCGTGTAGAGAGTGTAGCTGGTCTGACTGTAGGAATTGTGGACGGCCACACAACACCCTACTGTGTTTAGGAAACCTAGCGGAATCTAGCAGAGGACGACCACGAGACAAATCACAAGACAATAAGGGTAAACGAGATTCCTCTAGAGGGTACGAATTTAAAGACAACCGTAGACGAAGCTCTAGTAACTCGAGAACAAAATACGATAACCATAACCGTTCTCGGTCAGGACAACGGGTGAACATTACACAAGCTCAATTTGATCAACAGAAGGAACGAGAAGAAGAAGAGCACGTGGATCAGGATCAACACAACGAGACGAGAGAAGAAGTTAGAACAAATCTCACCACCACAAACAATACGAGACACGAAAACGATAGCAGACCGAGAAAACAAACCGGAACACCTCTATTGATGACAACCACAGCCACCGCCTACGACGAGTTCTCGGGAAAGAGTAAGACAATCACGATTTTGATAGACTCAGGGTCACAGATCTCGCTGGTCAAGGAGTCACTCACCCATGAGATTGGCGTACATACAAAACGAGAACGGTTATTGAATATCATAGGGGTCGGAGGTCATCAAAACAAAGTCAAATCAAGAGAAGTAATGATTAAACTACGAACACGACAAGGAAAAACAATAACCATACAATGTAGCACCCAGCCGAAAATTACAACTCCATATAATATTGCGCCATTAGCATTAGACGACATTGAAGTAATCGAAAATAAATACGGAAGTACAACAAATAGAGTAGTGGGAACAGTAGAACCAGAGATTCTGATCGGAATGGACGAATACTGGAATATCATCGAGGAATCGGAGACCAGTTTACGATTGCCATCCGGTTTAGTGGTGACACCAACGATTTTCGGCCCAGTAGTTTCGGGATGCGGCTCATCGGAGTCCGAAGAAGAAGAAGAACATTCCTTGATTAATCTTACGATGATAAACGAACGACACGATTACGACAAGCTATGGGAATACGAGGCATTGGGAATAAAAGACGACCCGGACCCGACCTGGGACGATCAAATAAACAAGAAAGTGGTACAAATGTTTAAGGACACGACTGAAATCCGGGATGGCTTCACTTACGTCCGATTTCCTTTCAAACAAGATCACCCAGCGGTCAATGACAATTTTGGACTAGCTCTTCGACGATTAGAATCATTAATAAAATCACTAGGAAAACAAGAAGGGATGTTACACAAATACGACAATATTTTCCAAGAACAACTAAAATCAGGTATATTGGAGGTATGCCCACACGAACGCTCACTAGGAGTCACATACTACATCCCGCACCAAGCCGTTATAAAACCGGGGAGCAATACAACCAAAATACGAGTAGTGCTAGACGCTTCCGCTCATATGAGAGGGGAAGTGTCACTCAACCAAGTGGTTCACCAAGGGCCAACCATTTTACCTGACATAGCAGGGATCATTTTACGAGCACGAACTCACAAATACCTGGTAATATCGGATATTGAAAAAGCATTTCACCAAGTCAGATTACACGAAGACGATAGAGATGCTACTAGAATCCTATGGTTACGAGATTTAACAAAGCCTATTACGAGTGACAACATAACGAGATTGAGATATACGAGAGTACCATTCGGGGTTTCGGCATCGCCATACCTTTTGGCGATGACCATCCAACACAATCTGGAGAAAATTAAACATGATTGTGGATCCAATCTATCTGACAACATCTACGTGGACAATTTAGCAGTGGGGTGCACAACAGAAAACGAAGTAATCAACAGTTACAAAGCGACAAAACAAGTTTTTGCAAACATGAGAATGAATTTACGAGAATTTACAACAAACGCGTTAGAAGCATTCAAAACAATTGAAGAACAAGATAGAGCAAAGGAACCGATAAACAGCAAACTGTTGGGCATCGGGTGGAACACAATCGACGATACTTTAGATCTACGGGTTAGCAAACAAGACAATCATCCAGACACGAAGAGAAAGGTATTAAGTACCATTTGCGGAACATACGACCCTCTAGGCTTACTATCTCCAGTGTTCATACGAGTCAAACTGTTTGTGAGCGAACTGTGGAAAAGGAATAAAGACTGGGATGAGAAACTCACGGAAAACGAGACGATACAATGGAATGGATTATGGGAAGAAATACAACACACGAGTAAGAGAATCCCACGACATATGACAACCCAAGACGAGCATGCTAAACACATCATCTGCATGTTTGGAGATGCATCAGGAATAGCATTCGGCGCCTGTACATACCTGATTACTTGTTACGACGACGGGAGACCTCCAACAAGCAACTTGATGATGGCAAAGGCCAGAGTAAAACCAAAGGGTAAGACATCTACCCCTAGGCTAGAGTTAGTGGCGTGTCTCCTGGGGATGAAATTGGTGAAATTCCTACTACAACAGTTAAAACTCCCAATACGTCAGATACATATCTTTTCTGACTCACAACCGGCCCTCTATTGGATACATTCAGACAGTAGCCTGAAAGTGTTCGTAAAAAATAGAGTAGACGAAATCAACAATATACAATACGAGTGGAAGCTAGAGGGAATTCAGGTTGAGATGCATTATGTAGCCACTAATGATAACCCAGCGGATTGCATTACGCGTGGTCTGTCGGCCGAAACAATCGATGATCACATCTGGTGGAACGGGCCGAGATGGTTATTGGATGAAACAACTAGATGGCCACATAGTAAGCTGAAGTTCAACAAACCCGACAAATCATACGAGCCCATAATACGAGAAGAAGTACGCACGAATTTCACAATGGCAGAACAAACAAAATCGATCATACCATACGATAGAACAAACAACGCCGATAAACTGACACGAATCATGACTTATGTATGGCGTTTCATAAAAAAGAGAATAATCGACAAGTTGAGTAAGAATAGAACAGAAGAAATGATGTTACGACTTCCACAATTGAACCTATTCAACAAATCAACAATAACACAACTCAAGGGAATCGAAAATTGGATAACGAAACAACATCAACTGGAAAACTGGGAAGAAGTTCAACATGACATATCTAGAAGCAATGATACAATGATAGACGAACAAGGTCTGCTGAGATTCAGAGGCAGACTAGGTAATTCCGAATTGAGTTACGACGCTAGACAACCAATATGGCTATCACGAAATCATCCTTGGACAAAACTGATCATCCAACGAGCTCATGCAGAGACATTGCATGGAGGGAAAGAAATGACACTTACGAGACTTAGAACGAAATATTGGGTTAAACAAGGAAGAAATGCCGTAGTGGGAGTAATTTGTAGATGTGTACGATGCAAACGAGTAGCAGGACGACCATACAAATACCCCTTGCCCCCACAATTACCGCATGAACGAGTGACTCGCAGCCGACCATTCCAGCACTCAGGAATTGACTACGCGGGACCATTCATGATACACAAAACCTATTTAGGACAAGCTTACGAACAAAAAGTATGGTTTCACATATTCACGTGTTTTGCAACAAGAGCTATACATATTGAATTGGTAGCCGACAACTCAGCTTTGGAATTCATTGCATCAATGCGTCGATTCTTCGCCAGAAGAGGAGTTTCAGACAGCATCACATCAGACAACGCGAAATGCTTCATAATGGGTGAAGACATAATTAACAATACAATGCTGGAAAAAACGACAACAAGACAAATCAACGATTTCCTATTGAAAACACGAGTCGAGTGGCGATTCATAACGCCGCTATCTCCATGGAAAGGAGGAGTCTACGAACGATTGGTAGGAATAGTGAAATCGAGCTTACGAAAAACAATACGATTGGAATCATTATCATATAGAGAATTTGAAACAATGTTGCATGAGGTCGAGAGCGTATTAAATACAAGACCCATCACCACTACGAAGGGAGACATTAACGATAAAATCACTCTGAGCCCAGCCGACCTTATTAATGTATCAGCACAATCATCTCTAAGCTTGATGAAAGGACAGGACGAGGAGGAATACACATTAAATATCATGGACACGAGACAACAAGTAATACAATGGAATACTTCCGCTAACGCACGACTAGAGAAATTTTGGAAAATATGGCACGAACAGTACTTGAACACTCTCCGCGAAAAGAACAGGTCATCCCACGAAGCTACGTACACATCGCTGGAGCCAAGAATCGGGGAAGTAGTCATCTGCGCGGAAGATTTACAACCCAGGAGCAAGTGGAAGCTTGCCATTATACAACAGCTACACAAAGGTGAAGACAACGTAGTACGATCCGCCACAATACGAACGACAAGCGGAGGTACAATGAAACGATCGATTAATCATCTCATACCATTAGAGATACGAACGACTGACACAGACATCATCAGCACAGAGCGTTCGAGTAGTCGAACTCAGCCTGATCGACAGGCAAAAAAGGACGTGAAATATTACGAAGATGAAATAGAGACGTAGATCTCACACACATTCGATTATAAGTGTACAAGACGACACGCGATTATTAGACACAAAATTTACAATTACTATAACGATTGATTTCACAAACTATGTAACATTATCGATCCTTCAATTTCTCTGTTTGATGTTTCACAATTTCTTTGAATATGTCATTAACTATTATCATGTACGATCCTCCGAATACAATCTCTCACAATATCAATGTTACAGGAAATGTCAGTCTCTTCCGACAATCTACTCAACAAATCTATCGACATGGAAGATGATCTTCTACACGACGTGGGACACCAAACTGACGTAAGTTGGATATTAGAAAGTTATCATGACGTATACGAATAACCCACGAGGAACAACGACCGATTTTTTTTCACGTCATTCCGTTACGAGCAAATGTCCAATAGAGTACTATCTCATTTACGAGAGAATGTTTATATTTCACAAGTTACATTTACGAGAAATTTGTGTAACCATTATTTCATGTACTAGAAAATAACGATCCTTTTGTCACGAACGATGTACCATGATCCGGTCAAAGGGGATTACAAAAACCAAGGTATACAATAGCATAATTACCCAATTTTCAGCCGGACTACTTGGCTCATTACTTGGCTGATATCATCGTAAAGCTGAAAGAAGTGACTCTGGATGGACTTCATACTCTCGCTGACGGTCTAGACAGTCAGAAGAATGTCATGGTTCGAAAGCTGGAGGAACTGGCTACATCGGTCACTCGTCAACTGCAGCAACAAAAGCAAGACAACGAGATGATGCAACAATCGGTGCAGGAGGTGAAGGCCCAGAATGCAGCGCTGACGATTCAAATGCAGGATATTTTGGTTAGTTACGAAGCTAGCAACGACACATTTATTACGAACGTTTTGGCTACAGCATCAATCAACGAGCAGCCTCGCCTTAAGGGTGGTAGGGATGGACAGTCAAATCAGTGTACGATTAACGATCAATGTACGACTCTGGAAAGGGGGGAGGGTGATAGTAATCACGCATTCATCTCCCCTTTGAAACGTACGTGGGCTCAGCAAGTGGAGTTTGAGACTAATACGAAACGATCGAAAACAATAATGTGTGACAATTTCCAGATGGCAGTCAACCAACTGATTCGTCCAAACGAGAACATGGACATGGGCCCGGTGAACTTTCCTCCCCTAAGGGAAGCTGGTCACCATGGTGTAGCTCTACGGGATGTTTCCCCGGTTCGTGCTCCTCCGGCGATGGCAGGACCCCCTCGTCAGAACTCGCCCCCTCGCCGTTCTCCTTGCCGAGTCCGTTCTCCTCCGCGTTTCCGTGGGGATCGTTCCCGGGACAGACGCACGAGCCCTCGTCGCAACACTCGATCGCCGCGTCAGAGTCCGTGTGTTTTCTGCGGTAAGAACCACATGTTCTACGATAGATGCAAGGAAGTCCGCCGGGTCAGCGAACGCCTCCGAATTGTGTCCGAGAATCACCTGTGCCGCCGTTGCCTCAGACGTCACGATACTCCCTGCACGAAGACGGAGCTGTGCCACTGGTGCCGATCGCCCGAACACCACTCTGCGCTGTGTGAGAGCGACGCACACCGAGACGAGCTGGCACGTTTGCCATATTAAGAAGTGACCGACTACGAATACGAGCACCCCACAATTATACGACATACGATCCTCTTCTTAGCTTATTACACCTACATACTCCTTTGTTGTCACCTATGCCTCTGGGGTATGTCGCGTAACGAGTCACACACGACACGACGAAAGCGCCCGTTATTGAGCCAGACCCATTTTGAGTCTGGCGCAATGATGGTGCTAGATTTCGTCATCATTTTTAACAAATACAACGGGTCACTTTTTACGATGTTACGAAATTGACCGGGTTTCTTTCTGTCTTTCTTTCTTTTTTTGTTATGTTACACGATCTCCCCACAAAATACGAGTCTATATATACGATGGTCACATTTACGAGTTACCATTCACGAATACGAGCATACAATCTCTACGAATACAAGTTATACACGAGAATTAGGTGCTAAACGATTTCATACAATATACGAGGTCACTTCTTACGATATCCTGATACATTATTGATATTCCCTGTGTTGTTACGTTGTGATCAGTAAACATATGTATCGTTATCTTCTGTTATCGTTGACATTAACAAAATACTGGTTGTTCTCACGGTCTGTTTATTCGTATCGGAATTCCTGCTTGTGTTCGTATCTCCTTGGCCATCCAACTCTTGTTGGAATGTATATTATCTTAGCGTTGTTCGCCCAGTTCCATTGCTAACTATTACTGAACCACCATAAAAATTATAGCAAAACACCAGAAAGGCCAACTAACCTGGACCTTTCTGGCACTCTTTATTCTTCTTACCATTCACACTATTCACACACAAAATCAATAGTATTTTGGCATGGGCTGGCGCGAAATTGTGAACCATGATCAAATCAAAGAGGTTACGTCTTTTCTCTAATGAGTTAAGACCCAATTTCTTATTTCTAAACTCAGCTGATGGTATTTTACAATAAGTATAACCTCCTAGTCGCATAAATAACTTCCTAGTGAAGTCATTCTGCACTGATTCGATTGATTTTGCACACATTCTCTCAGAGTTGAACACAGTGCAGCCACTCTCAACAATAGGACGAATGTATGTTTTATAAACCTTGATCCACGTGAACTTATTCTTCAGTTTCAAAGTTTTGAACATATTGTATGTCCTTCTTTTAGCTGCAGCGACTATACGTTTGCAATGATCGGCGAATGTCAAACCACTTGTGACTGTGAAACCTAAATCGCGCACATTTTTAACAGTACCCATCAGGCTTTAGTTAAACTAATATTCTGTCAATAAAATGAACCTGGGCAGAATTGAAACCGATTACGGCTAACCAGTATCGCTAGCGTCAATCAACCACCTCTCAATCAGTAACATGGCGCATTCGATATGAAATGCAGTTACCAAAATATGAAGTGCGCTTGTCGCGAAGCCTCAATCAGACCTACCCTGTGCTCTATAGAGAAACTTCCTTTAATTCCTAATTGTTTTTTTCAGAACGCAGTGCAATGCGGGGGTACGGGTGGTGAGCCTCCCGCAACCTTAGCTGAGTTTACACTGGGAGGTCATGGGAACCAAGACTTCTATGACGTCAGTCTGGTGAACGGTCATAATTCAAAAACGTGTTTTCCTCGAGTTGGTTTGGCGAAATCGCCCCACTGCCTTCCGCCATTTAACATGGTAAGGTGGAAACACGTATACCAGCTTTCGAGCTTGAAATGTGCAATGAAGTTAGAGCAATGTTCATTTTTCTCAATTCTCCGCTAGAAGACGGTCAGTAAGTCTTTTCGTCCTGTTTTAATTTTCTCAGAGATGTTCAACTGATGATGACCCAACCCTCTGAGAAAACACAAAACCGTCTTGAATCAGGGTCGAAACGGTTTTGAGTACATCTCTTACTGAGCACATTAACCTAATCATACCACCATCCAAACGTCCTAGTGACACAATTATATTTTGTTCAAATAAAATAACCTAATATAAATTCAAAAGCGTGTTTTGCTCGAGTTGGTTTGGCGAAATTGCCCCACTGCCTTCCACCATTTTACATGGTAAGGTGGAAACACGTATACCAGCTTTCGAGCTTGAAATAAGCAATGAAGTTAGAGCAATGTTCATTTTTCTCAAATTCTCCGCTAGAAGACGGTCAGTAAGTCTTTTCGTCCTGTTTTCATTTTCTCAGAGGGGTTCAACTGATGATGACCCAACCCTCTGAGAAAACCCAAAACCGTCTTGAATCAGGGTCGAAACGGTTTTGAGTACATCTCTTACTGAGCACATTAACCTAATCATACGGTCATAACATCGTTGTCACAGTAGAACCAATCGATGGAACATTCTCTGGTGGAAAAAGTGAGAATCACATTTGCATCGCAATGACTAAGCTTGTATTTACACCCCCCCCCCCTCCCCTTCTCCCTTGCTCCTTGATTTCTGACCAATTGCTATAAAGAAAAATAGCGTCAATGACAGGCACCAATTTTTTTAGTTTTCAAAGAGCAAAGAGAAATTCGTAAAACAGTGAAAGTACCAGGAAGGCTCGAAATACTAGTCAATTGTTAGGCAATTGTCAGTCAATTGTACGTCATTTGAAACATGTAAAACACGGCAGAACTCACGAAAGTGCAATGACAAAGTGAACGAATCAACATTAGAATGCTACGTGACTATTTGATTTTCTTCTAGTATAATACTCAGGTATTTTGGTTCTTTCACACTTGCAGACGGGAAGAAATGCGGAAAGGCTGGTTCATGCCACGGAGACCTGAACCCCAAGGGTCCGGCCGATTTGGCTGTCAAAAACAAGGACAACTGGACCGTAAGTGGTTTGACATGTGGAAACAAAACTGTCATTGATCGAACATATAATCGTCGCAACGGAAAGGCGGGAGGGTACTGTATATCTCACTTTCCACTGTGTACGCACACATGTCTTCGATTTCAAAGCTTGCCGGTTACGTTCACTAAGGGCGCAGTGGTTAGCGCCCTGCTGCGAATAGTTTGAACGCAGGTTCGATTCCCGCGAGAGCAACAAATTTTTGAATTTGGCACCCAATATAAGCAGTTACCATCCGGTTTTGCACTTCAAGCTACTCCAGGGATAACGCTTAGGGCTAGAACAAATAATCAATGTTCTCATTCAGTAGTTTCAAAATTTAACTGGTGGCTGTACGAATGTATACACTATCATCCAGTCTACTGTGTGTTTGTCACAGGTGGCCTGTAAGAGTGGTTGTCTGAAGTACAACACCGACAGAATGTGCTGCCGCGGGCAGTACGGCACTCCCCAGGCCTGCAGATCCAACGAACACGCCAAGCTATTCAAGGTAAACAACGAAAACACAAACAAAAAGAGAACAGCCGGATAAAATTCGTTATACAGAGGTTAGAGTTCAAAAAAAATAACCAGCTGGACCACCGGCTCCGCAATTTCACGCACGTTGGTATAAACTGAAGTGCTGTAAAAGGCGGAAAGTATGAAACCCGAAATTCTGTGTTTCGTTGCAGGAATAGTTTCTTTTCGTTAAAACTCCAGTTCCGGAAAAGTAGAGTGTAAAACATAGTTTTTTCAGGAAAACTGTCCCACCGCCTACAGCTACGCCTATGACAATCAGACATCCACTTTCACCTGCTCCGGAGCCGAGGGAAGAGCGAGCTCCAACTACAAGATCATTTTCTGCGGATGACCACCTGAACAAAATTTGTCTATTCTGTTCGTGAGATTCGCAAAATACCACTGTAACACGTCGGAAGCAATCTACGAACGGAAAAAAAAACTACTAGAAATACACATCACTATAGGCTGAGTGTACCTTCCAGCGTTATCGCACGGGTAACCGTACATGATCTTTTAACCTTCCCAACTCATTCGATCGACTCTCCCTTTCAAAGAAAACGAAGCCAGAAACTGGACGAAACCTACCCCCGCCTAATGCAACATGTCCAACAAGTTAGGAGAAAAACTTTGTACATAATTCTATTCATATTCACAAACCAATAAAGTCAGATGTCCACTGGTGATGAACTACGTCGTTCACAGTTTTTTTCAACTGGAAGAAACATAGTTGTTCGTTCACACTAGTATAGTTTGCGTGGAACATTAGCGAGCAACAAAGTAGGCAGAACAGGAGTAGTATAACATTCGGGAACTATATTGCAAACAACATTTCTGGATTGTTCAACTACCTCCATTTCTGTTTGACGGTTGGTGTCGGCTGGATTTGGTTGCGTTGTAGTTTGGTCGGTGACCTCACCTTGAACGGCGTCTTGTTTTGATTGTCTGGCAATGAATCCGGCCTTCCGCTGGTTCTGGGTCTCAAAACGTTACATGGATCAGACCGAATGACAAGTAGAAAGTTTTCATCTGATTTAAAACAATACGGACAAGTTTCTTTACAAAACTACCAGAGAAGTTCACATAATTGCTAATGAAAATCACTCAAGAACCGGTTTTATATATCATCTTTAAGTAATGATATTGTAGCGGCAGAGCAGTTCCTTACTTCTCGACATTTTTTTCTATCTGAATATATACTCATCAACTTTGCTTTCGCTTTCTCATATCTTCAACTTTCAGCGATTTATAACACCCCTCTGCCTAGTCGTGAGCGGTGACCTCTTTCTCGATTGATTATTCTGTCGCCTCGTCCGAAAATGGTATCATCTCGAACCCATTTTTCTTCCATTTTGAGGGAAATCAAAACACTCAACTCCAAAATCGACAATCTGACTCAATCTCTGCCCACTCTTATTCAATTCGAACTATACCCTTTCAACGATCGCCGATGTCTCACTACTTATGATCCATCAGGGAGTTCCACAACAAAGAAAAAGGCGAATGCAATTTGCAATTTGGTGTCCATCTCTCCACCTTATGTTCCAATTCTCCACCGTTTGAGAAAACCACGTCAATATGCTTTATCTCGTCCACTCGAAGTTTCTATCAAAAATTGTGATCCCTTTCCTTGTCTAATTGAACTTTCCAATGTAATAAAATCTGATGCTTCTATGTCAACTTTTCATGTGGGTAATTTTGAGACCCAGAACCAGCGGAAGGCCGGATTCATTGCCAGACAATCAAAACAAGACGCCGTTCAAGGTGAGGTCACCGACCAAACTACAACGCAACCAAATCCAGCCGACACCAACCGTCAAACAGAAATGGAGGTAGTTGAACAATCCAGAAATGTTGTTTGCAATATGGTTCCCGAATGTTATACTACTCCTGTTCTGCCTACTTTGTTGCTCGCTAATGTTCCACGCAAACTATACTAGTGTGAACGAACAACTATTTTTCTTCCAGTTGAAAAAAACTGTGAACGACGTAGTTCATCACCAGTGGACATCTGACTTTATTGGTTTGTGAATATGAATAGAATTATGTACAAAGTTTTTCTCCTAACTTGTTAGACATGTTGCATTAGGCGGGGGTAGGTTTCGTCCAGTTTCTGGCTTCGTTTTCTTTTAAAGGGAGAGTCGATCGAATGAGTTGGGGAGGTTAAAAGATCATGTACGGTTACCCGTGCGATAACGCTGGAAGGTACACTCAGCCTATAGTGATGTGTATTTCTAACTTGAGATTTTCTGCCATGGAACATTCAGAAAAGAACAGAACAGCTTTATTCACGCAACTTGATTTTAACACACGCATTTGACACTTCCGGTTTTTGCATTGGCGGTCATGTCAGTATATCCCCCGGTCAGAGTGTAGGTGTTTCCGGCGAAGTTCTTGTCATCAAATACATGCAGAGTACAACCTTCTGTCACAAAAGTGCTCGATGCCTGAAAATATCTAATAAAAACTGATAGGCGTGTTCGTATGAATAATTTTGAAATAGAAACCTATGAGTGGGAATTTACTGCGCTAGCCAAAACGAACATACACGCACGAAAGTTTTAGAAGACTATTTACATAGAGACTCTCCACAAAAAATAAACTCATGTGAGTTTCAATTAGCATATTTGGAAATATGTTCATTTTGTCCTTGTTTATACGGAAATACATTTATTTCAAACCATAGGAAAATAAACAATGCACCTTTTCTCCATATTCCCCAGACGAATGTCATGTTGAGAGTGCCTCTCATTTCTAGATTACAATAATTCATAACATGAACTAACCTTTCCTTTGAGTTCCACCATATTGATACTTCTACCTCCCGAAACCATGTAGAATGGTTCTCCTCGACAGTTGTTATCAGTCCACATCACGGCACAGTTGTGGTCCGCGGTACGACAGTCGTTTTTGTCGAGGAAATCGGCTGAAGCCGATGAGAGAGGAATAAGGGCAGCAAGGAGGAGTGCGAACATCATCTTCTGAAAATGAGTAGAGCGGGTATGAGATTGTAGTAACTGTTCCACGAGACAACATATCGAACAAAAACGCATCAGGCTACAGGAAACGAACGCATTGGGCTTACTCAAACAAGTAAGGTGTTTCTACGTTTGAAATGGCTGTACGTCAACAACTTTATGTTAAGAAATGAATCATGCAAAAGAATGTAACTCATTAGTCAGATTCGAAAATCAAGACGGGTGGGAAGACTGTCATTGTGGAAAGAAGCATGAGGTTTTCATTAGTCGTTGCAAAGAGAGAGAAAGGCAAACGCCGAGAGAGGAGTGAGATGAATACTAAATTGGGAGAGGTTTATATACACAGCTCTCTTGAGTCACCTGACAACTGATGCAACAGCCGGTAGCTTAGATGACTCACAAGAGTGATTGACCAATAACCGGATGACTGTCTTTACAACTCAATCGTTTCCACCAACATTCACAGAGGCTGTGGTAACTCACAGAGATTATCTCCAAAATCTAGTGATCCAGCGAATGTCTTTAAAGCCCAAAAATTGACGCAAACGATCGCTAGAATTAAGTAGTTGGATAACTGACGTTAGATGGATCAGACCGAATGACAAGTAGAAAGTTTTCATCTGATTTAAAACAATACGGACAAGTTTCTACACAAAACTACCAGAGAAGTTCACATAATTGCCAATGAAAATCACTCAAGAACCGGTTTTATATATCATCTTAAAGTAATGATATTGTAGCGGCAGAGCAATTCCTTCCTTCTCGACACTTTTTTCTTTGGAGAACTGACGTTACATGGATCAGACCGAATGACAAGTAGAAAGTTTTCATCTGATTTAAAACAATACGGACAAGTTTCTTAACAAAACTACCAGAGAAGTTCACATAATTGCTAATGAAAATCACTCAAGAACCGGTTTTATATATCATCTTAGAGTAATGATATTGTAGCGGCAGAGCAGTTCCTTACTTCTCGACATTTTTTTCTATCTGAATATATACTCATCAACTTTGCTTTCGCTTTCTCATATCTTCAACTTTCAGCGATTTATAACATCCCTCTGCCTAGTCGTGAGCGGTGACCTCTTTCTCGATTGATTATTCTGTCGCCTCGTCCGAAAATGGTACCATCTCGAACCCATTTTTCTCCCATTTTGAGGGAAATCAAAACACTCAACTCCAAAATCGACAATCTGACTCAATCTCTGCCCACCCTTATTCAATTCGAACTATACCCTTTCAACGATCGCCGATGTCTCACTACTTATGATTCATCAGAGAGTTCCACAACAAAGAAAAAGGCGAATGCAATTTGCAATTTGGTGTCCATCTCTCCATCTTATGTTCCAATTCTCCACCGTTTTAGAAAATCACGTCAATATGCTTTATCTCGTCCACTCGAAGTTTCTATCAAAAATTGTGATCCCTCTCCTTTAGGGTTGTTAATCAATTCCAAAAATCAAGTCAATTCCAATTCCAATTCTTTTTCGTTTCTCAAAAACCACTCAATTCCAATCCCAATTCTTTTTCAATTTTCGAAAACCACTCAATTCCAATTCCAATTCTTTTGCAATTCGCAAAACCACTCAATTCCAATTCCAATTCTTTTAGATTTTCAAAAACTGCTCAATTCCAATTCCAATTCCGATCAATTCCTCGAAATCTCAGATTCTCAATTCCAATGGTTGGAATTGATTGGAATTGATTGGAACTGACTGTGTTTCCAACTTCATGTCAGTTTTTTTCTTCAAAGAACAAAGATAAACAATGTTCACTTTGGTTCCATTGAACGAAATACATAAGGAACAATGGTAATTTGATAATGAACAAGGAAAAACAGCATGGAATTGTGAATCGATTCTGAATTAATTCTGAGCGAAAATCAAGTCAATTCCAATTCCAATTCCAGTTGTTCTGATATACGAAAGAATTGGAATTGCAATTCCAGAAATTTTTCGACATACAAAAGAATTGGAATTGCAATTCCAACCATTTTCGACATACAAAAGAATTGGAATTGCAATTCCAATTCTTTTCGACAGACAAAAAGAATTGGAATTGCAATTCTTTTGGGTGATTATCTCAATTCTATCAATTCCAATTCCAATTCCAATTCCAATTCTAACAACCCTACTCTCCTTGTCTAATTGAACTTTCCAATGTAATAAAATCTGATGCTTCTATGTCAACTTTTCATGTGCGTAATTTTGAGACCCAGGACCAGCGGAAGGCCGGATTCATTGCCAGACAATCAAAACAAGACGCCGTTCAAGGTGAGGTCAACGACCAAACTACAACGCAACCAAATCCAGCCGACACCAACCGTCAAACAGAAATGGAGGTAGTTGAACAATCCAGAAATGTTGTTTGCAATATAGTTTCTAAATGTTTTACTTATCATGTTCTGCCTACTTCGGTGTTAGCTAATGTTCCATGCAAAATATACTAGTGTAAACAAACAACTAGGTTACTTCCATTCGAACGAACTGTGAACGACGTAGTTCATCACCAGTGGACATCTGACTTCACTGGTTTGTGAATATGAATAAAATTCTGTACAAAGTTTTTTCCTAACTTGTTCGACAAGTTGCGTTAGATGGTGGTAGGTTTCGCCCAGTTTCTGGCTTTGTTTTGTTCAAAATGCAGAGTCCATCGAATGAGTTGGGAAGGTTAAACGATCATGTACCGTTACTTGTGCGATAACGCTGGAAGGTACACTCAGCTTATATTGATGTGTATTTCTAACTCAAGTGATGATTTTCCGCCACGGAACATTCAGAAAAGAGCAGAACAGCTTTATTCACGCAACTTGATTTTAACACACGCATTTGACACTTCCGATTTCTGCATTGGCGGTCATGTCAGTATATCCCCCGGTCAGAGTGTAGGTGTTTCCGGCGAAGTTCTTGTCATCAAATACATGCAGAGTACAACCTTCTGTCACAAAAGTGCTCGATGCCTGAAAATATCTAATAAAAACTGATAGGCGTGTTCGTATGAATAATTTCGAAATAGAAACCTATGAGTGGAAATTCACTACGCTAGCCAAAACGAACATACACGCACGAAGGTTTTAGAAGACTATTTACATAGAGACTCTCCACAAAAAATAAACTCATGTGAGTTTCAATTAGCATATTTGAAAATATGTTCATTTTGTCCTTTTTTATACGGAAATACATTTATTTCGAACCATACGAAAATAAACATTGCACCTTTTCTCCATATTCCCCAGACGAATGTCATGTCAGGAGTGCCTCTCATTTCTAGATTACCACAATTCATAACATAAACCAACATTTTCTTTGAGTTCCACCATATTGATACTTCTACCTCCCGAAACCATGTAGAATGGTTCTCCTCGACAGTTGGTATCAGTCCACATCACGGCACAGTTGTGGTCCGCGGTACGACAATCGTTTTTGTCGAGGAAATCGGCTGAAGCCGATGAGAGAGGAATAAGGGCAGCAAGGAGGAGTGCGAACATCATCTTCTGAAAATGAGTAGAGCGGGTATGAGATAGTAGTAACTGTTCCACGAGACAACATATCGAACAAAAACGCATCAGGCTACACGAAACGAACGCATTAGGCTTACCCAAACAAGTAAGGTGTTTCTACGTTTGAAAAGCAAAGTTCTTGTCATCAAATACATGCAGAGTACAACCTTCTGTCACAAAAGTGCTCGATGCCTGAAAATATCTAATAAAAACTGATAGGCGTGTTCGTATGAATAATTTTGGAATAGAAATATTTGGGTGGAAATTAACTGCCCTAGCCAAAAACTCTGTTGATGGATCAATTAATTGCGCATATGGATACGAAAAAACTAAATAACAAATGATAAACGGAGGTATAAACAGAATGAAATGCAGAATACAGTGATAGTGAAGGATTGGACAAGCCCATCACAACTACGCGAACGAGCCCAGCACACTTGAACATTTTAAACTCATTTACGTTCGGTTAACCTCGGATATTAAGAACCAGATCTGAGTAAAAAAAACTGTGCTCAAGTCTTGAATTTGGGACCAGTGAATCCTAGTTGCAACCTTTAACTTCAAGTTCGCTAGTTATCAGACGCATGAATTTTTTTTTTCGTCAACACGTTTGTGAATCATGAGCAAATGCAGTATGTTGCGTCTTTTCTCGAGAGAGTGATGACCTAATTTATTGTTTTAAAACTTTTAAACAGCTGATAGTATTTTACAATTAGATTATTCTTCCGGCCGCATAAACAAATCATTCGTAACCGTCAAGTGCTCAACGAAACTGAGAAAGCTCCAGTTTAGAGGGCACTTCTAGCAGAAAGAAATGAATATGAGAAGATGCCTTTTGAAGTGCAGTGAGGATTGTGAATACTGCTTCTTGTTAATGAGAGGTCTTTTTCTCCTGCATCAAAAAGTATGCGGAAAAATACTCTTCATTGAGTTGGTGAATTTGAGTAATTTGCAAATATTTCATTACTCAGGAGCTAATCAACTGGTATTTGTTAAGTAAACTTATGAGGCTAGTTCGTCAAGGTAGTTCGTAGTCGATCACGGTATCTGCCTGATAGCTGGAGCGCGGCGATGAGTCACAAGTGGGCGGAGCTTGTCCTCAAATTCTTGCGTCTCAGAAAGCTTCCATACATCTATAAAAGAGGCGTGCCACTCGACTGGAAACTATCTGAGACGAAAAACCCTGACCTATTTGCTCCCAAACATCATTTTCTCGATAAACCTTTTCTGAAGATAGTTTGTCATGTTACATTACCTGAACTTAGGTGGAGATTCCATAAGATTCAGCTATTGTGCATTCAAGATTTTATGATTCATTAGATTACTTCTAATCGTTACGAAATGGTGTTCCTTGTCTGTCCTCCAGATATTTTTGTCTCTGCATACTCGAAATATATCTTCGCCACGGATATGGGGGGGGGGGGGGGGGGGGACTCGGCCTCTTCTCACATTTCTGTTGTAACTGCAATCCGATTTCACTGCGAACTGCTATCATGGTTTATATTTCATATGTGTACATTGATCGCTATGGTTTTTGTCTCCATCGTTCTGCAGTGTCATTGTCATTGACCTCCACGCTCTCTTTTGTAGTTTGATTATCGCGAAAGATTGACGCAACTGTTCATGTGTTACTCAGACAGTTTTAAGCCAATCAGTCGAACACTTCTGTAGCGGCCTCGAAGAGAGAGACGCCGATGTCTGCGGCCTCATTGACCTCAATGTCATTTCGGTTTTGTAGCTGGCCAATCGCAGAACATTGGCGCACATCGTTCTGAGATTGGCAGAAATTGTTTTCAGTTTGACGTTGAGACCTAGCTAGACTGCCAAATAGATTTCGGATTAACGTTATTATGCTATATTGGATATTATCACTGTCGTTTCAACATTTATTTTTACGAATATAGTTTTTCTTGCTTGTCTCCCTTATATAGAGACTTTTCATCATGAATTGCATTTTCAGTATGAGATGAAAACAACATTTCTATTGGTTCTGGCAATAGTCCATAACTCATTGGGATTCCACCATCCACCGCGCGAAGATCTGCAACAAAATCCTAAACTGACCACGGACGCTGCGCGAGCTCAAGCGAAACGGTGAGAGTTTGTTGCTGAACACCTGTTGTATATTTTGTGTGTTAACTGAGAGTTTTCTTGCTTTCAACTCATGAACAATTCATGACTACGGAATGGATCAAGGATAAATTTGGGTTGGATCCGGAATAATATCGACATTGGGAAATTTGAGTCAAATCGAACCTTTGCCAGATCTTTCAAATTCAGATCTTTGAAATGTAGTGAAGGCATTAGGTGAATTCACAACCTTAGTCGTCTTCGGAATAATTTAGTTCAAGCCGATTCCTACCGATGCTGACTCATTTGTAATATATAAAAGGTAATTGATTTGCGTGTGATCTCCGTACTCAGGCATAATTTTATAATTTTTCCATGAAGATTCTACCTTCGAAACGGTCATGTGAGAGTTCGTGAACGTGTTCGACGATCGTTGGTTTCGGACGTAGGATCGACTGGTATTCGAAGAAACTTCGTGTCTGAGAGAAGCTGAAAACAAAAAAATGAGTATTGTTTTGAACGTTTGTAAAATTTTGTGAAAAAAACTGTAAAATTTATTGATTGTACGGCCGGATTTTCAAAAAACGAATGAACATAGACATAGGGTTCACTCTTCCGAGCCTACACTGTGTATTTTGCCCTATCCCGTAGTGTTTGTTGTTTGATCCCCTCCCCTGTTTCTCGGTCCCAATTCGGTCCATATAAAACACAAACCACAACAAAACACTGGTCACTTTTCAGATGAAGATAATCTTACAAACCAAATGAGCGTTAAACATGAGAAACATACCTGAAGGTACTTTTGAAACTGTCGCTTTGTCTTCAGACGCTGGCGACTCCACGGACTGTAATACAATATCGGTATAGGACATCGTTTAAAAAGTAGAGAGTTTAAAATAAATGTTTCCTGTCAAACAGAGCAGTGGATTAGTACATATCCATGATATAGACTTCTCATCATGAAATGTAATACGCAAAAATTGGGAAAACACGGTGAGGCGCGATTGAATTGCTCCGCACAAATTACAGAAATCTGAACGTACTTACCTTCGATGCTTTCGGGATCTTTTGATGAGAAGTAGAGAATGAATTTGTTATTCTTCGAGAATTGCTCTGTCTGGTAGTATCTGTATTCGCAAAACTCTGAAACATTTCGAGATTTTGTTTCACGTACACTTGTTGAAAATTGGTGACAGTTAAAACTCGAAACAGAATTGCGGGGGATAAGGAAAAATTGGGAAAATTGAGCTAGTATAGTTCGTTTCACCAATCGATGACTTTCTACAGTAATCTTTCGAAAACTAAAACGCATTTATCTAATCAACAAACCGGATTTAAGATTCACTTTTGTTGTATGCTTGTAGTACCCGAAGTGGAAAACTAAATCACAGAGTTTACACTATGTACAACACCTACAAGATATGATAAATTCACTTAAAAGTTTTATTATTTCACTGTAGAGGGCTATTGTTTCGTGAAACAGACTATACGTGGTCCATACAATGAACGCTCCCTGTACAAACCTACCGCAGAACTCAAATTTTCAGCGTATTCTTGGAACGTGTTGCATATTTTCTCAAACGTTGGTCGGTCAGAGGGTGACATCTGGAATCCTGATTGGAATGATGTTCTCAAAAATCTATTTGAAGGGTTCATCTGCCTACTGACAGTTATTCACAAAAATCACGATTGAACTGCAAAATTGAAATATTGTTCTAGTAAATTTCACAGAGACTTTGACAGGGCAAGAGTTTAGGTTGTTTTTCACCACATCACGTTCAAAAGGTATTTCAAGCTACAATTGAAAAAATGTATTGCAGTGTAAAGGACTAAAGCGTTGGGATTGGCCCATATAATCGTCCTTCTTTAAGTAATTCTTTGATTTTCTACCTTCCAGCATGATTGCATCACAGCTTTCCACAGTGGAGGGCAGCTCTCATCTAGTTCCAAAGTTGAACCTCTCTGTTCAACCTGAAACGCATTCATAGAAAATGAAATATGTCACATGAAAAACATTTAGAAATTATTTGCGTCATTTATCGGAAAACATAGAAAAAAATCTAACAGTTCAGCTCGTCAGATTCTTGTGTTTCTCAAACACGTTTCACTCGACATGGAGCTAGCAGTAAAATAGTTCTAAGGCTGGATTCAATAACCAACCCGGAATAAAAAGTTCATAGAAGTTTATTACTTACTCGTGATCATTGTACAACAGTGCACATGTAAATTTTTTCACAAACTGGTCCCTACCGAACTTGTTCGTCCCGGGAGGAAATCGAACCAACGAAAGTTAGATCGAACCAAACTAACCATAAATGCGACCATGTGATTCGCGACACCTCCGTATGGTTGTTTTCTGGTTCGAATCTCCCAAAGAAGTACACCGTAACTCCAGACATCAGAATATTCCGTGTAAAGATGATCCCGGTAGGCCTCCGGAGCGAGAAATGCATTGGTGCCCACCGTGTTCACACGCTTTCTTGAAAATCGATGTTTTGCGTTATTGGTCAGGCTTTGTTTGACAAATTTCCCAAGAAATCACATGGAAAAAAATTGACCCATGAGACAAATTTCCATACAAAACTAACAATTTTAAATAGCATACGATGTACATATTTTCGTTCGATGTCACGCCCACAACGTCGTGTGTAGGTATTTCCGGTAACCTCAATTACCTCTTCTCGCTTACAAGATTCAAAAAACGTCTAATTATAATTCAAAATGTTACATATCCTGACATGATTCAAATACCTGTTCACATAAGGTTTTATTTCTTTTGTGTCGCCAAAATCACTCAATTGCAGTGTCAACTTGCTCAGGGGACACTTCCAACACAAATAACATAGTTCAGTCATCTGAAACTGAAGAGATCAAAGCTCAAAACTGTTCACTGACCTAAGTTTCTAAGTTTTGAGATTGTGAGTAAGAATCCCATTTAGCTAAACGTTTATAGGAAAATTGTACACCTCGTCAGAATCAATTATTTAGTTCCAACTGACTTGAAATTTGAATTGCTACTGTACAACAATTCTGATAAGAAAAAGCATACCTCTGATGATTGTGTAGGATTGTTGACATTGTCTTCCAAACCGCAAAGACAGGCCTCTTGTTTCACCAGAACTGAATTTGAAATAGAACAAAACGTGAAAAAACATAACTTTATATGTTGCTGTTGTAATGAGTTGTTGTCAATAATTAAGTGCACAGTGTGGGTTCTTTTTTGCGAAACCTAGTTTTTTAACGTTTACTCGGATACACGGCTCCCAATGATTAGTCTAAACTAGGTACTGGGTTTGAACCAGCGAAAATGAGAAACGGACTCCAAGGCGTATGCGAATTCGTTGTACCTACTAGTGATTGTGTTGTTGACGAGAGCAGATATTAACGGACAATTAGTGTTAGGTCGAAATACAACTCAAAACGAGAGAACTACTACCCACGGTCTTTTCATTTCTACTGAGACTGCTAGAGCAGAGAATCAAGCCTTGCACTGCCTTCACTTCTCGTTAATTTTTTGACGAAATTTTGCACAAATTGCATGGGTACAAATTGCACATTTGGTTCTATTAACTTTATTTCCAAGAGTTTTTCAATAAAATTTTGACATCGATACAGTTTGCATTAGATAGCTGTTTCTAAGATGTTTGCGATGTGTACTATAGGAGTCTTAGTAGAAATGATGTGGACCAAAGTGAACTGAGAGAACATGAGAAAACTAAATATCGTACCATTGTGCGCTTTTAGATCTCGATGAACACAGTTTCGCTGAGCCAAGTATGCCATTGCGTTTGCAATCTGGAGTGCCCAATCCAACATTGTTAGCTCAGAAACTGGGAAATCAATCAGTTTCTGTAAAACTCCTTTGAAAGAACTTCCTGAAAAACGTATGATGTGAATCGCACTACCGGGCCCATATACTATACTCATTTAACTTTCGACAAGCTCTTTTACAGTTAAAATAAAATAATGAAGACTTCAGAAGTTACACAACAGAAAATTCGTCTGTATCGTTAAAATCAGTTCGTCGTAAAAAAAGAGGTAAATGTTTTCTCTGTCCGTTCAAAAAAAAAACTTTTCTGCAGAAAAAATGCCTTGAGAATTGAAATTGGAATTGATTTTTCAAGAATTGGTCGGAATTGGTCGGAATTGAAATTGAATTGAATTGATTTTTGAAAACATTGAAAGAATTGGAATTGAGTTTTTGGAATTTTTCGAGAATTGGTTGGAATTGAAATTGAATTGAATTGGTTTTTTGAAATGATGAAAGAATTGGAATTGAAATTTCAGAATTTTTCGAGAATTGGTTGGAATTGGAATTGAATTGAATTGATTTTTGGAAATGGTTAACCACTCTAGTATTAGTGTGTCTATTTTTATACCGCTCTGACAAGCTAATCAAGGTTTCAAAAGAAAGAAACTACTCGAAATTTCAAATGCACACTCTAAGAGTTCACCTAGAGAGGGAACAAACTATACGTCATAGAAAGTCACAATTTTCAATGAATGTTGCACTCACCGGCACAATACTCCAATAGTATCCCCAAAAATGGTTCCTCTAAACACACCCCGTAGATCTTCACTATGTTTGCATGCCGAAAACGATTGATCATCATTGCCTCTCGTTTCAACGCTGAAAAAAAGAGCGTTAGAGGGAGTGATCAATTTTTCGTATTTTGACCGAGAAGTAATGGAGATCAAACTACGAACATTTTCGGTTAGGACAACACGTATGTACTTACTTTAAGAAGAGCGACTCCTGTGGCCCTATTTTGTAACGCTATTTGTCAAATAGGCTCAAATAGTGAAAATTCAAAATAGCCTATTTGCGGGTAACTTATTTACCCGCATTGGTATTTTGTAAGGTTCATAGAAGCTATTTGCCAAATAGGCGTGTCAACCGTCATTTGGAATGGGTACGTTGGATATTAATTTCATATTTCAAGAACGGAATTTGAGTTATATTATTTTGAAACAATAATTTGTGAAGTAGAGTTGGGGAAATTTCGGGTATTTCGATGATTTACTTTAAATTGAGAAATTGATCACTGAAAACAATATTTGTGAAGGTCCAACCATTATTAGCAAAAATAGTCACTAGAACCTGAAATTGGGCTTTTATCGCTGAGAACATCAGAAAGTATCATAAAAACATGAAAAATTGTCAATTCTCAACATTTCAAACAACATAGTTGTTTTACATGCTCGAATAACTCTGATTTTTCCAAATTCGAAATATTCGTTCGAAATTATACTCATAATTTCCATTGTTACATTTGATGTAAAAATGTCGAAAAAGAATCAGGAAAATGCCAGAAAATAAGTTTTAGAATAGAAATGTGCTCAAATAGCGGCTATTTGACCCCCTACCGCTCGGGTAAATATGGCCGTGTAAGTCACCTCAAATAGCGTTCACATACCGTTTCGGGGAAGTTACCCGGAATTTCTTACTTACACGCCTATTTGAGCTTACAAAATACGGCCACTGTACAACCGTTTACACCATTCCTACTGGCACTTCTACGAAACACATTTGAAGATCTCAAAAAATGTTTTCTTATACATATCATAACTTTGTCAAAGATAACCTCTGTGACAGGAAATCTGAATTGAATGCGAACACATTTCGAAGGCAATTAGGTTACCCATTGACTCGTTCTTTTCGACAATTTTTGTGACGTTGACTCTATTCGATTTCTTACTAACAATGGCTCCATCAGTCCAAAAAAGGGCATACCTTCAAGGAAAGCGGTAGAATTTGAACGATGGCTCATCTGCAACTTTTTTAACGCCACAACCTGTAAAATAACGAAACTTTGGATAAATTTTTGTGTAGCGTTTGTCGAATTCTTTAGCAGAATCATCAACATTTTGATATTCCACATTGATTGAACCTCAAATTACTAAACCACAACAATTTGTGGAAAAACTAACACTAACCTCTCGCTTGTAGTTTACTCTGTAAATGACACCGAAACTACCATTACCAATGATGGACTGATCAATAGTTTGGCAAGACCAAGAAATCTCTCTTGGAGGAATTTCAAACAGCTCATCTAAAAAGCATTTTTTTCAAATAAGTGTTGATAATTTGTTCTTTCATTTCATTACTATACGCATAATCAGTTTGGTTCTATTAGCGAAATCCCCAGAAAACAATGTATTGTGTATACTAACTTTTCTCTTTATTTACCCTTTTGGAGTGCTACATATTATGTGGAAAGTGGGACATAGCCTGCTAGGACGAATTTTTCGATGGTCGTCTCGAGTGGCCGTGGGAATATGAAAATTCGCTTGCCTCTTGTGAATCGTGTTCAATCGCAAACAAATTATATTATATTCTACTGAAACTATATTCACACTGCAAATGAAAACAAACTCACCATCTTCATACATTTGATTACCATTAAAAACAGGTTGGAAGGTTTTGTCGTTACTTTTGAAGACAGAAGGAGTAATTGCGGCGGATAATGGAAAAACGTGGCAAAAACGAGAGCAATAACTGGGATCGCGATAGAGGTCATCGATTAGAAAGCTACCTCTCGCAACGACATATGTCACGGAGGGTTGCCAAACGAACTGCGAACGAATATAGATTGAGGGACCCAAATTTTCGTAATTCAAAAATCCAAACCCAAAAAAATTCAAATTTGCGACACATTTTAATTTAAAAAAATAGTTTTTTTCTCGATGTACACGAACACAGTGAAACACTCTTCAAACTTGTTATAGCAATTCTCGAACCAAATGTTTTGATACAAATAAGATCAAGAGTCGAAAACAAAACGCAATTAAAATTGTACAACTGCCATTTGATTTGGAGATCTCTCAAATTTGTTGTGCTCAATCTCGCTTGCATGTGAGTTCACAGAATCTTTTTCGAAAGAGCCATGACTTGAACTGTGACGTCATATTACGTCATAAATGCAAATAGCAAAGTCAATCAATCGAACGACTTGAACAAAAACTAAAAACATTAGTATAAAAAACGAGTGTATAGAAAGTAAAGATTAGTTTTGGATAAACATGTACAAGAAATATAAAAGAAGTCCAATAAAAATATTTTGAGGAAAAGTCTAATCTCGCTCGGTTTGAGAATTCAAAAAAAGGATACCGAGTTTTTTGCTACCGGAAGAAAACTTCTGATTGCGACTCACAATAATCTAGCTTATACTCCGTTGTTTTCAAGAGAAGCGAGATTAGCATTTTCCTCCAAATATTTTTATTGGAGTTCTTTTATATTTCTTGTACATGTTTATCCAAAACTAATCTTTACTTTCTATACACTCGTTTTTTATACTAATTGAACTCTTTTTCTATGGTTACGAAGTAACGGTAATTTTTGATAAAAATGATATTTTTGAACAATAATCTAAACAAGAAATTGTATGTTAAACCGCGCCGTAGTTCAGAACGTTTGTGTAGTTGTAACCTCGTTCAAGTGATAGCAAATTTTGTGCTCCAGGCAGGAATCGAACCTCCGTTCGCCGTGCGTAAATAGAGCTTTTATCCAATCCGCCATTCAGACATGTGAATAGGAATGAAAACCAAGCTGTACCCGCCTGTCATGAGATCTCCATTGGAAAAATGATTCCTACCACACGTTAAACTCTTCTTTCATTTTTATTTTCACGAAACCGGTCTATCCATGATTTTTTGCGAGACCATTTTCGGCTCTCTCACACGTAATCATCAAATTTCAGACATACCTGGAAAATACGTATATCTCAACTTTTTTAGAGCCTTTCAATAATGTAAAAATTTTGGGAATAAGTTGATTGTGTGCGAAACTATGCCGAGATTTGAGGAGGCGGACACTTTTGTCGCCGCCGCCGCCGCCGCCGCCCCGCACGGAAGCCATTTTTGCGAGACGTTGGGCCCTCTAACTCCTCTCAATAAATAACTACATGGAAAGTAAACTTGGTATCTTGTAGACGTGTTGCCCTTCAGTGATTCATGCAAAAATCTAAGAAAATGGTCGACGTACTTTGAAGAAAATTGTAATAATCTGTTTTGTAATGTCTGCAGAGCTTTGAACAAAAACTAATCTGCGCAGCGCTCCGCGCTGCGCACGATACATCGTGGAGAACCTCCACGCCACATTATAACAAGCTGACTTTTATTTTTGTTCTCGTACAACAGTGTTACCTTCTCATACAATGATCAACCTCCTCTTATGTACACAATAATACTCAGATTGCGTCGAAAAAACCCAATTATACATTCTGTTTTGCTATTATCTACTTGCATGATAATCATACTCAACAAGTTTGAATTGTCCTGTTTATGGAACCATTATCATTATTGATAATTATGTAAATAAATATACATGAAAAGCACACAACGGTCTGGAACATATTCAACCAGTGAAACTAATATATTATCATATAAAAAATTGAACAGGTGCTTGAACTTTTTTGAACTTCAATAATATTCATAGTAAACCATTTTGGGCAATTTTGAACTACATATATTTGTTCAGTTGATTATTTTCTTCTATGTCCGTTGTCTTTTAGACAGGTGGAGAGATCTGCAAGAGAATTATCAAGTCCAATGGATAGTCTTTCTTATTATCAGGAAACTTTGTGCTAAATCTTTGTCATGAGATGGTCAGTAAGTCTTTTCATTTTGTTTTCATAGTTCTCTGAGTGGTTCAACTGATAACAACACTTAATTGTCTTGAATCAAATATTATTGTGTGAATCAAATACAACACTAATTTATTGTTATCATCTATATTAGTCTTATCAATACCGTTCCACAGTCTATTGAAGTCCATTTTCAGTTCGGCAAAAGGACTTCTTTCATACGGGTTCTCGTGCCAGCATTTGTTGGCCAACTCAAACCTGAAAATGTGTTTGAAAGCAGGACGATTACGATCCTTTGAACTGCAATTGAAAATTGGATTGCAGTTCAAAGATGGCCTGACAGGAACCAAATCTTGTGCTTTGCGCTCCACGGTTAATTGATTCGCTCCAACGCGATTGCGCCCCAAAACCGAAATGTTCGAATCTCCGCTAATGATTTGTGGTCGAGGGATCCACAAAATATCAACAAAATGCTTTTTTATAGCGCATTTACATTAGAGCGACGGAGTTAACCGTAGAGCGCAAGGCACGAGATTGAGTTCCTGTTAGACCACCTTTAAAGAAGCACGATTATGTGGTCAAATCGCAACGCTTCAGTCCTTTAAATTGCAGAACATTTTTCAATTGCAGTTCAAAGGACCGTTGACACGGGATCGGTCAACATAATCGTCCTTTTTTGAAGCACTGAAGCTCTGGGATCGGACCACTTTCCACCTTCCAAGAACCTTCTTTAATCGAACAGGACCCCACCCCAAAATTAAACACTGAGAAAAACGTTCGATAGACTTGAATAAAATCTTCGTGCATCCATGTTTGGTGTATGACAATCAATATTTTCAAATTAGGTAGTTCTCTTGAAAGAAACGAATTGGAAGCTTTTCTCGGTGGCTAGTATATATGTAATGATTCAAATTGATATTTTTACAAATTGACCCACATTTTGTTTGCGACTTCATTTGAAGTTGGCGGAATTGCTAAGCGTTTCCCAGATTTCAAGAAAGAAATGAGTTGTGACAATGAGTTGATGCCGGGATAGGGATCACTCATGCAATTAGTAATAACTTCCCAAATCACGACTCCGAACGACCAAATATCCGACTCGACAGTTGCCTAAACGAAACGACCTCACCGTGGCTCTTCATTCAGTAAACCAAACTTTCTTAGAAAAAAATGTGTAAGGTGTATTAATTCAATATAAAAATGGCATATCTCGTGCCTTACCTCTCAAGGGTTCTACATAGTTATTCACGATCTTTTCTGTTGCTCTCGTAACACTTATGAATGAATATACTTAATCTCAGTTCATCTTGAGCGGCCCTTCATATTAACTTTTATTTCTTAAGTTTCTGGAGGGGGAAAGCAAAAAGTACCGACAGTCTTACTCCACGTTTTTCAAAGGTCAATCAGCCAGTAAATTCTTTTTCTGAGCTTTGACAGCGCTCACTACTGTAAAAACACCGTACTTTTGGTTATTTTCCAAGTTGATTTCAAGGAAAACCTTACCTCTCCTGTTTCCAATAGTTCAGTGGGCATCCAACCCAATGGGAACGTTTCCAACGTTACTCCTACGTGATACGTCTGAAACTTTTCGCACAAACCGAAGTCCGCCACTTTGATTTGTGTGTTTTTGTCAAGCCTAAAACTTATCGGTTCTGCCGTTTATATTTCAAGGAGCGCCCTAATTTGAGGTCGACACAAGGAAATATACAACTGCAAGACGAATCTGAGAAAAGCTTCAGCTTAACAGGCTTTAAAACACCGTTACTTCCGTAACGTAACGTGTTCGGTCTAACAAGAAAACCAACAATACATATCAAACTGTTTTGATAAAAATGCCAAGTATATAGCATTAGCAGTGAGAATGAAGCCTTGTTATCATACTCAGACAGAACCCGGGGTAGTTAGAGGGATACATAAGGGGGCGTGGCTTATTGGCTCAGGCCCGGCTCGAAGAATCAATGCCACGCGCCAGTTTTTTAGTCTTCACTACGACAAAACTGGGTTTTCGAGTTGATATAACTGAATTTCGAGTGGAAAAATAAAAATTGGTCAGAAAAGTTGATCTAAACACATATATTTCCTCATTTTTTGTTGAAAGATGAAGAAGTTTCGTTTTTGAAATGTGGGACTTAGGGGGGTACTGAGTCCCTCTGTCCGTTACCGCTAGGCTTGGTACCAGATTTTCTCCGGCTAAGTCCCATGAGATCTGTCATAGTATGGTGTCCACTTTTATGTGAGAAAAATGGATGAATAAAACACTAACAAACAGTTTCTAGCTGCCAGATCGTTGTGAACCAGTTTGTTTTCTCCAATATAGTTCATGGCAGCGGCAATTTGTTTGCAGAATCGTAGTTTCTGAGCCCATGATGTGTTCTGAACTAAATTAATAATAGTTTCGAACAATGTTGTAGAGTAATCAGGGAAAAAAACTAATTTTTACGGCGGCAAAGCTAGCCCTTGTTTTCTTGCGGCGTAGCAATCCCTGAAAAGTCTCATGAGATATAATATGAGCTGTTCGCATGAGCTTCTCATGAGATTATATTGATTTTTATGCTACAACATTAAGAGTTCACTAGTAGTTCATGAGGTATCTCATGAGAAACTCATATGAACTTCTCGTGAGCTTGGACGGTTTGCTACGCTACCTTGCAATGGTACTTGGCATATACGAGAATCATGCTTATTTGAATAACACTTGCCAGATTCGGAACCATATCTTACCGGAAACTTTGGTAAATATGTGCGCAGAGACCCGTTCGGCATGAACGGCATGATGATTAGTGCATGAGACGCCAATGATACCGAAATTCCCTCCAGACCAAGAACATTTGGATGCCTTCAAATATAAATCGACTAGTAGCCAGATACCGTGTTACGTCGAGCAACAAGCGAGTTTTCCTCTGTTTTTCATTTGATTTTGCCACTCTAGTATATTCTTCTGTTAAAAGTTTATGGTTATGAGGATTCCCCGTCCAGTTTCTTTACAAGGTATATTGACATAACGAATTCACGGGTGATAAAACCACTTCAAAGACATCTAAACCTTAGTATGAAGATAACTCTACCGTAGTTCGGACATAGTCTTTGCCTCTGTCAAGAGATTATCAAAAGATGTGCTATCCATAGCCTTCGATATTTTCACTGCCACCTCAGTATTAAGAGGACGCAACGTCTGTTTTCGAACCACGGCAAAATTCCCTGAAACAGAGTAACAAAACAATTCGGAGTACACAACACTAACCTTCTGAAATCGGATAGTGAGCTTGCTAGAATTTCAAATGAAGGGACTAGACAATACAGCAAAGTTGTGGGGTGGTGTTCCAACTATTTCAAAAAAGAGTGAATTCAAATTGTAGACGTGCATCTGTAATAACAGTGACTAACCACTATGCTTTTGAGTGAAAACTCTGTTTTAACTCATGTTCATTACCCTGATTTTCCAGAGAAACATTTCCTTCAGCGAAAACATACCCCCCCCCCCCTTCAAAACAATTTGCGGCTAGAAGGCCACCCATTTCTTAAGATGCGGCGTTAGATGTGTGGCATCGCCCTACTACTGAAAAAGATCTATCAAGTCACCTGTAATAATTTGTCCAGTTTTGTCTGTATAGTTTCTCGTAGATAAAATAAACTCACCATATCCACACTCAGTTCCGCTGTCGGTTAGATCACTGCATGAAATGTAATGCTTTGGAAAAGTTCCTTTAGCTTTGGAGATGAAGTACTCGCGTTCATTTTCCAGTGAAACAATGTCGACTTTGTTCTCCTGCGAAAAATGAACCAAGGTCGCAAATTTTCCGTATTCAACGATTAAAATCGAAAACAAAGAATATGGTGCTGCTCCGGAGCTGAAGGTCATTGATCATGAATGATTTGCGTTGCTTTTCTCATCTTAGTAATGAACATAAGTGAAAACCCACTGCTTTGACGCCAATATGGTTTCGAGATTGTGTTAAGTAAAATATATTCCCAAAGTCAATATGAGGTCGCAACTGTATCAAGAAAAGACCATAAATGTTGACACATCATTTTCTCAAAAAGAAGACCGTTTGTTACCAACAAACGGCAGATACATGCACTATATCCAAGATAGTGGCGGTTGCCAACTCAGTTAAAAAACGAATGATGTTTTGATATCCCAGAAAAGTAGTTTTGAGTCAACTCAAACGAGTGTACCTCAGGCAACACGTCCTCATGCGGAGGGAGACCTATTTCGTTCTCTTTCGCCCGCAATTTTCGGACAAGAAGAAAAACAAAGTGGCATTCCAGTGGCAGAATAGAAGAACACATCCAACCCACAACAAAACAACGCCAGAATGTGATGGTTTCAGACCACGCGCGCGAATCAGGGATCTGAAATTAGGTGCAATAAGTTTTTATATGGATCTCAGCGTTTCAATTTGTATTACTTCCTTGTGAGATACATATAGAACGATTTCAGCAAGCTGCCAACAGGAATCGAAACCATGAAGAAAAAATCAGAACATTTTTGAAGTGATTTGGGAAACATTTTCTTCAATTATCAGTGAAAATGTATTAATTGTTCCCTTCAGCTCATTTGTTTCACTGAAAAAAAAACTAAATTGTTTTGAAGAAAATGCTGTGCTTGTGCGAACGTACGATAAAACAACCGAACTAACCGTAAACACAGATGCGAGGAATAGAACAACCATTATTACTAGAGCAGAACCACAATCACGAAATGGGTGGAGTTGTTGGTTACTTCTCTCAAAAATGTCAAATTTTGGACAAGAAATAAATTTAAACTGAGCGTTGTACTTTATTTGTCGAAAAATCCAACCATTCGTTACACCTCGAAGCTGTTGCAGCTAATGCATTGAATCAACTGTCTTCGATATTTTGTACGATATTACACGCAAAAATGGTGTATAGTGAGTGCCAAATTCATAAATTTCTGTCTCTCGCCGGAATCGAACCTGCGAGCAAAAGATTGGTAGCAGGCCGCTAACCACTACGCTATCAGAGCACATGTTGGGCAAGCTTTGGAATCGAAGACATGTGTGCGTACACAGCGGAAAGTGAGATATACAGTACTCTCCCGCCTTTCCGTTGGCATCAACTAGAACTACTGCTCACTTTTCTAAAATCTTTCCATTTCATAGTGTATGACTACAGACTACAGTGAACATTTCAGTGAAAATAAAACCATTGTAAACCAACTTTCAAAATTCGACGCCAAACAATATGAATAACCAGAAGATATAATATCAGACTGACAATCCCCAACAAACATCCGAATTTCCTGGAAAACATGAAGTTAGGTGCGATTTTTATGATAATAATTCAATATAAGCAGTACAGTGCTAAAATATTTGATATTGCAGTGATGAACACCTGAAATTTGTCGCTATTTAGTCGCTGTTTAACTGTTTTTATAAAAAACGGATTTTACACAACTCACGCCACCTTTTTTGGAGTTTCTCCGTTATATGATCATCTCTTCTTCATTACATTTGCGACCTAGTACAACAACTCACTTGAAAGTATCACTTTCCATTGTTCCATATAGTTCCAATATCAATAATTAATGAAAACAAATGTATTGGTTAGAATACTAATGTCTTGAGTGGAATATTACATGGAGTATGGCATATCCTCGTAGATGCTTAAAGAAACCGTTCCGCTATAATCTGAGTTTCACGAAAAATTTAAAAAGCTCAAAAAAGTCTCTCAATGTCTTTTCACAGACCATAAAAAATTTTCTAATAAAACGTTGGCAAAATTTGCATAACATCGAGCATAAAAAAGAGCACATGAACATTTTTACTGTGACGCAACTTGACTTAGTTCGTTTACGTTTCGATTTATCTTCAGTTTTCAGTTTTTAATTGTGTTGTCGTATATGATAGAAGGTTTTGAAATTATTTTTGTACTTTTATAAGCTATTTTGAGCATACCCCGTACGCAACTCCCCCATCGGTGTCATTACGTAAGCCGCTTTTCTGAGAAAACGAAGCGAGATAGAGATATAATAGTATATATTTTTGATAATGGTTTTCATTTGCCAAAAGGTCAGATTGTTAACTCACAAGTCAAAATCAGAGCGGAACGGATTCTTTAATAATATCTCAGTTCTCGTGAACATATACATGAAATAAGAAATAATATATACATGAAATAAGAAATGAAAGAAATGTATGCTAATGAAAACTGTTTTTATATGTGGACACACTTACCTAAGCAACGACTTACTTTTCAAGGTACAATAGTTTTTAGACCAATGGTTAGACAGAAATTGAAAAAAAGAAAATGACTACGTTCTCACTTCAGCTTTTTAGTGTGTGTGTAATAAATGTTAAACAAAGATTGCAAAATGTTGTTGTAAATAAAAATTGGCAAAGAGCCACTGTTTGATACACCGAGAAATCGGAACATGAGCGCTATATCACACTGGTCGACTATGTCCACAACAGTGGTTTTTTATCTCCAACCAACTGTTTAGTAATGCCATGTAAGTCAAATCATGAACTTGAATAAATATACAACATTTCGAAAAAACATCGAAACCTGGGTACATATGTTTCAAAGTCTCTTCGAGCAGCATTCCAATTACAACAGAGCTAGATGAAAATGACGAGAGCGCAACAGTTGCTTTTTTCTGCAACTGGTGAAATACTACACAATTCATTTGTGAAAAAACTGTCCTGAAACGATGAATTTGGTTGTTATGAAATTCTGATGTATGCTCACTTAAAACTTATGTTACGCTTAACTTTCAGTTACTACCTAGATCAAATATTTCCTTTGTTTTTGAGTTTTTGGTCTATTTTTTTTCATGGTTCAAATCAATATTTGATAGTAATTCTACGTACAGTGTAGATTGCAACGTTCCGATGGCTAATTTATAGCGCAAACTTCCATCATAGTCAAAACATTTTCTAGCACACTGTCTGAAAACCGTTGCCCGATATGTTGAATTGAAAGAATATATATGGATACTATTGGAACGGAACCGATTATTTTGGAGTGGGGATCATTATTGGACTTCTTTCATTATTCACTGTTCGAAACCGGATGTTTTTCTGACTGCAACCGCGATTTTTCTCTGATACACCGAGTTAAAGTGCTTTTTGAAATTCTTCTGTTCGGTTTGAAATGTTTCACATTGGAGATCAGGGTTGAAAGTGAAACTTCTGACGTTTCTTCGCTAACTCTCACGTAGTTTACACGCACTGAAAATGTTGTTTTCTCACCAAAGTCGTCGCACTAAAGACGAATAACAATCTATTGAACAAGAGAGTGTCAGCGAAGTCGTGATTTATCTCATTTGACTTTTTCTTTTCTCCTGATCAGGGAGGAAACATTAATTAATTAGTTGATTGTATTCAAGTTTTTTGATTGGGTTTTTAAGTGTTTCACATGCGTTCCTGACAGAGAAAAGACTTTTTTTCATTTATTGTTCTTATTTCTTTCTCATAGCATGTAGTGTTGTTTACCGCAGAGACAGTCAATGAACTCAACACGTGTTATTCCAAGTGAGCGTGACGCATCATCTAGCAACGTCCACGATCGTGTGTAAACAAAAAAAGCACCAAATCAAACCCTTCCGAGTCATACTGTTATGTAGATTAGCGTGCATTCTGTAGTAACAGTGGCTAGGGCTATGTTTTAGAATGAAAACTCGGTTGAAACTCATGTTCATTACCTTCATTCATGAGAGAAACATATCCTCCAGCTAATACATACCCCCCCCCCCCCTCTCCCCTGCAGAGAATTACAAGATGGCTTTTGAGCCGTTCTCTCGTTTTCAACTGCAATAGAGCCTGCCGACCGAGTCATGAGTCTCTCTCAATTGCGAGATCGAGCTGAGTAATCGGACAACTGTTCACAACCCAACAGCCCGTTAACCGAAAACAAAAATGTCAATGACTAAGAGAGGTGAAAATAGCCATTCCGAAGAAGTGATTAGGTTGTTTCCTTCCATTCTCCTGAAGCTGTCTGTTTTTTTTCTGTTCATCCGAAGTAGAGCGTTTCAGTCTGTCGGATTCCTAGATAGATAGTCTAGAAAATGTTAAGTGACTACTTTCACAGCAGTACTTTGAACTAACTCGAAAACGATGTGAAAAATTGAGGGAAATCTAGACTTACTAACTTCTCTAAACTTCGACAAGAAGGTCATTTTTTTTCTCAACTTGATAAGCTTTTCATGTTTAGCACATGTTGAACATGTCGTGCATTTATAAGTGTTTCAGAACCATACACACGAAAACTTCTATCATTGTAATGTAAATTGTATCACTGTAATTTAACTTTTCACGGGACATAATAATCACAGACATGAGCAACGGAATCTTCTCCGAAGATGATTCTAATGAGAAGAAGAAACCCTTTTTATTAAGGGCTACCGTTCAAAATTACATAATTTCTATTGCTATAGTTGCTGTGGTCAATTCAGGTGAGATATTGATTAAATGAATTACATATTTGTGAAAAAAAAAACATGTTAAATATAATGTACAGGTAATTGTACAGATACTTGTTGAGAGGCGAATCGTACAGATACTGATTCCGTAATAAACTATTGTATTGTATTGTATTGTAAAATATATAAGAGTAACAATAGAAAAAAGACGGTGAGAGGTAGGAAGAAAATTTAATGCGCAACGTCAACAGTCGAATGAGTGTAGGACAACAAAAAGTGGAATACAAAAGTTAATTTTCGGAATACTAATGCATCTATGTGAGCCAGTTAGACAGTGCACACAATTCCTACTAAGACGGCTGCAGTGAACGTTCACTAGCAGTGAAGTACTGAACACGATAAATCAAACAGTAATCGGATTGAATAGTCACAAGTAATGCTTTTTACCGCACCACTTCTAGTACTACTAGTTACCAAACCTATCAGTTGCTAAACAGTTTACACCACGTAATAATGGCTTGTGCTAATATGAGCATACAATAGTTGTTCACGTTGTGTTCAATTATTGAATAGTTTTCACTCATATTCCTCGATACCGTTGTAAGTAAAAATTGTGTAAAAGATGTTTCCAGCTCTCGCTTTCTTGTGGTGCTACTACGGAGGCGTTTCATTTCTGACAGAACATCGCTCGGTTCATTTGCAAGAGGAAAAGAAGGGAGATCACGTTGAAATGGAAACTGAGGAACCGACATCTGCAACCACTCTTAGCAAAGGTAAGATTTTGTTCACAGGATACTATTGCGTTCAACGTCAACAAACAGATACGATGAGATAGAATTATCTGATGTGGGGAGAGTGCATCGGGAATAAACCCTATAAGCCGGCCTATTGGCTTTTTTTCAGATTTTACTGATTTTAAGGCAATAACGACTAGTAGATCTTTTAATAATGTGGCTTTGTTGAAGGAGGATAGAATGGAGAGCTAGTTAAGGTACCGCGGGGTACCTAAACAGAATGTTGCGCGCCCCAAAACAGACTCAAACATGTGAAACCTATGCTAATTACTTTTGTTAGTTTGAGTAATATAAGGTATATATCAGTTTCTCTTAAGCAGCTCTTCCGTTTAAATTTTCCCATCTGCCCCACTTTAAAGGGGAATTCGGCCTAAATCCAGAATTCGAATAATTCTGTATCCTCTGCGTGGTTCCAGCGTCGGCCGCTCCAAATACATCAGTGAAACTCCAATTCTACAACCAGTGTCCGTTTACGGTGTGGCCAGGAATTCAGGTATTCACGGTATTTCAGTTACGTTAAACTGTCACAAGCAGTGTGACAAAGTGATTATTTTCGGTTCTATCTAAGGTACTTTTCACAACTCAAACAAATTTCTACATACTTCACTTTCGAAGAGATCAGCTATTCTTCATTAAACAGTTTATTCGAAATAGTCGGTACAAATTAAAAAAACAGAATTAGGTTAAATGAAACTTTGTTAACTAGAATAAAGTCATTACACGAATGAGTATCTGAATCAGAAATAATGAATACTATCTATAAAGTCATTTATCAAATAAGGTCAAAGTAAAGTTGATTGTACGCTGTCGAGCACAGTTTGATAGAATATATAAGTTATCTCGAATTTTTCAGGCGGCTGGTTCCAGCTCCGACCTTCCGGAAAACGGTGGTTTCCGGATGAACAGCTATGAAACTCGACATATATCCGTGCCAGCTCACTGGACCAACGGAACTATTTGGGCTCGAGTTCGATGTAATCAGCAGATGAAGTGTGAAAGCGGGTCCTGCGGGGTTAGGTTTGATTCTGTTGTAATGAATGGGCTGAAGCACAGTCACGTGAAACATGTTAAACACAGAAGACTTCAAAGCCTCTGCAGTTTTAACATCACGTGACTGTTGAATGTACATCTAGTTTAGTTCGATTTCGGCGCACTGTTGGTGTCATCAGTGCAGTAGAGTCAAGAAGAACAATCACTCTTACCGATCATTGCTGATTGTGCGAACAAATACTCTGTGGGATAGCTACCGTGTGCGTTTCCCAGTTTGCTGAGAAATAATCCGTTCAAGTATGATCGGCAAATTCATATTTTCAGTAATAGAAATGCTCATGATTTTGAGAATGGCGTTTAGATAACTGTTATTCCCGTACAAAACCTTCTATTACTCACCAGTTTTGAAGTGTAATTTATTCTATGATGAGATCAACGTATAAAACAGGTACACACCAACTGACGTCTTCAAATTCACCGCAGAATTGAAGATCATTTCTATTACAGTTTTTCTAAAAGTCTGCGTGCTTAAACACATCTCTATTCAGAATAAACTGCAATGCGGCGGATCAGGTGGAATAGCTCCAATAACTACCGCTAATTTCAATTTGGGAACCGATGAGCGTCCCGATGAGTACTACGTCAGTCTTCTACAGGGGTACAACGTGGTTATTACTATCGAACCGATGGACGGTATGAATTGAACTACTTTCACCAAAAAAAAACCACTCCCCTATATTGCACCAAAATCTAGAAAAACATGTCACGTCTGTTTCTTGTAACCATCTAAACTAAAAGCACAAGAACAGATGGATCATTACTAAGCGACGGGAAAGTGAAAGCTGAAAAGATTGCCGTAACCTAATAATTCCTGGGAATTTCATATTGTTCTTCACAAATCCTGTTTTTGTTCAGTTTAGTTCCCAATATTTTCTGTAAGATCAGTGACTCATTTAGTTATTTTTCATTTCTCTACAACTAATTTTATCAGCTCCCGAAGTTGACTGGCGAGATGTAAAAACTATTTTCTCGCTGTCCTACCATCTTTAAAGAACAGCTCGAAATTTGAAATAAAGAGAGAACTTCGACTCTATAAATCTATAGACTAACTAAATAACACCAACCGAATCTCACAGAAAACTTTCTTGTTTTGAAAAAGTAAAATATACGCGTTTTAGTTTCCGTTGTCGTTGGTTGTAGTAGAAGTAAATTGAATAGTAACGCAAAGTGAACATTATGATGAGACATCGTTCACTCTGTCGGTATACGGTTCCGGAATCTGATGTGATTAACATGTTTCACGTGAGTGTGCAATTGACTCACAATATTGTGATGACGTTTCCAGGCGCCAACTGTACAAAAGCCGGTGTCTGCCATGGAGATTACAATCCCGTATGCCCCGAAAAGTATTCGAAAAGAACGTCCAGAGCCCAGTGGAAGGTACGTTTAATGTCCGAACTGAACCGATTTACGTGAGCTTGCAAGATTTCACGTTCAACTACCCGACTGGTTTCTGCGATACCACGGGTATTGACTACAAAAAGAGGAATGAAACAAATCAACCGTGTCTGTTGAGTTTTTCTCGAGCGTACGTTATGACAGCATGGGAGACATGGAATTATTGTACTTATTATGTTTTCTGCTAGACGGCGACTAAAAGCAGGACTGAAAGAGAAGTACGACACCAGCGACATGCTGCCACCGTTTAATAAAAATATGACTCTTATTCAAACAAGTCTTCAACAAATCGTATCCGTTTAATCTAGAAATCGAAAAAGCTCTCATGACACATCTAGATCTGCTTTAATGAAAAAAATGAAATGAAATCTTAATTAGATTATCAACCAATCAAAACGCTGATATGAGCATTTTGACGTTCTGATCCAAATTTTTAGTACGGTTGTATAACCGGTTGTGCGGCAGAACGAACCGACGAACTATGTTGCCGTGGTCAGTTCGCGAACAAAGAATCCTGTGAGAGAAATGAATACGTCAGATCTTTCAAGGTTTGGACAAAACTCAGAACTTGACGCAATTGCAAGTTTGTGTTTTACTACTATTTGAAGTACTTTTTTCTAGAGTATTCGTCAAGGTTGAAAAGAGCCTTGAAACTCCATCGAAAGACTCTCTAGAGACCATTGTAAAAGTGCTAAAACTTTAGTTTTGGCAATTCTCTCACTCTGTTTATGCAAATTAATCATTTTAAAAACTGATGAAGGAAAAATTGGTTCCAGTACTGACCAAATAGTAAGCAAAATAAGCATCAAGTTAGGCTCGCCTCCTCTTTTTTCCAGAGTCACATAGATACCTGGATCGTTATCTGAAAATCAACTTCAGTGAGACTCTGCCAAGAGTTTTCTAGGTCGAGATTCGCTCAGATCTTATCCAAGCAGAGTTTGGTTACTGTGTGTTTGTCAAATTGTATCAAGTTTTTTTCATTACAGCATCATTGTGAGACCGCCAAAAGTCATCCGTTCGACCAGGATAACACGTTCACATGTACTAATTTTGACGGGAAACCAGGTCCGAAGTACAGAGTCACGTTCTGTGGATAAATGTTGTGAAGAATGATGAGGATACGGATCAACATAGGGTTTAGAATGACATTTTGTAACAAATGCATGTGGTTTTACCCGCTTGATTGTTTACAGTACTATTACACCTGGCTCTTTCGTATATTTTTCAAAACTACCCTTTCAACATTGTATAGCTGACCTATTCAAGCTGTTATTGTATGTACTACAGCTGATTTTCATAGTGTTATTACAGTTGCTTGTCATAGTGTGGTGGTCGTTTATGAGTCAATCGCGGAATTACGTTGTTGCAGCAAATAACATGGAGTAAACAAAATCACTCAATCAGTACTTATTCATCTTTGTGGAGTTGAATGCTAATTATGGGGAAAATATCATCTAGCTTCACTATGTTCTTGGTTTAATGTTTTTCTCCATCTTAGTTTTTCGTATAGGAGCGTATAGGAGTAGATGGAGCTGGAACGTCGGCGCCAGTGAAAGTAGTTCGTTCATAGCAATCTAAAATTGATTGTTGCATCAGCCGTGCTGGATATTTTCAAAGCAAGCGTATACGATGTAGGACCTCTCCTGTTTGTACTTTGATCAAACGATGTATCGAAATCAAATTACAACTAAGATCGGATAACCTGGTATATGTCTATCACGTGTGCGGTGATGGATAACGCACAATTGAACGTAAACTCTCTTCAATTGTCCTTCTTGGGCCGTTTTCAAACTATCAATCACCAAGAGTTGCAATAAAAGTGTAACCTCAAACAACAAACTACTATAACTCTACATCGAACTTTCTAGAAACTAGATTGATTATAAAATGTGGTTCTCAGTTGTGAAAGAATGATCAATGGACATCGTTGAATCAAATGAATCTGACACTGTAGGGCGTATTGTATCTTTCTCCGGCAGCCCCACTCAGACCATTTTTTTTAATAACAAATTCGCGTTTGGTCGAAACTGTAACGCAACAAGTCTAGAGATAATGCGGCATTGATTTTTTCCTCTCGTCGTCGGACCCGTCGTTCGACGACGTGACGAAAAAATCAATATCCATGAGCCAACAGTAATTTACTGTTTTGCCACGACGCTAGTTGTGAGCACTCCTCTATCAGAACAGAGGTGAATGCGGTGGCGGCACTTGCAATGGCCACAGCTTTGCAAACTTTCGCTGAGATGAGAGGATGATAAACAGACTGAACACAGTCTTTTATGCTCAACTAGCTGTTTTATCTGTTTGAGAACTCGAGCTTTCCTGCAGTCGACCGCACTATGGTTGTAGTATCCAAAAAGTTACACGCTTCTTCAAAAAAGTAAGATCACTGTTCAATTTATTTGTTGAGAAACTCTGTTCGAACAATGTGGGTTCACTTGTGCTACACTTTCCGTACACGTCTACAGTTTTATCTCGAGCACGCGTAGCTATCAGAGTATATTGTTCATTTGCTTCATCATTCGGTTCAAAATAAGTTTTAACGATAAAACCATCCATTTCTAGCCAAATGCTATTCCAATTCTAGATGCTGTGCGTCAGGGCAATAAATTTTTCCAGCAGAGAAGAAATCTGTAGATACTGGTGCAATTATCGCGTCCGTCTGGAATGGTTCGAAAAACTCGCTGACAGCTGCTATATTTAAACTTTATTTGAGATCCGCAAAAACTTTATTGTACATCAATAGCGTTTTGTAACTCTCTTAGGTCGGATTTATGGATATCGGGAGAGAGGACTTCGGAAACTCGGAGGTTTTTTCGATTTTCACTTGACCCCAGAACGGAGGACGTGAACGAGAAAATATGTGAACTAACGTTAATGAATGAATATGTGAAATAACGCGAATGACTGAATATGTGAAACATGAAAAGATAATTATGAATACAACCACATAATCGATGTTAAATTTGATTATCTTCGTTAACTTCAGACGGTGATCGAGAAGTTCTAAAAAAAAATGTATCTAGTTCACTCAGTTATAGTTTATGTCCCCAACAACTCCATGCTGATCGACCAGCCGATTTTATAGCTGCCACAACAAAATAGTGTGCGAATCAGAGAGACACAGACAGCCTTCGCCTGTCTGCGGTCTGATTGACCTGTGTGCTCTCTCGCTGTGGTAGGCGTGGTACAGAAAATTTGACGCTATTGTTTCATTTCAACTTGAAATTTGGCAGCGTGCAATGAATTTCTCGTGCAAAAGTGTTTATAGTCGACGCCAACGAAAAGGTGGCAGGGTACTGTACACTTCCCGCTGTGTACGCACAGAAGTCTTTGATTCCAGAGCCTTCCCGTTATGTGCTCCATGAGCGCCGTGGTTAGCGCCCTGCTACAAAACTTTTGCTCACAGGCTAGATTCGGCCGAGAGACAGAAATTCATAAATTTGGCACTCACTATAATCAAAGTTTTATGTTAACGGTTGCTCATTTTCTGTAATCATCTAGAATAAAACACTTTCGAATTCAAGCAGGACGTTAAATTCGAGATATGGATAGTCAAGCAAGACACAGAATGTAAACTGGGAACCCGGGTTTGCTCAGCACAAATGTACTCTGCTTTCCATTTTCGACGCAACTCCACAAGGAACCCGGTATTCCGTAAACCACATCAGTTATAAATCAACCATAAATCATAAATTCAGTGTTCGTTCGACGTGCAGAACCGAACTAGCCTTCAAAATCAGGTCGCCAAAACCAGGTCACTTTACGAAGAACTTCAGCTCTCGTTGCAATTGGAAGTTCCTGGAATCATTATCAACCGAAATAAAGTAAGAAAAGAAGTGCAAAAAAAAACTAAACATTTGTTCTGTTTTGTAATATATTCCAGTGTATAAACACAATTTGTGCACTTTTTCTTCGCACAACATTTAGAAACTGGCTGCTTATGACAAAGTGCATGATAGACGAATTCAGTCTGCATGCCGCACGAGTACTTTTGACGGAATCGGTACGCACTTAAATAGTGTGAATCTTTAGTGTTCATTCTATCGACAAAGACAGCGAAAGTTCTAATCAAAAGAACGATTCCCGACGAGCGTTCTTTGATCACCTGTGATCAGAGTGTGTAGATCGGAGATACGCAGAAGAACAGACTGCTCGCCAAACCCTGCCCGCAGAAAACTGATCGTACTCGAAAAATGTTTCTCATCTCAGTGTATGTAGTATGATTCCGTTGCTCTCGAAAATCGAGGCGTGTATCGAGATCAAACTACAAAATTGATTTGTTCATTCACCATGCGCAACTTGAGTAAGGTTGAACTAACCATGAACATTGCGTGAACGTTTCTGTATATCTGTGCGTTGTTGATTTGAGCTTCTTCAGTTTTCAGCGGAAATTTTTTCTGGTGCTCTGACGTCCAATACTGATAGGCCTGAAACGAGAATGAGTAGAAGTAAGTTTACCTCTAGGCACTCAAGGAAAAACCGACGGTCGGTCATTTCACTTTGTTTTACTACGAGTTTAGTTTAATCGTTGTTCAGTATACAGTTTCAGATTTAAGCAACTCAAATTTGAACTGCGTCATTTTGTATCAGTTCGTAAATTGACTATGGTTATAATAAAGATGGTAAATTGTTGATCACAGAAGAACTGGTTGCTAATCAACTTGCCAAAAAATAGTCTATTTCATGTACTTATTTTAATTATTTCACAAAAAATGTGCAAAAGAATAAATGATAAAAAGTTCGATAATTACCAAACCAGAGTCATCTTTTCATTTTGAACATTAAAGAACCAATCGGAAAGAGAGCTGTAGAGTATAGAAAGTAACAATCGAAGGCTTACTTTTTCGAGAAACTGTTTCCCCTCTTCAGATACTGTATTGTATTTCTTCATCGAAGTAGTAACCATCTTCTCTAGACGAGCACCGAGATCTGGTTTTTGCTCTTTCACGTACTCGACAAACTGGAGCAGACACAAATACAATTGTTCAATTTGTTCATTTTATAATCTGTGTTTATTTTCATTTTTGTATATTGGAAGACAGTGCCACATGAACCGACGTGACATCTACCGTCTTAGCACCAAACAGTATATATATATATATATATATATATATATATATATATATATATATATATATATATATATATATATATATATATATATATATATATATATATATATATATATATATATATATATATATATATATATATTAGTCTAGTATACTGGGAGTAAGTTGATTAACATTCTAATGAGGAATTGTTAACTCTATCATTGTAAGTTTCTTAGTTCTGTTGTGTTTAAAATTGTCTTACGTGACTGTGCTATTGACTAACAGTTTTAGGAAAACGCCGCTGGGGGCAGAAACGATACATGTCACATACCGCCAGGGTACTATTGGGCAGGTAAAACTTGTCTGAAGCAGCATTTAGCCATTCGTATTCACTCTCTGTCATGCCTGGAAAATGGGGAAGGAAGTTACCAAATCATCATCCTAGTTTGATCTCAACTTTTCGACTTTTATCAAAACGCCAACGTGATCAAACTTCACGAACAGCAAAAGAGGGCAAAATGAACCGTATAACTGTGCGAAAAGTGAAGCTCGTAGTATAGTTGTCGCCAACGGAAATGCGGGAGGATACTGTATATCTGACTCTCCGTGATGTACGCACACATGTGTTTGATTCCAAAACATGCCTGTTATGTACTCTAATAGCGCAGTGGTTAGCGATCTTTACGAATCTTTTACTCGCAGGTTCGATTCCCGAGAAAGAAATTTGGGCACCCACTAGTAGCTTCGTTGCTTCATGCGGCAGAGCTGCATGCCTCTCATAATTTTTTTTTAAATAATCATGAATACCGTTGAAGTCAATGAGTTTTATTTTGTTAGATTCAGTATGTGTAAAGTGGTTTTGCGAGTTAAAGCAGGACGATTATGTGGACCAATCCCATGTCAACGGTCCTTCAAACTGCAATTTATAGGTGTATTGCAGTTTGAAGGACTCAATAGTTGTGATTGGACCACATAATCGTCCTTCTTTAAATATACAACACTTTCCTACAAGTGGCTTTGAAAAATTTTCCGACTCTCTAGTAAGTTGCACAGTATAAGTTCCAAACAGTAACTATAACCCATCATCTGGAAAAAAAACCCGTACAGTAGAATAAAACAACAGCTACAGTTTCACTCTACAGTATCTTTGAACAGACTGAAGATGATTTGAAGTTCTAGCAACCACCAGCCCGGTCAATGAAAAAAGTATCTGACCAACCAGAAAAGCGAGTGTCCGATTGTGAATTACGTTTTCGAAGGTTTCGAAACTTTCCAGGTCAAACATGACCAAAGCACCCATCTTCATCATCACCCATTTTGTCTGAAACGAAACTGCTTAGGTGGGTGAGACGTTGCAACCTAAATCTGATCTGCAATCTGGAAAAAGGTGAGAAGTTGCAACCTAAATCTGAGGTTAAAAAAGTCTGCACACTTTGTATCTCGTAATAGGCATTTTCATTCAATAGAAACATCCAGTTGAATATTTCACTGCTCACCCTCGCTTTCACATTCACGTAGACGCTTAACTTTGGCGTTACAGGAGGGCAGAAAGGGAAGGACATGAAAGAGCTTATCAAGAGAAACCGATAAGTATTACTTCTAATTCAAACTAACGAACCTATTTTGCATACGGTTGTTACGTGTTTGCTTGTTTTGGCGCGCGCAACGTTATATTCAGGTACCCCGGGGTACCTAAACTAGGGGGTAGATGCGAAACGTACCACTTTCTATACTCTTTCTCTTTCCGTTTTTCTAGTTTATATTACTTCTCTGAGCTTTACCTTTATTAGCTTCACTTTTCGCCCCCCTTCCTTTAATTGTGAACAAAACATGCGTATAGACTGAGCTGGCGCAAGTTGGCGCACATTGGTCAATTAGTTTGCCTCTATGCTGTTTTTATTGGGCAATGGAGACTCAGTTACAATGTTTTCATTCTAAAACGTTGTCATTAACACTGTTCTGGGGTATATGCTTATAATTTGTGTTGTTGCAACTGACCTCTGCTATGTGGGTTTCAACACGTTTTTCGCTTTTGATTGTTTGTATCCTACTATCATTTTCATTTTCGTCTCTCCTTGTGTATATCACATGCTTGCATGTATATAAGACGCTCCAATCTAAATGGTTTCGGAAATCAGGAAATCCTAGTGATTTCATGAAATTTTTAGGATGAGACAGACTTTTAACCATCGAAGAGTTATCACTTTTTTAAAATTATTTCTGATTGGACATCGGGTAGTCCCCATTTATTTGAAGTTTAAACTAAAAACCAAACGATCGAATCGCTGTGTCCCGATTCAGGAAATTGAAAAAAAGTGTGTCACAAAAAATTGCAGTTTTCACAAATCTCTCAAAAAATTGTGTCACAATTTTTCACACTTCAATTTTTTGGGCACAATTTTTCACACTTCAATTTTTTGGGCCCAATTTTTCACACTACAATTTTTTGGGCACATTTTTTCACTTTTCCAAATATTGTACATGTTCCAGCAAGAGAGGTTATTACTGAACCACTCGCGCGATACTAATGTTTCCTTCCATACCCCCCTGACTGCGCCGTATCTAGTATTGGCGATTAGAGCAATGAGACGCAGAGAAACGAGCGCGCATTGAGGGCATCGCCCAATTAGAGAAAGAGACGCAGAGAAATAACAGGCGAGACAGATCCGCAGGATTTGAAACCATAACAAGATACGGATCATTGAGAGCTGTGTCAAAGAGTATCACAGCATTATCGCGCGAGAGACATACAAAGTGCAAAGTACCTCTCTTTAGAGAAACAAATGTGTCACAATTTTTCACACTTCCATTTTTTGGGCACAATTTTTCACACTTCAATTTTTTGGGCCCAATTTTTCACACTACAATTTTTTGGGCACATTTTTTCACACTGTTTTCAACTGCGAAAACGTGTGTTATAATGTTCTGAAAGGAAAATAATTGTGGCAGAGGATTTCGAAACATACAAATATTCGGTAGTTTTATCTGCGCTCCAAATGAGAGCGACACAAGAATAAGAAGAATTGGACATTTCAGAAAAAATATCGGACAAGTCTGATGATGCACAATATTTTGAGGTTTTCCAAGAAATTATCTAAAATGGAAACCATTTAGATTGGAGCGTCTTATATCAACCAATCAATCAATCAAAACGTCTTCCGAGTGATTCTCTTTCCAGCTCTTCGTGCAAAGGTCGAAATCGCCCTGAATTCAGTTAAACTATAGTTTTCCCCGCGATTCATTTCTCCTAAAACATACGCTATTTCTATATATTTTGAATGAAGTTGCCCATTCTGAGCACATTTCTGAGAACTAGGTTCTGAGAACCAGATACTATGAATATGTTGCATGATATTGAAGACCAGCCTAATTTTGTGAAAAAAAAACCCGGAATTTTTGGGTTGGGTGTCAACTTCGCTTGACGGAGATCAATGACAAACTTGGGCGGCAGTTTTTTTTGTGATCTTCTAGTCTTTATGAGATCAGACCACAACAATAATGACTAATACGCTGCGCCACACGCCACACGTCTTTCAAAAGTAGTACACAGCAAGCAACTTTCATACATTCAAGCTCGGATCCCGGTACAGTGGTTACGTAATTGTTAATGAAATCTAATTGATTTTTGAAAAATAAAAAAAAACTGGAATTAAAACCGAGACTTTTGAGAGTTGGTTAGAATTGGAATAGCATTGAATCGATTTTTGGAATTGGTCAACAATCCTATATGTACTCACCAAGTGTGGTGCGGGTGCCGCAATCAAAGAACCAAATAACGTGAGAGCAAGAAGAAGTATCGGAAGCATCTAGAAAATACACATAAAAGTCACCGTACCCACGAACGAATCGAGTGAAACTCACCGTGAGTTTTGTAAACTATGCCATTCACGGTGAGTGTAAACAGACTCTTCTGTCAGCAAGCGAAATGGGACCCTAGAGAAAAGACGGAACCTTAGTTTTTATTGCTCGAAATATTGATCTAATAGGTACTTGAGAGGAACTGAGTGGCTAATGATATCAAATAGTTCACCGGACGAGTGAACTATTGGGACTGTTTGCAAGATGGCTACAAACGATAAATATACTGTTAGCCAACTTCTGAGTCGAAAACAGCTATTCCTAACTGATCACCGTTTGAAATGGTGTTGTTTGCGTCCTGCGCAATATGATGCAACTTTTGTGAGTCATCCAGTCATCGCCGCGTGCTGACTTTTCGCCTATTACACTGAAACCCAATGAGTGTATATATAAACCTACGGTCCCTAGTCGAGTGTGTTTGTGTCGCTATATGCTCTGTATTATAGTAGATGTTGCTATAGTTTCATCATGAAAGTGACTGTGCTGCACTATTCTGTTTGGCCGACCTAACCCAAACTTTTTGTTTGGTAGACTAAATTATGTGCTCTTTGAAAGCTGAGTTATACCGTTCCTTTTTATGAGCAGGTTCCCAACTCAACCAGTGTTCCGTGATTTTCAAACTTCGATTAATTTCGGCAACTCTGCCAATTCATTCAATGTTTTCTAAAATGGCTTTTTCTCATATATACAGCATTTTCTGTAAAGTAAATGTTTTGGGCGTAATTCTGTAAAACTGTGCCCCATTCTAACAAGATTGGCGAATTTCACGCCCTTGGGCCAAATCTGGAAGAATATAGAAAATTTCAATACGAAATATTCATTATTCTATATTATAAATATTTTGTATAGGATATTTGCCAAGTAGAGAAATCCTATTGAAATTTTCGACAGAAGTTGGAATCATCAGCATTGAACCTGTCACCTCGCTGCTACCGAATGAGCACTTTACCACTGCACCATAAGAACCCAAATTCGAACATCCAACTGCGCATAGTTACACCAGAGATTTTATACCGCATGAACCTGAATATGGGGCCTCCCATCTCTTCTAGGAAACGTTTCACGAGCGTAGCGGCTAGTGAGTCGGACTACAAAACTAAGGTTGCACTTTCGAATCCTCCTATAAAACAATTTTTTCACATGCTTCGCCAATAGAAATTATGAATATTTCATATATAACTCATAGTTTGAGGTAAATGTGTAGTTGTGAATACTTATTCTTGTTATGAAATATTTTAAGACAAACTTTTCATCTGAGTTCCTCTTATTCATAATTTGAGTTGCTATTCTCTATGAGTACTAAACACGTTGTCTCCATGGGAAATTCCTGAAAAAAATGTCTGAAATACGTTTTTCTCTTGAACTGTAGCATCTTTTTTTTTGTTTCTTAGAGACTTTCCATATACGTGTGTTTGGGCTAGTATGTTATGTGTGAAAAGATTGGAAATCTCGGCGTTATATTGTTACATTCATTGTCATGTTTTTGTCAATTTCAGTTTTGCGATTGTTTTCCTTCCTCTTTCCTTTTCTTCCTTTCATTCACTTTTTCCTATTTTTTATTATTCTTCTACTTCTGACTCTATCATTATTTTCAAAAAAAAATTCTTTTAATCTCTGACTCAATGAGTTAATTGACAGCTGATAAGTTTTCTCTCTCTCTCTCTCTCTCTCTCTCTCTCTCTCTCTCTCTCTCTCTCTCTCCCCTTCTCTACTTTCTCTTCCTCGCTCACTCTCTCTCTTTCTCTCTCTCTCTCTTTTGTGGTAAACCTGCAGCATCGTCTAGATAAGAGGCGAAACGGTGCTGCAATATAAAATTCTTAACCTCGCTTTACTCTAATTGCTTAGTTAGTTATATGTATTTTCTCATTTCTCCCTTTCTCTCTCTCTCTCTCTCTCTCTCGCCATCTTGTTTTTAAAATAGTCTGTTCCTCTATAATCTGCGTTGAGTTGCACGAAAAGTTACAAAATATAATTTTTCATCGACAAGACGAGAAAAAATTTGCTCATTTTTGTACAATAAGTGAGCGATATGACAATTTTACTGTAACAAAAGAAAGCCTACCTGCGACGTATTTGCTCTTGTTTTTTTTTTTACAAAACCACGACAAACAAAAAAAACAATGAGTCAGAAAAGATCGCCATGAAAAGTCGTGAACAGGCTTTGAACCATATGGTTCTCCACTCGTTTTGGTTGTTCTATGTTCTGAACGCATTCCAGGAGATAAATGGAAGAGCTTCCAGCCATGCGCATCAGTTCCGAAATTCATCCAACGACAGAAAAGTCTGCGCCGAGTTCTGAGAAGTTTCCCGACAAAAGCAGTGCCTGGGACGTTGTTCGGCAGCACTACGAACACCTTCTCCCGCTATTCCCGAATCAACACGAGTCAATCCCAGTGAGCTTAGATGACATATCCTCAGAAGTGTCCCGACAACTACGGACCTGGGCATCCACACTGCCCATTCTTCCAATAAACCAATCCAGTGAGTTTGTGGAGGTTTTTGCATACCTTCATCGAGAGAGAAGCGAGCGACACAAACTCTGCGAAATGTTCTCCGAAATAGTGAATGACGATGTGCCCGATTGTTTCTTCAGCTTCACCTTGTCTCTCATCGCTAACATTTCTTCCGAGAAAGTTCTACTATCTCACATTTGTGAGGCTATTAGTGAACTTTTTGTTAGAACTGTTCGGGGAATACTGATGAACGACACGAAGGCTTTGTTGACACCCGACTTTCCCAACAGCACGGTGGTCCATCGTATCACCGTCAGCGAGGTGATGGAATCACCCTGGGAAACAAGACTGGAGCACGGAATCATCGATCTGAACGACACAAAATTTCAGGACTACATCAGCCTTTTCACCTGTTTGAGAAAATTCCTGTCTGAACGACTGTGTGACTTGGCTTTTTCCATTTGTCAAAAATACTCACAAACATTTCCACTGGATGGCGCTATGTTGGGCACACTAAGAGAAAACATGAGAGACAGAACCCACCTGTCTTTTCGGCGGCACTACGCACTATTTCTCAGTAAGGAAATGAAACTACAAGGATTCGCCCCCATATTGAAGAGACGGGAAGAACGAATGACAAAGGGCACTTTTTGCGTGATGGCTAACAATGAAACCAAGGGTATTCCGCTAGCATCAGCGGTTGAGCATCTCGGAGTGAGACACAGGTTCGACATCCTCCCTCGCAGAAGAAAATTTCTGAGGATCAACCGAATCAGAGTCATCAAGTTCTTCAACGATAGCATTGATGTGTTCAAGAATGTAAATCTGAACTTGAGTGATAAGATGAAGGCTCACGACAACTTTTTGAACCTACTTCTTCATGGTTGTGAAACATGGAGCATACAAACCATATGGTATTGCCTCGAACCGCTCCGTTCTACACATCAACAACTCCTTCTAGTTATGCTCGACTATGAACGTAAAAGTTACGAATGGCTACTCGAAAAGAGCCACGTCGAGAACATCCTGTTACAAATTCTCCGAAGAAAGTGGGAGTTGGCAAGAGACGTTGTCGAGCAACCAGAATATCAAATTAAACAAACTTACCGCTGCTGGCAGCCCCAATATCGAACTTATGGCCAGTGGTATCGACATCAAACCGATACTGAAACGTTCAGCGGCTTTCTCCGCGAACAACTCGGGTCCGACTGGGGAACATTCGTGTCAGATGAGTTGAACGAAGACACATTCATGAAGAACGTGAGAGTTTTTTTAATACCAGAGTTGGGTAATCAGTTCAAATTAAAAACTTAATTGTTGCATGTTTGTAGTTGAAAACCGGACCTTGCAACGATTTGAAGCAGTGATGTAAACCGTTACAATTGCACAACGTATAATATGTACAACGTATATATGTATGTAGCAAAAATGTACAACGGAAGTATATTCAGTGGTGTATTCCGAAATTTAGTTTTATTGCGTAATTGAAGTTGAAGTCAAAACTCGAACCAGTCTAAAAATTCTGTTCAGCTGCACAAATAAACAAAAACTCATGTAGTTATAAAATATGTGGTCAGTGAGATCAGTTCTCACTAGGGTTGTTAATCGAGTTCAAAATTTCGAGTTTTCGAGTTTTCGAGTTTTTGAGTTTTGGGAAATTTCGAGTTTTCGAGTTTTCGAGTTTTCGAGTTTTGGGAAAATTCGAGTTTTCGAGTTTTCGAGTTTCCGAGTTTTGAAAAATTTCGAGTTTTCGAGTTTTCGAGTTTTCGAGTTTTGGGAAAATTCGAGTTTTCGAGTTTTCGAGTTTCCGAGTTTTGAAAAATTTCGAGTTTTCGAGTTTTCGAGTTTTGGGAAATTTCGAGTTTTCGAGTTTTCTAGTTTTCGAGTTTTGGGAAATTTCGAGTTTTCGAGTTTCGAGTTCGACTCGACTCAAAAATTTTCGAGTTTTTTCGAGTCGAGTCGAGTTTTGAGTATATTTTTGACCCAAAAGATACATTTTTCGAGTCTGAAATTTTGATTTTCGAGTTTTCTCGTTCAAAATTTCGAATTTTCGAGTTTTCGAGTTTTCGAGTTTGGCGAAAAATCGAGTTTTCGAGTTTTCGAGTTTTCGATTTTTGAAAAATTTCGAGTTTTCGAGTTTTCGAGTTGTCCGAGTTTTGGATAATTTCGAGTTTTCGAGTTTTCGAGTTTTTGAGTTTTGAGAAATTTCGAGTTTTCGAGTTTCGAGTTCGACTAAACTCGAAAATTTTCGAGTTTTTTCGAGTCGAGTCGAGTTTCGAGTTCGACTTTAACAACCCTAGTTCTCACATCGTTTACTGAGCACATACCTCAGACTTATCACCTCTAAAAAGTGACACAAAATATTTCACTGATCTAATGAATATAACATTGAAATGTATGAAAATAACAGTCAAACATTATATTACAGACCATCACGAGCCTACTCGGTTTTGCCCTTTCTGACAGCTTATCAATGATGAGAGCGAAAGAAGTTGAGATCAGAAAGTTCTTGGTGAGACATTGAATTCGTGTATGCAATAATCCTTGATGAACTGATTTTCCCGAGACAGTGGAAGTAGAGAGCTAGATACACGTCTCAAAGAAGGACGATTATGTGGTCCAACGGTTCAGTCCTATAAACTGCACTATATTTTTCAATTGCAGTTTAAAGGACCGTTGACACGGGATTGGTCCACATAATCGTCCTACTTTGAACAGGTAAAACATTTTTCGTTCATGTTAGAGCCGCTGTGTTCGTCCAGTTCCGTTTCAAGTTCAAGCTGACTTCAAACTTGAATCGAAATAATTTTTCCAGGAACAAGTCACAACTCCTACATCAGATGCAAACCGATACAAAATCACGCAACTGTTAAAGTGGTGGACAAGAATCGAGGATTGCCTCCAGGCTATGGTGAGTCCATTCAGGCGGCAAAATAGTGCTGAAAAAGCAATATAGTTTTTTTTATCGAGTGCCAAAAATGCAAATCTGAGTGCCAAAAATACAAGTTTCTGCTGCTCGCCGAAATCGAACCTACGAGCAAAAGTTTCGTAGCAGGGCGCTGATCACTGCGCTCTTAGAGCACATAGCCGACAAGCTCGGAATCGAAGACATGTGTGCGTACACAGGGGAAAGTGATATACACAGATTCCTACCGCCTTTCCGTTGGCGACGACTATATACTATTCACTCCCAACTGATGTCCTTTGGTATTCAGTTGGAACAGTTGTTTTATACTAAAAACATCGGGTTTGATGCAGATATAGTCTGTTTCATTCCTACTGCGACTTCTACAGTCAGATTACAAATTTTCATTTCTGTTTCAGTGACGTGAATATTATCAAAATTTTCACAAACTTTACATTAGAATCTGATCAACTTTAACACATATAAGTGTTCGAACTATCTTTTGATGGAGTGGAAGTTTGCATTAGAAAACAACGATTGGAAAATGCGAAAGTGTACTGTAGGAGGCTCAGTAGGAAAGAGGGCGACTATACACAGGACTCTTAGCCGGTGAAGCGCGCGGAATCTGGTAAACTCGCGCATGTTTCACACAACTACAAACTCGAGCGATGCACACTGTAGTTCATTTCGGAGTAACGTGCAATCTTAGCAGATACTCTGATTGATCTGATCAACATAAATCCAATTTTTGTTATCTTCATTTTGAGTATATTTACAAAATTTAATCTTGTCTAAATTCTGATCTCCAGTTGAAAAACAACACTATACGACGAGAGTTCTGCTTAAATCAATCATGAACAACATTTTCCAGTCTTTTTCGTGAGAAATATGACTAATACGCGTGCAACGAGGTCGGTTACTGAATTCTTGAAGATTTCCAAACTATTTCTCGAAACACACCGGAACACACATACTGCTGATTTACTTGCGTGTGAAACCGAACATACAAAGCGGAAACTAACTGTTTTCTATGTATGCAAACAGTCATATTCCAAATAAATGTTTTTAGGAAGACAAACAACGGTCCACCGAAAACAGCCAGGATCTCAATTGTCTACTTAGAGACATCAAGACATTCCAAGTATACCGAGCTCAGATAACAGTATTGAATACCCAAAGAATACGTTCGAAAAAGGTAAGGCAAGAGATAGGTAAAGTGTTCGTGAAGATCTTCAAAAAATTATTGGGAGAAAGAGAACAACATAATTACAAAAGAGGAAGAATAATTACGACTGAACGCTAGGGGGGGGGGGGTATACAAACACAGTAGTTTAGACCAACATTGGAGAAAAACGATTTATCCAAAAGGACCGTCTTTAAATTGTCGTGGTGTTAGATATTCAGCACTAGTCTTATAGATGAATATAGCCAATACAAAAGAACATCAATCCAACTTAGAGCTCCAAATCTGGCTTCGTTTTTTTCTCGCAAATGCGACTCTAGCGACATGACATCGGCGCCACCCTTACGATCTCAACTATATTGACGCCGTCATAGAAATTTTCTCAAAACATCTCAAAATTATACACCATAGCAGTTGAGGGGGACTTTATAGATTAGATCGAGAAATTCTGCAAGTTTAGGATAATCGAAGTTTCTTGCTTCACGGTAATCCTATCCAGGACTGATTGAGTAAAGCTTAGTGCTGCGTTGAATTTCTCAGAGATCTAGCTTTTTTCCTCTTTATTGGTACCAAATTATAAGACTTGTTCAACCGTTTCACACCAAATGACCGCTGAATAGTTAAGCAGCTCATAAATTGAGAATAGAGAACGTTTTCCAATTCACAACCGGTCAAAAATGAATGTGATTATGTTTGAATACTCGGTTCGAGTAAATCGGATTGCCTCTCAATGTGTTAATTCAGCTTATTTTACAGCATCGGCCACACTGTGTAAAATACTGCACCAGTAGCCAAACTATGCCCACGAGCCGTCATTGGGGGCGTATTTTATATACTCCATAAGTCTTCATGGTCAGTGAGTGATACAATTCATCTGCAGTTGGTGAGGTTACAAACCAAAAATACTATTCTTGAATACAAAATAGTAGACCGAACTTGGAATGCGATTTGTGATGAAACATTGCATAGTGTTGTCGTAATTTTTGTCATAGCTTTGTCATAACGTTTCTCATAGTCCCTATAGAACTCAAGACCATACATGACCTAATGTGCCACAAAAAGGGTATGAATATTGATACTCTACCGTAGCTGAAATTTATTATCATTAGAAATGGTTGAATACCGGAGCCCTTTCGAATAATGTATTGTGAAGTGCAGTGTTCATAGTGACGTAGGTTGTGTTTTCTATAAGACGCTGCATTCAAATGGAAACAAAAACAAGCAAACTTTTTGCACAATTTTTAGAAATCGCTCGTTCATTTTGAAACCATCAAGATTGCAGAGTCTCGAATAAACTTCCCATTAGCTAACACCATATCAGTGTTGAAGTGCCTGCTGTTTTTTTCAAAAGGGGGTGAGGGTTAACGGCGTACGTAAGTACACTACAATAAGTACGTATGCACGTATGCACACCGTACAATGTACGGCAGTACAGTAACCATGACGGGAACACTAGGTTCACGTCTCTTTCGCATTGACTATCTAGTTACCGTAGTCTCGCCATGTTTCTCCAGAAGTATACGTTATTATCTGTTGCAACTTAGGTTAGGATACTCAGCAGCGCAAGACTGTTGAGTCATACAATTCTCATGTTTCTATACTGATTTGTTTTAGTTCCAGCCCAATATCTCGATCCGCCCCCAGACAAGGACAGAGAGGGAGAAGCGGAGCTCTTTTTCGGAGCTCAGCAAGTTTTTCACTGAACCCATTTATCTTCTCTCTTCTATCACTGTGATGCTATCCGTATCATGGAGGGTGGAAGATTTAAAAAGCACCATTTACGACTGCAGTGCAGAAAGAACAACGGTTCAACCTCCATGCAGTATGACGTAGGAGGAAATAATAGCATAGATTTATTTTGTTTAGTTCTATCAACGTGATGATCGTTCTATTGCCTGCATTCTTTCAAACATCGATTGAAACTGTCGGGAATACATTGCTGAAAATATTGTTCATAGTATGACTTTAGTCTATAGACATTTTGCACCTCATTGGCGAATGGTCGACCATTCTTGTGGGGACTCCGACGAGAGCGTGTGTAGTTCAGAAAGACGCAGACAGTCTCAGCCTTGATGTGGCATCGTTAAACTCCATACACTTGTGTTTGTAGCCGGCAATTACAAAGAATAGGTGCTAATGGTTCTGCTATGACAATACTCGACGAAGTTGGCCGTATAGAATTAGGAACTTAATCGTGGAAAATTAGGCCAGCGTGTTGCGGAACGAACTCGAAAAATGCGGTAACGAACCTCCCTCTAACTACCCCTCTAACTCCCAGATTTTATATGTTTGAGTTGAATGCAAATATTTTTGCGCCAAGCGGATTCGAACTCGCCGCACATGTGCCATACAAAACTGACTATTTTTTTGTTTTCGATGAGCACGCTAACGAATGCTTTGTCATGGCACACATTACTTCTGCGCCCGCCCTTCCCGTCTAAGTACCTTTCATGTACCCCTCTAGTGCCAGATTCTGTGATCCTACTTCGACTGCGTGTTTTTCGTACAACTGTTTTTCATGCTGAATTTCGATGAGCTCACGCCCCTGAAGTACCCCACAAACTCCCTTAGGTTTTGTCTGAGATGATATATTCTCGCCGAGACTTCGTAAACGTTCCAAACAATTCTCAATGTGTCTAATAGAAAACAGGAGTTTTCCGAGAAGTGTTCTTGCTCACATGCTGTACACCTATCGAAATAGAATGATTTTAAAATAATTTGGCATGGTGAAAAAAACCCTGGACGGTGACGAAGCGCAATTTCTCAGTAGAAGAAGTCTCAATGAAAAACCGTCATGCTTAATCTACCTAGCGATAGTCAAAAAGAAAAGATAGACGGAACTAAAATAATCTCTACGTTGTTCTGAAAGTATGCTATAACATTAACCAGATGACATTGTCAAAAAACTACAGAATTCATCTCTCGTAATACAATTTTTTTTTACAAAAACTTAATTAGATAAAATGTTTCTCTTGTTGGAGTATGTGCTTGCGCTTTTGCACTGGGCTCGACATTCAAAGAGGGCATCAAGGAATGTCAATTCACGTAACTCGGGGTTGTTAAAGGACGCCAGACACCAATATTGAGAAATCACGTTCTGAACCGCGGGAAAAGTTCTGTCCCAGGGACATTTTGTACAACCATCTAACTTCTCCTCATTCGCGTTATGTCTCGTCGCACAACGCGCTATGCTAATCTTTAATAATCATTTTAAACGCTATGCTAATTTCTAGCCTCGACAGTGATGCATTACTCCACTTTAATAAAACTGTAATTTTTTGTAAATCACTAAATGTTTTCCATGTTCATATACAATGTTTTTTTCGACACCTAAAGCTGATCAGAGGCCGTATGCACGAAACATCCCGGGCCGGGTTGGGATGCCATCCCGAGCTCGATTCGGCTATTTCCCAGCCAATTCAGGTCGGGATAACATCCCAACCCGGCTCGGTGTGTTTCATGCACACGGCCTCAGAATCATGTAAATGTCTTTATTGGTGTCCTACCTTCTTTAATAGTAACACAACACACCAGATTCAATTATTCGCACCCCGTACAAAAAAGCTAATGATCAGTTTGGTCTGTGGAGGGGGATAGAAATAGTTCCGGTCATTCCCACTGAGACTTGGCAGCGTCCCAATGAATATTTTCAAGATTTTTCACCACGTAGCAGTTTTTCAAGAAATTCTCTGTGGCAGTTGTTCAGTTTCATTAGAACACGTTAATGAAAAAAGTTTTTGAAATACTTATGCTTGCCTTACCAAACTGGGGTGTTCACAGCTTATCTCGCGGGACTCATTTATTGCACATCCACATTCTCTTGCACAACTCTCTATCGTCTCTTGGCCTTCACAATCGTAGTTACAGTCGCTCTAAAAACATATGTGTGCATACTAGCATTACTATATAGTATTCGTATTTTTTTATAGTTCCGCTATTAATATTGACACTATTATTGAAACTGTTGATAGTGTCGATGGTATGTATATTTTATTCATATTATTTTTATTATTTATTCTATTGTTCATCTGATGAGCGACACTTACCGCATCGACCAACGTCGCACAAAAATCGCAAAGATACAGAAAATGGAGACAAATTTCATTTCTTCGATTGTTTTCAATGAGAAACATGATTGTCCATTGGTTTTTTGTGCATTTTCCCATCATTTCCATGAACGTTTCGTATTCTGACCATACTTTTCCGCAGTGAATCTTGTCCGGTTGGGAATACCAATAGACCCAATATCGCTAGCACGAAGATTTCATATTTATACACTGAGACTGAATAAGACTAGACGAGGAAAAAAATCTTACACAAAACCAAATAAAATATCGGGGACGTAGGTATCGTTTTCATTTGCTCAAGAAATACAGTAGTTAGCTGTGTTGACTGAGCAGTGCAAGGCGAGAGGTTGTTGATGATTTGAGAGCAGACAAGAGAGTGTGTAGATCAGACAAACTCAGACGCTATGGCCATTTGTCAAACTTCACCCTCTAACGAAAGGACAAACCGCTGTTCGCTACTATAAGTCATCGTCAGAATCGTTGAACACTGTACAAATGCATAACGCGGAAACTACTCTTCCCCATTCTCGAAAATTCTCAAATTTTGTATAATTGGAATGCCACATCCACTAATGTAAAAACATTCTTGTTAGATTGTGATTAAATTGTCATTTTCAGCCTTCTTTCACCTAACTCGTTAGTTTTCACAAATTTCGATAAAAATTAACGGGATCAAACTACAAACACAGCATAATGTTCCGTAATTTATTCTATTTCACCTCTATCCTCCACTTTGCATTTCATCTTTTTCTCTCATGAATTCACATGTGTAATCAATCAATCAAACATCGGGCAGGTCACATTGTATAGGACTTACTGAACGAACCCCACAGTATTCAGAGTACGTATGCTATAAGATCCCGGCACCTTCCTCCCATTCTGCGTCTCCTCAAACATACACTATTTCTCTGCTCTTACATCCGCTGAGATATGAGAGACAACAAATAGTGAGGCAGAGCGAGAGACGCAGAATTGGATGAAAGGGCCGGAATCTTCTAGTATACGTATTCAGCAAAGTATCAGTTGTTTTTCAGTGTCATACTCTAAGCGGCAACAGCTGCATATACTAAGGTGATAACCCTCATAGTGTAAAACACGGTACGGTGGTTTCAACGCATGAGGAATGGAAACTAATTTAAAAAACTTATTGGTAACATTGTGTAATTCCGGCACTGTTTTTTTTCGAACCCGTGTCTCAACTCTCGTTCGACTCCCATGAAATTTGAAATACATACAACTTTGTTTTGGAGTGTTTATTGGAAGCAGTTTATTGCATCATTCTGTGAACAATTCACGGGATTCCGGCACACTTGTGGATGTCATTCCAGTAGCCCACCGTGCGTTGAAGGATACATCCCTGTGGTCCTCCGTTGTGCAGACGGGCTCTGGCCTTAATGAAGTAACTTATAGTCGCCGTCAACCGACAGGCGGGAGGATACTGTAGATCTCAATTGCCGCTGTGTACGGACACATGTCCATTTCAAAGCCTACCAGATATGTATTGTCGTAGCGTAGTGGTCAGCGCCTAGCTACAAAATTTTTGCTCGCAGGTGCGATTCCGGGAAGAGACAAAAATGTATGAGTTTGGCACCTCCTCTACAACTTGCACTTGAACTAGAAACTTGAAGACCTGTGTTTACATCAAAGTATCGGTTGTTTTAATGGAGTTAGTACGATCAAGCTGGAAGCGAAAACACTTATTTACTATTAACTTGTTCAACTGTGAAAAATTGGAAAATGTGGAATAGTCTTACGATTCCTACCGTTTTTGATGAAACTATATCTCACCTGACAAGTGTCCTGTCCGAGGAAGTTGCAGTTGCTCTTGTAGCGATTAAAGAAGTTCTAAAATGGAGAAAAATATACTACGTCACAGAACGTGCATGGGATTCATGGGAAAAATAGAAAATAGGAAACTCCGTTGGAAGAAATTGGAAAAGAAATCAATTTGATGCTGGTTTTTTTTTGGAGATAAAACTACAAAGAACGATTCGGTCTTTCACTAAGCATGGAGAAAGTTGAAAAACTCACGTGCACACATCTGACGGCACAGTCGTAGTTATCCGAACATTGTTTCCAAGCGTCTTCCAGGGATTGATCGGGACGTTTATCCGGGGTACCACAATCAATGTAGTACTCTTTCTTTATCTGTAAGATTGCGATTCTCGTATAAAAATATAAGTCAGGGTGAAACTTTTGTTTTTAAATAGGTTTCAACCACAATTAGAACAGAATAGACTCCGTAACAATTTCAGATTGGTCCAAACAGGAATGCAACAACTCTCCAGCCAATTAGACAGAGAACGAGTTAATGATTTTGCCACGTACTTTGCCATCATAAGACGTTTTGCCGTAAGGTTAGCCCGAACACTATGTGCTGTTTATACCAAACTCAATGACAACACTTTTTTTTTATTGACAGTTGATTAAAAGGTGTTGCCTATCTTCTAAAATACGGTTTGGTTTGGCAGGCTGTTTTGAAAAAAATTGCAACTTTTGAACTCAAACCATTCAGTTAACCACCCATTTTGTTCTATTTACCTGAAAGTATCCACAGGACAAAGATCCCTCGTCCATATTGCAGCCAATTGCTTTGCAATTTGATTCCTTCTCACAGATACAGCGAAGACATTCGTCCGCTACCACCGCTAGTGGAACTGGAGTGTAAGTTTAACTCAGAGTACGTATGCTAGAAGATCCCGGCACCTTCAACTCATCCTGCGTCTCTCGCTCTGCCTAACTATGTCTCGTCTATTACATCCCGGTGGAATGTAAGAGCAGAGAAATAACGTGTGATTGAAAAGATGCAGGAGGGGGGAAAGGTGCCAGGATCTCCTAGCATACGTACTCTGAATTGTAGTCTGATCAAGCAAACTCAAACTACAATGACCGCATAGCAGTCCAGATTTAATGATTCCCTTTTTAGAGAAGAATATAACTGTTATCATAATAAGTGCTATTGTCATAATGATAGTCTCTAGAAATAATTAACCAAAACTCTTGTATTTACGTTTGCAGATTCAATATGATTAATGTTGAAATGGAAAAAAAATGTTATGCAAGACTGGAACTTGATTATTTTAGTTTTGACTGATATCGCAACAATAGGTTGCTTCGAAACTTAACTTGAAAGGCTAAAACCTCATTTGAAGATGAGTATAGTGTGTTCCACCCAATAATAACCCTCTACAATAATCTGCTCAAATTTTCAGATCAAAGTTTGCTATAGTGGCGTTTTTGCTTTTTCTCTAAATTTTGGTAGGGTTGCTTGCATGTCCACTACTAGAAACTCTGGAAGTTTGTAACCAGAATTATACCATCGAAAAAGCGGGGGAGAGGTATTTTGATCAGAAATATTTACACTTTCGAGCTTAGTGTACAGTAGTGAATCACCAATCAGCTCGGAAAGGAGCAAAACAAATGAGCCACAAAGTTGTTTGGTAAACAGTACGCAATGCAACAACAAACACAGGTTGCAATGACGTTTCCTACACAAACGGGAACATGTTTTCCAACTCGGACATGTTTTTCATTGAACTACATCAGATACTTCATACTGGAAAAACACAAGTTCGGAGAATCAACCTTATACGTAGTATAAAACTGTTCTAGGCAAACCTTGACTTTTTACGACATACTTTTTGTGCGACCGCTACTTTCTCCCATAATAACTGTCGGTACAAGTCAACATGTTGTTCAGATTACAATGTACGGTGGTTGAAGACAACAGTGTGAGTCATAGGATCAGGATAAACTTTCAGTTGTTTGAACAATTGTTTTCCTGCGAGTTGTGCGTCACTCTTGTTCAAATGAGATAGTGAGGAGCATAGAAAACGCTCTGGAGCGTGGACGCTAGTAGATACGCTAGATCTAAAAAACTCCCGTTGCTTTCCGGCGTTTTACGGTATTTAGGCGGCTATGAGTACGGTATATTTTCCTGCGCTCGCGGCATTCGAGTAACCCGTATTAAATACGACGTATAGCTATCGTATATAGGTGGATGGAGAGTAGCTGGCGTGATGAAAAGAAGGACTTTCCTATGATTCTGCTGTGCCTTAAAATCCTTGTGACCCAATGACCCGAACCCGTGACCCACGTGGGGAGGAAGGGGGGATTTTCACCCTGCCCCGGCAGGTGCCCACCGTTTCTGTGAGGGTACCAGTATGAGGATAGAATGTGGAACACTGTACCATTGCATGGTGGGACACTATACCATTGCAAGGTGAACTTGATAACTCTATGAAACCGGACACTATCTGATACACAAGTGAACAACCACCCTTAAAGGAGGCCAGAATAGTTTAGGTACCCCCGGGGTACCTAAACATAGTGTTGCGCGCACCAAAACAGCCCAAAACATGTGATCCGTATGCAAAATAGGTTTGTTAGTTCGAATAAAGAAAGGTGTATATCACGTTCTCTTGAGCAGCTCGTTTATTTTGACTTTTCTTTCTGCCCCCCTTTAACGTGAAAATGAAGACGAGCGGCTGTTCAGTTTTTGTGCACCTTCTAAACCCTCCTCCACATCTGTGAGTGGGTGAAGCTCAAATGCATTAAGCTTCAACCTATAACTCAAGTTCGAACATCAGCAGAGAGTTCAAAGTATCACAATGGATAGTTTACACCAACAAACTAGGTTTGTACAAGTTTGAAGGAACACCATTCATAGAGTTTCCAACAGGAGACGTTCGCTCAATGTGTTCAAGCTTAATCGTCACCCACTCCATCTGTGATTCTGATAACAACACGACTGGCACAGAAACGCGATCACTCTAAGCATCGCGCGTTCCTATTCGCGCTGTAGGGAACAGGAACGGCATATGGATTACTGGCATATGGATCGATACTTGTTCGATACACGACGAAACCGAATCACGCATTGTACAAAATGTTTGTAAATCTGAAATATCATATTATACACTGGATCATATGTTTCCCAGTTTCGAGAGTGAATATCTCATGGAAAAATTTCAGGCATGCGATCTTGAACAGACGGTTTCATTAAATTCATTATAGAAGACTGGGATACTCGTTTCTTCATACGTTTCGCGTGTTTTACATTTGAATTTTCAAAAAAATCTTTATTTTCTCACAAAACCAATCACATTTTGAATTTGCACACGCATCTGGCACTAGATGCTCGATCGTTGTAAAAGTCGGGTAGATGATGATATCCCCCATCGGCCGTATAGGGCATTCCGTTGTAGTCTCTCTCGTTGAAGAGTGTCAGGCGGCAGCCGTGTCGCACGTATAAACTGGTCGTCTGAAACATTGAACTGCGGTAAAAACTTAACATGGTTCTATCCTTGAGAGTAACACACAGTAACATTAATCTTCAGAATTTTAGGCACGAAATCCTCCCAGAAAAAGTTATAAAAAACTTTCTCATCTTTAGATCAGTGAAAGCATTGAAAGACCTCAGTTGTCTGATGAAAACTATAAAAGTGCATAGAACACGTCGAAACAACTGCAATGTCAATCACATCGAGATTAATGTCAAAAACCATTATATTTTTCCAGTATACTTCTAATTCCCATAACCTATACAAGTTTTGATGAAAATTTCAAATTATGTAACTTACAATACCTATACGTACCTCTTTGTTCGAGTTTTTGATATAGTTTCAAATTATGTAACGTACAATACCTATACGTACCTCTTTGTTTGAGTTTTCGATGAAATTTCAAGGTATGTAACGTACAATGTCGTTGAAGTTTCCGAGCCGGCCGAAGTCTGAGTTTGAAGGATTGATCCCCATTCGTCTACCACCACATTCACTGTGCTCCCAGAGAACGGCACAATCACCGAACAGTTGACAATCGGACTCGCTCCGCCCGCCGAAGGCAGCAGAGGACAGCATCAAAAGAACCAGAATACTGATCATTTCTGAATGTGTTCTTTATTTCACCTCAACGCTATAGAGCAATACAAATCATAGGTATTGACTAAATTGGCGTTGACACCGGCAGGGAATAGACACGCATAATTGTCGTCAACCACGCCTTGACGTTACACACACGTATCTTCTAAGATTCCAAAGTTAGTTGTTAATTGTTCACGTGCCTGCTTTTCTGAGCTGTTCAGTGATATTTTGGACGGACGTTCACGAGAAACAATAGAACGGCTGCATTTAAAAACTGACTAAAGAGAATGTCGTGCGCTTTTCTTTACTCTGGTTTAACGGAGAAAAACATTGTGTGGAAGATAATCGAAAGCAATTTACAAGAGAGTCGGATGAGAGAAAACGATATGAAGTAGCTCCAGAGTGGCTTTATAAACAGGTTGAGTATGAGTCACTACCACCAATTGCAAGAAGAGCTGTACATTATATTCCGTGAAAGTTGTAGACTCTATCAATCATTCTCTGGTAACAAACCGAGCATGTGCTCTGCAAAGAGTGTTGATCAACAACGCTCATTTTTTTTGCGGTGACTCACCCCCTTTATTGGCGCGTTTACGAACTTGATTACAACAAATATGAAAACGAGGTAAGCATGACGAGTTTAAGCTACTGAGGTGAATTTGGATTACTTGACTCTTTTAAAGTTTTTGACGGGTTGTACTCTTTTTAAGGATTTTGATTCAAAGTTTTCCAACCAATGTTTAACAAAAAAACCGTTCTAGCTCTCAATCATTCATTGGTTCAATCTTCTGATGCTGATTTTAGAGTTCAGGTTTCAAGTTCAATTGGTCACTTCAACAAATGCGGGATACACTTCGTTTGTTGTTGTTGTTGTCGAGACTGCAGCTGCATGACTCATGCAAAGTTTGTTGTGCAATAAGTCCAATAAATCTCGTTCAGGTGAGACTTTACAGCCTTTTTTCTCGAGGACAGAATTGTCCAACTAGTTAGTTTCTATAAAATCAACTCTTGGCCATTAACTATGCTAGTTAATCGCATATTTAGAGTTCTCCACAATAATCCACTCATTAAACGAAAATATGGACTAGAAAAGAACATTCCCATTACTCTTTTATATAAAATGAGAGAAGTCTAATATTGATCGACACATATCTGTACCCATTGCCATTGGGCACGTCCTATCCAGCCACTCATTGTCACTCTCCATCCAAATAATAGTTGCTAGCTAGTTACATTCTGGACTATCTAATTTCTCTCTAAATTCTCTTTTCTCTCCTCTAAATTTCTTGAAATAGTTTCACTAGGTTAACTAAGAACAGGTCATCTACTGATGAGGGCTCCCTGTTTGACATATGGATTGATAATTGCCCGAAATGTCGAGGTAACTAAAGATTGTAATAGGCAATCTAGGAATTTGCACAGTGCAAATAAATTTATCTCCCTCTCTCTTTCTCTCTTTTTCTTACTCTATTTCTCCTGTATCTAGTTACAACTTGGACTCTGTAGCCAATAATTATAATAGGATTACAGCCCGTAAAGTTGTAGACTTCTAAAAACAACCTCTTTATTTAAATTTATTGCAAGTCAATTTTGTTGTACTAGTAAAACCCAATATAAATAATTCATAACAGGAGCTCTTACCGCATCAACGTGGTATCTGACTGAATCTTCATCATGCACGCATTCAATCTAATCTCTGCATTCTTGATTATAGCAGGTGAGTGGTCTATTATTGTTCATAAAACGTGATAACTATTCCAATCATGCAATAAAATGTTGCAGTGCTCAAATCACCCCGTCTGCAAGTTTTCAGAATTTTGGTTCCATAAAATAAGAGGTTAGAATAATTTTTTGGAGAATGAGAGCCTCAGTACGTATGCTGGAAGATCCCGGCACCTCCATCCCATCCTGCGTCTCTCGCTCTGCCCCACTATTTCTTGTTATTTACATCCCCGCGGGATGTAGGAGCAGAGAAATAGCGTATGTTTGAGGAGACGCAGGATGAGATAAAGGTGCCGGGATCTACAAGCATACATACTCGGTTGTGGATACTGTCTGCAGGTTGTTTGTTGAATTATGGAAACCGGGTGTCTGAAAACTCAGCGAAGCCAAACATCACGGCAATGAGTCTCAGTGGGAAAGAAACGGACTATATTTGTTGTATTTTCAGTCGCTCTATCTACTATCTACGCTCGAGAGGTTGAATCATGTCGCCAATTTTGCCTCAACGATGGTGGTGCAGATAACTGTTGCCGTGCTCTAGGATACAATCGAGGAAGATGTGTAGAAACTCATGGTGGATGGGCTAGCTGCGATTGAGAAACACATGCGTGTGAATTCATGATACTGTAAACAATAATATATTTGTCTGTTTTTAACATAAATCTAGTATTTATGATCATTCAGTTTGTATGTTATTATTAAGATACGACCCAACAACTCTGTTGATGTGCCTTCCAAACGTTCGATGAAACGATTCAGCAGTTGAACAAAACTCATTCCGCCGAGGATTCGCAAATGCGCAAAAGTTCACAGTGAATTACCATAAATAGATTTGTCAGAATATAAGTAAAATTAACTAACTAAGATGTGCTCATAATCTATGGGAATCTTACCATCAATCAAGTTCCAACAAGGTAAGTAAGGTCGATATTGTCGTCAGAAAAATGATGTCACACCCGGACCGATGGGTCAGACAGTTAGAAACTCCGAAACGTCGGAATTGCAGAGAAAGAGCGTCAGACCATCCAGGGAGCACCACTTACCACTAGGCAGATGTTTTTCAATTATTCAATTACTGTTGTGATTTTGGATACGTGTTACAGATCAACATTCAAGATATCCAATAACGAGTTTTTTCATGTGCGAGAAGGGCGCTAGGCGAACAGCGCAGCACGGTTCGCGAGTTCCATGGATCAATCTAAATGATGAGCCATGAGCATACCTCTGTATATTTTTCTCTACTATTTGAACCTTTCAAAAAACACCTATTATGATCATGTAATCATTTTGATAATGATTTGTATACGACGTTTCGAATATGCTATATACTTTATGGAACCAAAAAAACAAGTTGAACTATGAAGCACAAAAAATATTCATTATTTATCGAATGCGTATGGTGTCAAATAAATGCTGTTAAAGTATGAGTTCAGTTTCATAATTCCGATAATATATTTGTTTCAGTGTTTCCATGGTAAAACGGTTGCAAACCTTACACTGCACAGGAACTGTGGTGAATATGTATCATGTTTGTTTTATTGGCTGGTTGACCCGAATATCATATAATAATAATGATTCATTATCCGTACTTGAACATTGTGCTAACGTTTTAAAATCAGCATCATAAAAGCAAATGAGCATATAACATAGGTTAGTGTTGCCTAATTAGAATAACCAAAGGACCAGATATTATAAAACTAGTTGACGTGAAACTAATAACCGATGACGGGAAAACAAATAACCGATGAGCATTTCTACCAATCCCTCAAGTTGACCGAGATGTAGTACGTAGACAGTGTATTATCTGTAAATTGTATAGTTACAAGTACATTATATCTTTCTCGGCCTCCCAAGAGTTATGTGTGGAGTCGTATCCCAACCACTTTATGAGCACTTGTTTCTGACCCTTACTCACGCGATGATCAAGGATAGCCTCCACTCTATAAATACTCTCCGGGTTAGCTATGGGGACTAACTCTTCAAAATGAAATTCTCCGACTATAATCCCACCCTTTACATCTTTCAGTCTATAAGTTGGGGGGTCACCGTTAATACATTCGACAACATGAAACTCCTCTTCACTAAAGTTTTTCTCAGAACCCTTTTGAAAAGTCATGCGCTTAGTACTGATACGGACCATGGGTTTATTGTACAATCGTCCCCCCCCCTTGAGCCGAAATAGGTTGGAATCCGACCCGTAGTACAATCGCCCCCCACCCCTAGTGGGGGGGGGGGGTGATTGTACAACGTCCTTCTTTACTGCAGGTTTGGATTGAGTGGGGGGCGATTGTTAAACAGGTCCGGGGTTGTACTATTACCCCCCCCCCATTTTGTATTGTGGGGGGTGATTGTTAAACGTCGACATTGTACAATTACCCCCCATTTACAATCACCCCCCATTTACAATCACCCCCCTCTCTATAGGAAATCGTATTGGGAGGGGGGTGATAGTACTACGGGGGGGACTAAAGGTGAGGGGGGAGGCAATTGTACAATTTTCCCCGGACCATAATCACCGAGCAGTAATTTGCATTGCTTACCAACGGTTGCATGACGTAGGGGTGAACTTTTTATATCGATTGAACGCTGATTCATTCCACGGTTAATGCTACTATTTATTGCCTGAACAATATCGGGGAGAACACCTATATATCTACGTGTACCATTATGATACATAAACTTCTCTAATCGACTTTTCAAGGTTCTGTTAGCTCTTTCTACCATACCGAATTTTATATCCGGAGAATTTGACGAAAAATGTCGTATGTTGCGCGTTTTGAGTAGTTCTGCTACATTCTTATTGTAGTATTCCTTACCCATTTCAGTATAGAAAGGTACCAGATGCAACTATATAAATTTTCAAAGTTTTTCAATTTCTGTTTATCAAAAAACAAATTTGTGTTTATCAAAACATTTCTTAAAGTCCATTAGCTACTGACGATCCTGATTTTGAGGTTATGGGGTTCGCGTAAATCATTCGCGAGTATGAATTCAATCTACAAGTTTTTCTTATAATTGAATGAGTCTATTAGTACCAATGAAAATGTACAATCATTATTGGATTTTTTGTAACTAGCATAGTCAATCAAGTCGGATTGTAGGTTGAAACCTACACCTGAGGATTTTGTGCCTAGGCGCTTAAATTTGGTTCTGATACCCCTATGTACGGTATAGGTGGCGTTCTGCCGCAAGTAGTTTTTCACATCGCTTATAGTCGAACCCTTGACTACTTTTCGCAAGTTATTGATAGATGAAAAACATGCAGGATTCTTAGTATTGATGTAGGCAGCAGCTAGTTTATCAGCCGACATGCCCAAACCAACTATTATATAATGACTAACCTCAGCATTTCCTCCACAAAGTCGGCTAGCCGCCGGATGTAGACACCGAGGTAGAATGCCTCGTGTCTCGGAACCAGCCCATATATCGAGGCTGGTAGCCCCGCTAGCCATACTGAAAGCAGTCAGTTTAAGCATACCTCAGTAAAATAGTTTTAACAGTTAACAGTTAAGTTTAACAGAAATAGCAAAACGGGCTTATTTTCATGTAAAACTACAAATTTTTTTAATAAACTATTATAAGTATTCAATTATAAAACTGCTGATGATGAATAGTAGTAATCTAATGGTATATGTTTAGAATTTGTACAAACGAGTAAGTTATATGTATTGAGGTCATAATTATTAGGCAACTTACCGGCTCTTGAAGGGAATGGTCTGCCACACAGACCACACACGAACAGCCTGCCAGTTTGGGCGCAGGCCCGACATTACGCCAGGGGGCATATCGGGGGGCCCGGTGCAGGGCACGTCAGCGGCCTGACGCATAGCTCATGGCAGATCTGAAACTTTTAATTGTTTTCAAGCGCTCACTTTCTATACTTTTTCTTAATAGACTTCGGTTGACACTAACTAATAGCACCATAATCAGCACTTCATGTCTATCCTAACATTGTTAATATGAGCTCTGAACCTTGGTTTTTCTACGCTCAAGAATCACATGCAGTAACATGTTGAGAAAACATTAGTAGATATAATAGTTTACGCATGTATGGTATGTTATGAATGAGTATATATTAATAAGATGAATCAGACAACATGATCTATCGGCAGCTACTTTAACACTAACCATACATTCATGAAAAAGTGGGGGCCCAACGACTGTGAGATTTGTCTTCTGCTGTGCGCCCCTTAGACAACTACTCTCAAATGGAGCAGCTACTGCTACAAAAACCGAAAAATACTCATGTATAACTGTTAATTACAAACATACAAAAGTCGTAAAATATTTTTTCAAACCTGTAAACTAGAATCTGTAAATAACCGAAAAATACTAATATACTCAAGTATAACTGTTCATTACAAACATACAAAAGTCGTAAAATATTTTCTCAAACCTGTAAACTAGAATCTACAAGTCACAGCTGCGAAAGAGAGAACAACTGTTGAATAATATGCCGAACGTTATAGCACCTAGAATTGAAGTAATGATCAAAAACACCAACCATTGTGCACAAAACCAGGAACTCTATAATTGACTACGTTGAGTTAACATCTGTGATTTGTAGATTCTAGTTTACAGGTTTGAGAAAATATTTTACGACTTTTGTATGTTTGTAATGAACAGTTATACTTGAGTATATTAGTATTTTTCGGTTATTTACAGATTCTAGTTTACAGGTTTGAAAAAATATTTTACGACTTTTGTATGTTTGTAATTAACAGTTATACATGAGTATTTTTCGGTTTTTGTAGCAGTAGCTGCTCCATTTGAGAGTAGTTGTCTAAGGGGCGCACAGCAGAAGACAAATCTCACAGTCGTTGGGCCCCCACTTTTTCATGAATTTTTCTCTTTTTGTTTACATGCCGTAGGTATGTAGAGAAGTGGCTTGATCTGTACGGTGCAGATAAAATTGTTTTCTTAATGAACCACTTGCCGAGTATTACTATCATTTGAGAAAAATATGACGTCAACATTGCAGTTCTAAAAACTTACTTTCTGCCCTCTGCCCTTCAGAATCCCAGAATACGTCATGTTTGAATGAAGTTTCATCGTAAATTGACCATTTCTAAGAAACTTTCAGCATTCGAAAACATATTTCACGTCAATTTTTTGAGAGTTGACGTCATCTGGCCTTCTGATTTTCAGAATCAGTCATATTTACATAAAGTTTTGTCGTTAATATACCATTTTTAAGATATTTTCAGCATTTGAAAATATATGCGACGTCAACTTTGCCGTTTTCAAAATCGACTTCATCTGGTCTCCAGAATCCCAGAATACATCACTCTCAGATTGAGTTTCACCGTTAATTGACCCTTTCTAAGATATTACCATCGTTTAAAAATATATGTGACGTCAACTTTGCACTTTTCAAAATCGACGTCATCTGGTCTCCAGAATCCCAGAATACATCACTCTCAGATTGAGTTTCACCGTTAATTGACCCTTTCTAAGATATTACCATCGTTTAAAAATATATGTGACGTCAACTTTGCCGTTTTCAAAATCGACTTCATCTGGTCTCCAGAATCCCAGAATACATCACTCTCAGATTGAGTTTCACCGTTAATTGACCCTTTCTAAGATATTACCATCGTTTAAAAATATATGTGACGTCAACTTTGCACTTTTCAAAAATGACGTCATCCGGTCTCCAGAATCCCAGAATACATCACTCTCAGATTGAGTTTCACCGTTAATTGACCCTCTCTAAGATATTACTATCGTTTGAAAATATATGTGACGTCAACTTTGCACTTTTCAAAAATGACGTCATCTGGTCTCCAGAATCCCAGAATACATCACTTTTAGATTGAGTTTCTCCGTTGATTGACCCTTTCTAAGATATTACCATCGTTTAAAAATATATGTGACGTCAACTTTGCACTTTTCAAAAATGACGTCATCTGGTCTCCAGAATCCCAGAATACATCACTCTCAGATTGAGTTTCACCGTTAATTGACCCTCTCTAAGATATTACTATCGTTTGAAAATATATGTGACGTCAACTTTGCACTTTTCAAAAATGACGTCATCTGGTCTCCAGAATCTCAGAATACGTCACTTTTAGATTGAGTTTCTCCGTTGATTGACCCTTTCTAAGATATTATCATCATTTGAAAATATATGTGACGTCAACTTTGCACTTTTCAAAAATGACGTCATCCGGTCTCCAGAATCCTGAAGGACGTCAGGTATAGAATACTTCATACTCAAATAAAAGTCACGATGGCATCATATTTCAATTTTCAAGCAAATCGGTAAATGTTACTCTAAGTTACAATACAGTTTGAGTTGTCGACCGGACAGAGAGAGTGAGAGAGCGTGCTAAATGGAGAGACGCAGACACGTTCCGAAAAATGTCTATAACTTTGAGTAAAACGATTTTTTCTTGAATTTTTTTTGCTCCGCGAGTTGTTTCAGTAGGTATCACATGTCTTCCACAATTTTCAACGAATTCGGTTGAGTAGAAACTCTTGAACTGGGTTTACTTTTCTTGTCACAACCCACCCACCCACCCACCCACCCACACACCCACACACGACGGAAGTTGGCGCTCTTGATGAAGCGCATGAGGTCATAACTTGGCTCAAACTTAACCGATTCCGCTCAAATTTGAAACACGGTTAGGGAATTAGCTATAGAAAACAAGTACATCAATAAAAACTTTGTTTTGCGAATTTCAGCTTTTTTGAGGAGAAACTAAAAAAACGGAAGCGCGCATTAGCCGGACCAAAGACAAATCTCGCACAGCGCTTCGCGCTGCGCGCGATTCGATCCGCTCTTCCTCCTTGCGGGCTAGACATTCTTGGACTAGCATATCGCGGCCGACGTCTAGCAAGAAACGTGCAAACTCTTCACGGTTTTGTGCCATTATTAGCTATAAACATATAGTTCAACTCTAGCTACAATCGTATTCTAACAGTTGCGTATTGATTGTAATGATTCAATACGCCTATGACGAAATTGTACATGTTAAGTCGTGAGAAAATACGCTCTTTTTGTTATCTTTTCGGATCATACAATCAATTTTCAGAATTGAAAAGTGTTGGAAATATGATAAATCAGACAAGTTATCACGTTTGCAGGGGTGTAATAATCATTTCTAGGGTTACGCACGATCATTTCAAATTCATTTTGAAGCAATAACCGGCTCTCACGGCATAAATCTCAAAATTAACCATTTTCCAACTATCAAACGATCGAGAATTTCGTTATTATAGCGAAAGAGCTCGAAAAAACTCACTGAAAACTCAAGGTTATAATAAAACAACTCACCTCAATACTGAAAAACAACCAAACGTGTTATTTGAGATTGAGTGAAATTGTAGTGTATATGATTTCTAGCATGGAGAAATATGCTCCAAAGTGATATTCATGTCAACTAAAAAAGTATGATTACCCTGTAAAGCTCGAATCGTACAAACATACAACAAAAGTGGACAGAAAAAATATTAAGCAGGTTACATGGATTAAATTTAACTGAGTGAATTGGTGCTTGAGGCACAACTACCAAATTTTCATTTTTTTGAAAATGGAATACGAAAAACTGAGAAATCAAAGTACAAAGTTTTCGTGTTCCAACACCAATCAATTTCCAAGGATTACGGTAGTTGCAATAGAAAACGCACGTTTTAGATCAGTTCTGGCTATCCTCTTGAAAATTTCACATTACTAATTGTTGAGTTACCTAGTATAACTGTACCAGAAAGGTTTCAATCTTTTCAAAATCGAAATAGGAACCGAATTGTACTATTAAAAGTTGAGATGAAAACATTTGGAAAACAATGCATTCTCGAAGACAACGAATGAGGCACTAATTATGTTCTCATCAATCAAGGTTACATTAGGAATCGACATGACCTTGACAAAAGTGAGGTTATGACAAAGGTATGTACTGTAGTTATAGCATGTATAAAAAAGATAGAAAGAATGAGTATAAAGGGAAAAAAGTATGAGAGAGACAGCAGTATACTAGACGTAACATGAATAGTCACGTAAAGTTAGCAATCTAATGAGGAATCATATTGTCATTGCACGTTTCTGACTTCTGCTGTGTTTAACATGTTTCACATTACTGTGTAAATGACTAACAGTATATAAGAAGAACGACTTAGTTGATATAAAACAGATTCTGAACAATTGGCCCCGCCCTGTTCAGTACATCATGATATTTGAATGGACAGAAGACTGGCACCTAGAGATAGAAATGGAGTCTCAACACGCATGATGTTGTCACCACGGTAGTGTTTTGAGCTTGGGACTTAGCCAACTAGCCGACATTTTTAGAAAGTTGGAATCTTAATGTACGAAATTAATATGTTTAACTGATTCACTTAATGTAATCTTTCTCTATCTGTCTTTCCTCTCTTTTTCTCTCTGTCGTTCTCTTTCTCACTCTCACTCACTCTCACTCACTCTCTCTCTCTCTCTCTCTCTCTCTCTCTCTCTCTCTCTCTCTCTCTCTCTCTCTCTCTCTCTTTCCCTCTCTCTCTCAATAGGATATTTAGTAAGAAACTGAAAATTGCTGGCAGTACACCATCAGCCGCCTACAAGAATACGAAAAAGGAGATCTGTGCCTATCGCTCACCCATAACCAAGGCGGCACCTGTTAGAGAGACAAAGACAGAGAGAAGAGAGAGGAGAGTTAGAGAGAGAGAGAGATGGATATATTAGAGAAGAGAGAGACACACGACGGTTCAAATTTGTGCCTTTTGCTTACCCAAAGCGGCACCTGTTAGAGAGAGAAACATAGAGATAGGAGAGAGCTGTGAAAACGCTGGCAGCTTAAAATACCGGAGAAGATGCAGGCCTAAATACTGGTGTCGAATTAGCCTGCATCTCCTTATGAATTTCAAACAGTACAGGCGACATCTGGCTGACCCCGGTATTTAAGTTGCAAAATTGGCGAGTCCGGTATTTTAAGTTGCAACGGTTTTTCAGAGAAGAGAGAGAGGGAGACAGAGATAAGAGATAAGAGAGAAAAAGGAGAGAGAGACACGCAACGATTCAAATTTGTGACTCTTGTATACCCATAACCATTGCGGCACCTATTTATTACATGATCGCGTAGGCCCTTGCATCTATGATGTGATAGTCCTTTTATGGTTGTTCGAATGTAAAATACTAGATTGCGCTTGTTGTGCGGAATAGGAAGTGACAAAGACATCGCTGTAGTTCGAGCTCGAGAAATGCCGTAACTAACGATGTTCGACCGGAAAACAACGGAATCAAACTACAAACACAGCTATACTATACTCCGTTTCACCAATCGATGACTTTCTACAGTAATCTTTCGAATATACAAGGCTGTTTATCTATTAAACAGACAAACTTTTAGATTCACTATTTTCTAGGCTCGTGTTAACCAATGTGGAGAACAAAATCACAAAGTTTGAACTATTTTCCATACCTAGAAGATATCAAAAATTTGCTTGAAAAATTCGCAAGCTTACTGTAGAGGGCTATTGTTGCGTGAAATAGACTATAGTATACTAGGGTCCCTTAATTGAGTACTAAACTTCGCATTCCAATAAGGCTTCGTGCACTTGGTTTTTGCGGCACGTTCCTGAGTTTTGCTGGGTTTCAAGTAACTGTCCGATTGACTAACCTAGTAAAAAAACGTTGACCGCCTAGACAGGCTTTGGAAAGATCAAATCGAATGCATTGCAGTTGTTGAAGCTGTAATTGTGGAAACAATGTGTATCTCAACACAAATGAGAAGGTGTGAAACTGAGACCGACAGAACATGAACATATCTTGAAACTTGAAGCAAACAATCACCCCAAACTTACTCCGAACACGTTGGAGAGGACCTCAAGATATTCAAGACCTGCCATCAATTTCAATTTTATGGCTGCACAATAGACAGAATAATAGTACCACAGTTACTTGACGAGTTGTTTTGGGGTTTGCTCTTTTTGCAGTTGTCGTGCAGCTGTATTTTGGCAACATATTTATCCCAACACACCTGATAAGACGTAAAACTGATCGAAAGTGATAATGATTGAAGTTGAAGCAGACTACAAGTAGAACTAAAAGAACTATAAGAACTATAAGTAGACTGTAGGTTGAAGTTGAACAGACAGACTCGTTTCTCTACTTGCAAAATGTAAACATTAAACAAATTGTTTCTCGAGTTGAACTCGAACATATAGATAAAGCGAGGTGTTTTTGAATTTGTTTGAAAAACAATTGATTCGCGGTTGTTCTTTGTGGTTTGATTTGACATGCGCATTTGAACATCATCCTCACGTTCCAAACAAAGAGTGATATTCAGTGTACGAGTGAACGTTTTTAGAATGAACGTTAAATAGATATGCTGAGAGGAATCAACAACGAAATATGTTAGGTTAGTGAAGTCCCTCTTTTCTCAAATATTCAAACCAATCCCGATACATCTGTGCTCGTTGCATACTCATAAACAATGCGGCACCTGTTACATGACTATTCCGAGACCCCGCAAGGCCGCATTGCATTTTTGATGTATTACTCCGTTTGATCTTATTCAAAGACAACATAATTATGAGGAGTGATAGAAACATCATTGTAGTTTGTTGTCGAAACATGCCGTAGTCCATGGCAGTTTGATCGAAAAGAAGCGGGATCACAACAAGCACAACATGATAGTGAAACCTCTTTGTTTAGGTCTGATTTGGAAAGAAATTGCAGTGTTTGTACAAAAACATCTTTGTATAGCGAGTGCCAAATTTATATATTTTTGTTTCTTGCCGGAATCGAAACTGCGACCAGAAGTTCCGTATCAAGGCGCTAACCACTGGGCTATTAGACCACATAAAATAAAGGTTTGAAATCGAAGAAATGTGTGCGTACACAGCGGAAAGTGAGATATACAGTACCCTCCCGCTGTCCGTTGGCGACGACTATCCCGGATCATGCCCTAGTCCACGAGAAGCGGAACCAAACTGTAACTACATCACAACGAGATAGAAAAAACTCATGGTTCATGGAATTCCAAGCAAACAATCACCGTTCTCTCGAAGGTTATTCAAAGAAAACAAACTAAACTGTTAGTCAATTGCACAGTCACGTTGAAGATGTTGAAAACGACAGAACTCAGAAACATACAATGTCTAATTGCATGATTCCTCATTCAAATGCTAACTTTACGTGAATACTCAGTTTACTTCTCAGACTCTCGGGTATACAACTGAATCAGTTCGGAAAAATACAGTAAACTAATTCCGATTATGGTTCTCTCTAAAATTGTTGTGAAACAAAACACAACAGACGCAAGTTAAAATTATTATAGTTCGAGTTTTGTTGCATCACAAATAATTTAACCAGAAGCACAAAAATAGGTTCATGTTTCAGCAATGATACCGCTGAAATGTAATCAGGGAAGCATTCGGTGGAGCTTCGTTGATGTAGTTGTTTGTTGTTTATTTGTAGCGTTTTTTCCTTTCTTCGGTACTGCTCGAACTTCCACAGGGATCGCCTGAAAAGCGAAACATCGGTATAGGATTTGTCAAACCATTGTGGACACCGTACCATCGATTTTGTGTGGGACGGGGTTTGGCGAGCGGCCAGCTGGTCTGCGTATCATTGATCTACACACTCTCTCAATTGCTGGCAAGTAGTCAACGACCGCTCGCCCCGCATCGCTCAATCAATTGAACCCTCTGCTGTCTTTATGGGAAGAATGGCGACTATAAATGGAACCCATTAGTCAATCGACTTTTGGACTACTCATAATCAATTGACGTCATAATTCACGAAGTTACCGAAAAACGACCAGATCAAACTTCAAACATAATGAGACAGGACATCACACACCGTAAAGGCTTGCTTTAGTCAGAATAAACCATGAATTGATACCTTAAAAGGGGGGGGGGGAGAAAAGCTAGTTTAGGTACCTCGGGGTACCTAAATATAACGTTGCGCGCGCCAAAAAGACAAACACGTGTCAACCGTATGCGAATTAGGTTTGTTAGTTTGAGTTAAAATTTATACTCAACTTTTCTTTCTGTCCCACTTTAAAGGGAAGCTGCAATGAATTTTCAAATAGAAGATGGAACTAAGACAATTCGATGGATGTTCTTTTCTCACTAGAATGTCCAATTCAAAGCTCTGTTTTCAGAATTTCACTAGTGTTTGCTCACGGTCATGTATATTTAATGTTTCTCAACGCCGACATAAAATATATAACTACAAAGTGAACGTTTCTCTGTTTCGTAGAGTTTTTCCGACTGCCAACGCTTCAAACTGTTCGAATAACTGTGGTTATTCAAACGATGAAGTTTTCAATTTTCACTCAGCCTGTTTTGAAAACTTTTTATTTTTGGTGAAATTCTAGCTGTGTACTTTCAGTTCGTTTGGATTTTTTAATTTTGGTAAATTAACATATAACTACTGGATTATTATTGTTATTATTAATAATTCCTCACATAAACGCTCTGCCATTTCTCCCTCCATGACGCCGTGTGCATACGGTGCCCAAAATACAGAACCACGACCACTCCAACTCCAATCAGAAGGAAAGTACCTATTTTCGCGGGTCTGAAATACAAAATAATAGTAACATCATTAGTGTTTATTAATTTAAAACAAAATATTTGTTGTCATTAGGACTTTTGGAGGTTATTATGAAATTATGTGCTCAGTGAACGGGACCACTCAAATTCAATTCGATTCAAGACGATTTTGATGTTGCTAGTGACCCAACCACGCCAAAATCGTCTTGAATCAGGCTCGAACGATTTTGAGTGGCACCTTGCACTGAGCACATAACTGCATAGTAACATCATTATTACATTTCAAAGTGCTGCGTATTGTTACTTATTTCGGAAGCACATATTCCCATAATAACATTCAGAAGTCTTATTGACAATGAATATTTGTGTTACAAACTAATATAATACCGATGGTAACATCAATGTTTGTCACACAAAATCCCCACTAATCTCACTTTGTTTGGCTCAAACTATTGATTGCGCAGAATTCATGGCATAATGTGCAAATTTCCACACGGCGCATAAATATACTAGAAGGAAATTGAATAGTCACGTAAAATTTGCATGCTAATGAAAAATTGTGCACTCTGTCATTGCGCGTTTTTGAGTTCTGCTGTGTTTGACATGTTTTACATGACTGTGCAATTGGTTAACAGTATAAGTGCTATCATGGTGTTTTTTCAGATAGTTTTGGCACTGGTTCGTGAGATTGTTAGCAACCTTGTTTTCATATTTTCCATGTTCTCGTCAAATACTTCAAATTGATTCTTTGAAATAGAACCCGCCTCTCGTACTCTCCGAAGATGTCTTCGAAATGGAAGATTGATCGTCTCTGCACCTCATTTTCTATTCTGTTTGGTGCTCTAAAACAGGGGTTCGGTAACTTTGTTCACGTATTTTAGGCGCGGATAAATGGAAGTATATTTTTATTTTAGGAAAAACAGAAACTAGCTGAATCAATAGCGCAGTGAGCGGTCGTTCATTGCCTGTCGTCATATGAGAGAGTGTGTAGATCAAGGAGACACAGGTGGGGTGGTCGTTCACCAAACTATGTCCTCTACCAAACTAACCGTAGGTTGCCCACAACAGTTGGGCGGTTTTATAGCTAAACTTAAAAAGCGTTTTCTGTCAAGAACAAACAAAGTTAACAGGGTGAAATGAAGGTGTATGTTCTCTGTTAGTTTTTACCTACCTTGCAAAGTGATCCAATGGAACGTCGAAATCGAACAAATACTCTTCGTTTGAACGAGGACTGCAAAACAAGTTCAATCAAGATAGTTCAGGTCTCATTCCGGACGATTTTCACTACTAATCTCTCATCTCCAATAACTACATCAAATGACTGTTAGTAAGAGAAAAAATAATGTCTTGAAGAATGTTTGATCACTCATTGTGCCAAAACAAAACCGTTCACTATATATTTCGTTGTTCTGGGAAACTTTGACATGTTCGAAATGAGCCTCAAAGTATCATTGGCACGCACCTACACTTTTGAACATCTCAGAGCGACTGGCGCCAAATTCTTGCAACTTACAAGCTACAAAGCAAGAGAGCACGCAGTTCGATTACGTCACAGACAGACTGATGAGTCTGCGTCTGTCTGAACTGCATACTCTATCGTCTAGCTCGCCAGTTATCAAGGAGTTGTCTGAGGGTGAACACCATACCTTGCCATTTGATGTTTCCGCAGCCGGTTATCTCTTTTCATTCTGGGTTGGCGAGGAGTCAACGTACGACAGGCGCATCCCATTCCGAAAATGCAGAAACCCGTTGTTGGTAGCTGAAATGAACATAGAAAAGTTATTTTGTTTGGAAACGCTACCTTCGGTTTGTTGTAGCAATATGGTTAGTTGTAACATCGCAGAAATCACGATATTCCACCAAAAAGCCACGGGATCAAACTAGACATACTCGGGAAATAGACATGATAGCTCGTATAATCTTGCTTCGGTTAGAGAAAACTCGACGTGGCCAGTAAAATACCTTATTTTAGAAAAAGAAAAAAACTACGTGAAAAGTAATCGTCTCACTCATTTAACAAGTTTCACTTATGAAAACTGTATCCTACCACTTGATTCGAGCAAAAACGATCACATTCCTCATTCAGTCGTGTATTCTCTTCAATGTTTCCGGTTTGGTAGTTCTTGCACAAGTCGATTAAACAAAACACGTCATCAATGGTTATTGCAATGATGAAACTCAACAAAAACTTCATTTTTCTCTGAAAATGATGAAATGACATATACGTGGTTTTTCCGTTCTCAACATGAATAAAACGTTCTACGAGAACATTTGCCATGGAAAAATGTAAGATAACACCAAATTAAACGAACGTTTTGCCGATTGAAACATTAGAGGGAAAACTTTATACTGTAAATTCGCATAAGGGTGTGAAGTAGGCCAATACAGAAGGTGAACTATGATGTTGTATAGTTCCCACCATCCCTACTGAGACTCCTACAGTAACCTTACAAACTTTTCGAAGGCTGTTGTAAAGCTGAAAGTTTAGTTCATCAAAAATCCTCTCGTTTTATTACTGTACCTGGGAACGAGAATGAGGTGCCAAAATCCTAAACCTTTCCGATCATAAGTGAGTGAGAAAAACAGTTTGGTACTTTCAAAATCCTACTGTAGGAGTCTCAGTAGGAATGAAAAAGACTATATCCAAATGGTTCTAAGCGCCACTTTATATACGAAAATAGAGACATCAGATTACATGATGTTGTGTAATACTTTGTTTTCGAAAGAACAAAAGTTTTTCAACGAAAGAAAACTGTTTTGAATCATCAAGACCACTTTTTATATGATCAGGTAGTGAGGTTGTAACAACAGTTGGTTTAAACAATAGCAACTTGCCTGAGGCCAAATTAATCAACAAAATGAGTCACACCAACTTTTCTCTGATGTAGGGCAGAGTATTGGTGTTTCTCACTGTTTTCCGTTATGTAAGCGTTCTTTAGGGAAAAAAAAACACAGAAAAAGTGAGTTATTTTTTCTGCTTGGTACAAAATGTTATTCTCAAAATTCTCAAAACGACTAAACAAAGAAGTAAAATAAATTTGATAATTTATTGAAAATTGTTCGGAATTCAGAGGCAGAGAGCACAAATTTGAAACGAAATGAGACAATCTAACTTTCTCATCTCTGTGCTTTTTCTTTGTTTGCGCGGTTTGAATAGTATGTTTTGTTTCTGCGCGGAAAACAGCTACTCTGAAGAGCCACAAAGAAATCTGATAGTGAGAGAAGAAGGAAAATGACAATGAGAACAATCATATTGAGTTTGTAGCATATAGTCGTCGCCAAAGAAAAGGCGGGAGGATACTGTATATCTCACTTTCCGATGTACGCACACATATCCTCGATTCCGAAACATGGCGGTTATGTGATCTACTAGCGTAGTAATTAGCGCCCTGCTACGAATCTTCTGCTGGCAGGTTCGATTCCGGGGAGAGACAGAAGAATTTATAAATTCGGCACCCACTATACCGAACAGGGAGTAGTAAAAACACACTGACCAAGTTAAGCTTCTATTCCAAAACTGATTGCTATCAGTTCTGAGTGTAGAATTCACTCATAGGGTTCGTTTCTTTTCACAACACATCTATGCGTTTGTGGCACACACCTATGCGTGTAGTTATATAGTTTACACCATTCCTACTGAGACTCCCACAGTACCCTTACAAACTTGCCGGAGGCTGCTGGGAAGCTGTGAATTTAGTTCATTAAAATTCTTCTCGTACATTGAATGTACCCGATGATGAGAAGGGAGTGCGAAGTACCTCTACCTTTCCGATCACAAGTACGTGAACAAAACGATTTAAATGTTTGAAAATCCTACTGTAGGAGTCTCAGTAGGAATGAAAAAGAGCTTGTAATTTGATTATGTCATGTTCGGTCAAAGTTTGTAAACCATGGTGAGCTTGTTTGAATTAAAACCCAACAATGATCGTATTCTATACAGTGAGCACATATCTGCAGAGAGATAAATGTTTTCTGTCAATAAGTAGTGTTTTGCATCAAACATTTGTGATGTACACTTTTCTGTTGCACATATTGGTAAATCGTGCTGTATACGGTGTTGCGCGAATATACCATGTGCTGATAAAACATTTAAACAGAACTTCGAGGTATAACCTGAAGTTATTGAATTTTGAGTGCAACTCTTACATTAATAATCATTTCCTGCTCTAACACGCCTCTATTTCAGTGATTTCAACTTCGTTTTGCTTCTTTCCACGATCGTGCGGTTTCGTGAAGTTGTTCAACTCTGAGGCAACCGACCACTAGACGTAGTAGATATTCTATAAGTATATGCTTTTTTCCACGTTCATAGATCGTAATTTGTCATTTGTTGTTTTCATTAAATTGGAAAGAAAAAATGTTCGTATTTTGAATAGTGGTTAAACAGTGAAGTGACCTGTTTGTTAAACAACGCTCGTAAACAGAGGTTCCATTGGGAAAACAACTTTTAGAATACGAAATATGCCAAATTAATAGTATTTCAATTTGAATGCCAGCTTTCAGCAGAAAAAGCAACCCGATCATTCTTACTGTTTGAATAAATACTCAAGTTTTGAGTGTACTTCAGGTATTGTACTTTCACAGGGTTCCAAGCATTGTGTTGATCATCCAATCGGGCCAATTCGGTTTGAAACCAATCATTTCACGAATTATTCATAATTTTGGTTAGAAATTTTGATCAATAATCATAAAATGTGTTGTATGATGATTTATTGAACAATTAGATTATTCGAGAGTGTCGTCGAACTCATTAGGTTGAATAAGGTCATCCCTATTGGTGTCCCTGTCAGTGTACCTGAAATTGAGAGTTGTAACGAACATACATATAGTTGTCGCCCAACGGAAAGGCGGGAGGGTACTGTCTCTCTCACTTTCCGCTGTGTACGGACCCACGTCTTCGATTTGAAAGCTGCTCTAACACGAACACTCGTAGCGAATTTGCGCCCAACTACGAATATTTTGCTCGCAGGTTCGACTCCGGCGAAAGACTCGCAGGTTCGACTCCGGCGAGATACACATACACACACTATCTGACTGTTGGACATTGTAAAAACCAAACTAGGAGTCAATTGAGTAGTCACGTGAAGTTAGCAGACCATTACTCGACTCTGACTGCTCAATTCCCACTGATTTTGGTCACATCGTGGGACTCCACGGAAACTTGTAAAAACTATCTTCCTACTGTAATAACGCATTAGGTCATCGCGATAGATCATAGAAATGAATCAAATCAATAAACAGTGTGCTTTTCTTCATTACTCGACTCTGACTGCCGAATTCCCACTCATTTTGGTCACATCGTGGGACTCCACGGAAACTTGTAAAAACTATCTTCCTACTGTAATAACGCATTAGGTCATCGCGATAGATCATAGAAATGAATCAAATCAATAAACAGTGTGCTTTTCTTCATTACTCGACTCTGACTGCCGAATTCCCACTCATTTTGGTCACATCGTGGGACTCCACGGAAACTTGTAAAAACTATCTTCCTACTGTAATAACGCATTGGGTCATCGCGATAGATCATAGAAATGAATCAAATCAATAAACAGTGTGCTATTCTTCATTACTCGACTCTGACTGCCGAATTCCCACTCATTTTGGTCACATCGTGGGACTCCACGGAAACTTGTAAAAACGATCTTCCTACTGTAATAACGCATTAGGTCATCGCGATAGATCATAGAAATGAATCAAATCAATAAACAGTGTGCTATTCTTCATTACTTGACTCTGACTGCCGAATTCCCACTCATTTTGGTCACATCGTGGGACTCCACGGAAACTTGTAAAAACTATCTTCCTACTGTAATAACGCATTAGGTCATCGCGATAGATCATAGAAATGAATCAAATCAATAAACAGTGTGCTATTCTTCATTACTCGACTCTGACTACCGAATTCCCACTCATTTTGGTCACATCGTGGGACTCCACGGAAACTTGTAAAAACTATCTTCCTACTGTAATAACGCATTAGGTCATCGCGATAGATCATAGAAATGAATCAAATCAATAAACAGTGTGCTCAGTGTGCTATTCTTCATTACTTGACTCTGACTGCCGAACTCCTATTCACTTTGGTCACATCGTGAGACTCCACGGAAACTTCCAAAAACTATCTTCCTACTGTAATAACGCATTAGGTCATCGCGATAGATCATAGAAATGGATCAAATCAATAAACAGTGTGCTATTCTTCATTACTCGACTCTGACTGCCGAATTCCTATTCACTTTGGTCACATCGTGGGACTCCACGGAAACTTGTAAAAACTATCTTCCTACTGTAATAACGCATTAGGTCATCGCGATAGATCATAGAAATGGATCAAATCAATAAACAGTGTGCTATTCTTCATTACTCGACTCTGACTGCTGAATTCCCACTCATTTTGGTCACATCGTGGGACTCCACGGAAACTTGTAAAAACTATCTTCCTACTGTAATAACACATTAGGTCATCGCGATAGATCATAGAAATGAATCAAATCAATAAACAGTGTGCTATTCTTCATTACTTGACTCTGACTGCCGAATTCCCACTCATTTTGGTCACATCGTGGGACTCCACGGAAACTTCCAAAAACAATCTTCCTACTGTAATAACGCATTAGGTCATCGCGATAGATCATAGAAATGAATAAAATCAATAAACAGTGTGCTATTCTTCATTACTTGACTCTGACTGCCGAATTCCCACTCATTTTGGTCACATCGTGGGACTCCACGGAAACTTCCAAAAACAATCTTCCTACTGTAATAACGCATTAGGTCATCGCGATAGATCATAGAAATGAATCAAATCAATAAACAGTGTGCTATTCTTCATTACTTGACTCTGACTGCCGAACTCCTATTCACTTTGGTCACATCGTGAGACTCCACGGAAACTTCCAAAAACTATCTTCCTACTGTAATAACGCATTAGGTCATCACGATAGATCATAGAAATGAATCAAATCAATAAACAGTGTGCTATTCTTCATTACTTGACTCTGACTGCCGAACTCCTATTCACTTTGGTCACATCGTGGGACTCCACGGAAACTTGTAAAAGCGATCTTCCTACTGTAATAACGCATTAGGTCATCGCGATAGATCATAGAAATGGATTGAATCAATAAACAGTGTGCTATTCTTCATTACTTGACTCTGACTGCCGAACTCCTATTCACTTTGGTCACATCGTGGGACTCCACGGAAACTTCCAAAAACGATCTTCCTACTGTAATAACGCATTAGGTCATCGCGATAGATCATAGAAATGAATCAAATCAATAAACAGTGTGCTATTCTTCATTACTCGACTCTGACTGCTGAATTCCCACTCATTTTGGTCACATCGTGAGACTCCACGGAAATTTCCAAAAACGATCTTCCTACTGTAATAACGCATTAGGTCATCGCGATAGATCATAGAAATGAATCAAATCAATAAACAGTGTGCTATTCTTCATTACTTGACTCTGACTGCCGAACTCCTATTCACTTTGGTCACATCGTGGGACTCCACGGAAACTTCCAAAAACGCTCTTCCTACTGTAATAACGCATTAGGTCATCTCGATAGATCATAGAAATGAATCAAATCAATAAACAGTGTGCTTTTCTTCATTACTCGACTCTGACTGCTGAATTCCCACTCATTTTGGTCACATCGTGGGACTCCACGGAAACTTCCAAAAACGATCTTCCTACTGTAATAACGCATTAGGTCATCTCGATAGATCATAGAAATGAATCAAATCAATAAACAGTGTGCTATTCTTCATTACTCGACTCTGACTGCTGAATTCCCACTCATTTTGGTCACATCGTGGGACTCCACGGAAACTTCCAAAAACGATCTTCCTACTGTAATAACGCATTAGGTCATCTCGATAGATCATAGAAATGAATCAAATCAATAAACAGTGTGCTATTCTTCATTACTTGACTCTGACTGCCGAACTCCTATTCACTTTGGTCACATCGTGGGACTCCACGGAAACTTCCAAAAACTATCTTCCTACTGTAATAACGCATTATGTCATCGCGATAGATCATAGAAATGGATTGAATCAATAAACAGTTTGCTATTCTTCATTACTTGACTCTGACTGCCGAATTCCCACTCATTTTGGTCACATCGTGGGACTCCACGGAAACTTGTAAAAGCGATCTTCCTACTGTAATAACGCATTAGGTCATCGCGATAGATCATAGAAATGGATTGAATCAATAAACAGTGTGCTATTCTTCATTACTTGACTCTGACTGCCGAACTCCTATTCACTTTGGTCACATCGTGGGACTCCACGGAAACTTGTAAAAACTATCTTCCTACTGTAATAACGCATTAGGTCATCTCGATAGATCATAGAAATGAATCAAATCAATAAACAGGTGCTATTCTTCATTACTTGACTCTGACTGCCGAACTCCTATTCACTTTGGTCACATCGTGGGACTCCACGGAAACTTCCAAAAACGATCTTCCTACTGTAATAACGCATTAGGTCATCTCGATAGATCATAGAAATGAATCAAATCAATAAACAGTGTGCTATTCTTCATTACTTGACTCTGACTGCCGAACTCCTATTCACTTTGGTCACATCGTGGGACTCCACGGAAACTTCCAAAAACAATCTTCCTACTGTAATAACGCATTAGGTCATCGCGATAGATCATAGAAATGAATTAAATCAATAAACAGTGTGCTATTCTTCATTACTTGACTCTGACTGCCGAATTCCCACTCATTTTGGTCACATCGTGGGACTCCACGGAAACTTCCAAAAACAATCTTCCTACTGTAATAACGCATTAGGTCATCGCGATAGATCATAGAAATGAATCAAATCAATAAACAGTGTGCTATTCTTCATTACTTGACTCTGACTGCCGAACTCCTATTCACTTTGGTCACATCGTGAGACTCCACGGAAACTTCCAAAAACTATCTTCCTACTGTAATAACGCATTAGGTCATCGCGATAGATCATAGAAATGGATCAAATCAATAAACAGTGTGCTATTCTTCATTACTCGACTCTGACTGCCGAATTCCTATTCACTTTGGTCACATCGTGGGACTCCACGGAAACTTGTAAAAACTATCTTCCTACTGTAATAACGCATTAGGTCATCGCGATAGATCATAGAAATGGATCAAATCAATAAACAGTGTGCTATTCTTCATTACTCGACTCTGACTGCTGAATTCCCACTCATTTTGGTCACATCGTGGGACTCCACGGAAACTTGTAAAAACTATCTTCCTACTGTAATAACACATTAGGTCATCGCGATAGATCATAGAAATGAATCAAATCAATAAACAGTGTGCTATTCTTCATTACTTGACTCTGACTGCCGAATTCCCACTCATTTTGGTCACATCGTGGGACTCCACGGAAACTTCCAAAAACAATCTTCCTACTGTAATAACGCATTAGGTCATCGCGATAGATCATAGAAATGAATAAAATCAATAAACAGTGTGCTATTCTTCATTACTTGACTCTGACTGCCGAATTCCCACTCATTTTGGTCACATCGTGGGACTCCACGGAAACTTCCAAAAACAATCTTCCTACTGTAATAACGCATTAGGTCATCGCGATAGATCATAGAAATGAATCAAATCAATAAACAGTGTGCTATTCTTCATTACTTGACTCTGACTGCCGAACTCCTATTCACTTTGGTCACATCGTGAGACTCCACGGAAACTTCCAAAAACTATCTTCCTACTGTAATAACGCATTAGGTCATCACGATAGATCATAGAAATGAATCAAATCAATAAACAGTGTGCTATTCTTCATTACTTGACTCTGACTGCGGAACTCCTATTCACTTTGGTCACATCGTGGGACTCCACGGAAACTTGTAAAAGCGATCTTCCTACTGTAATAACGCATTAGGTCATCGCGATAGATCATAGAAATGGATTGAATCAATAAACAGTGTGCTATTCTTCATTACTTGACTCTGACTGCCGAACTCCTATTCACTTTGGTCACATCGTGGGACTACACGGAAACTTCCAAAAACGATCTTCCTACTGTAATAACGCATTAGGTCATCGCGATAGATCATAGAAATGAATCAAATCAATAAACAGTGTGCTATTCTTCATTACTCGACTCTGACTGCTGAATTCCCACTCATTTTGGTCACATCGTGAGACTCCACGGAAATTTCCAAAAACGATCTTCCTACTGTAATAACGCATTAGGTCATCGCGATAGATCATAGAAATGAATCAAATCAATAAACAGTGTGCTATTCTTCATTACTTGACTCTGACTGCCGAACTCCTATTCACTTTGGTCACATCGTGGGACTCCACGGAAACTTCCAAAAACGCTCTTCCTACTGTAATAACGCATTAGGTCATCTCGATAGATCATAGAAATGAATCAAATCAATAAACAGTGTGCTTTTCTTCATTACTCGACTCTGACTGCTGAATTCCCACTCATTTTGGTCACATCGTGGGACTCCACGGAAACTTCCAAAAACGATCTTCCTACTGTAATAACGCATTAGGTCATCTCGATAGATCATAGAAATGAATCAAATCAATAAACAGTGTGCTATTCTTCATTACTCGACTCTGACTGCTGAATTCCCACTCATTTTGGTCACATCGTGGGACTCCACGGAAACTTCCAAAAACAATCTTCCTACTGTAATAACGCATTAGGTCATCTCGATAGATCATAGAAATGAATCAAATCAATAAACAGTGTGCTATTCTTCATTACTCGACTCTGACTGCTGAATTCCCACTCATTTTGGTCACATCGTGGGACTCCACGGAAACTTCCAAAAACAATCTTCCTACTGTAATAACGCATTAGGTCATATCGATAGATCATAGAAATGAATCAAATCAATAAACAGTGTGCTATTCTTCATTACTTGACTCTGACTGCCGAACTCCTATTCACTTTGGTCACATCGTGGGACTCCACGGAAACTTGTAAAAGCGATCTTCCTACTGTAATAACGCATTAGGTCATCGCGATAGATCATAGAAATGGATTGAATCAATAAACAGTGTGATATTCTTCATTACTTGACTCTGACTGCCGAACTCCTATTCACTTTGGTCACATCGTGGGACTCCACGGAAACTTGTAAAAACTATCTTCCTACTGTAATAACGCATTAGGTCATCTCGATAGATCATAGAAATGAATCAAATCAATAAACAGGTGCTATTCTTCATTACTTGACTCTGACTGCCGAACTCCTATTCACTTTGGTCACATCGTGGGACTCCACGGAAACTTCCAAAAACGATCTTCCTACTGTAATAACGCATTAGGTCATCTCGATAGATCATAGAAATGAATCAAATCAATAAACAGTGTGCTATTCTTCATTACTTGACTCTGACTGCCGAACTCCTATTCACTTTGGTCACATCGTGGGACTCCACGGAAACTTCCAAAAACAATCTTCCTACTGTAATAACGCATTAGGTCATCGCGATAGATCATAGAAATGAATTAAATCAATAAACAGTGTGCTATTCTTCATTACTTGACTCTGACTGCCGAATTCCCACTCATTTTGGTCACATCGTGGGACTCCACGGAAACTTCCAAAAACAATCTTCCTACTGTAATAACGCATTAGGTCATCGCGATAGATCATAGAAATGAATCAAATCAATAAACAGTGTGCTATTCTTCATTACTTGACTCTGACTGCCGAACTCCTATTCACTTTGGTCACATCGTGAGACTCCACGGAAACTTCCAAAAACTATCTTCCTACTGTAATAACGCATTAGGTCATCACGATAGATCATAGAAATGAATCAAATCAATAAACAGTGTGCTATTCTTCATTACTTGACTCTGACTGCCGAACTCCTATTCACTTTGGTCACATCGTGGGACTCCACGGAAACTTGTAAAAGCGATCTTCCTACTGTAATAACGCATTAGGTCATCGCGATAGATCATAGAAATGGATTGAATCAATAAACAGTGTGCTATTCTTCATTACTTGACTCTGACTGCCGAACTCCTATTCACTTTGGTCACATCGTGGGACTCCACGGAAACTTCCAAAAACGATCTTCCTACTGTAATAACGCATTAGGTCATCGCGATAGATCATAGAAATGAATCAAATCAATAAACAGTGTGCTATTCTTCATTACTCGACTCTGACTGCTGAATTCCCACTCATTTTGGTCACATCGTGAGACTCCACGGAAATTTCCAAAAACGATCTTCCTACTGTAATAACGCATTAGGTCATCGCGATAGATCATAGAAATGAATCAAATCAATAAACAGTGTGCTATTCTTCATTACTTGACTCTGACTGCCGAACTCCTATTCACTTTGGTCACATCGTGGGACTCCACGGAAACTTCCAAAAACGATCTTCCTACTGTAATAACGCATTAGGTCATCTCGATAGATCATAGAAATGAATCAAATCAATAAACAGTGTGCTTTTCTTCATTACTCGACTCTGACTGCTGAATTCCCACTCATTTTGGTCACATCGTGGGACTCCACGGAAACTTCCAAAAACGATCTTCCTACTGTAATAACGCATTAGGTCATCTCGATAGATCATAGAAATGAATCAAATCAATAAACAGTGTGCTATTCTTCATTACTCGACTCTGACTGCTGAATTCCCACTCATTTTGGTCACATCGTGGGACTCCACGGAAACTTCCAAAAACGATCTTCCTACTGTAATAACGCATTAGGTCATCGCGATAGATCATAGAAATGGATTGAATCAATAAACAGTGTGCTATTCTTCATTACTTGACTCTGACTGCCGAACTCCTATTCACTTTGGTCACATCGTGGGACTCCACGGAAACTTGTAAAAGCGATCTTCCTACTGTAATAACGCATTAGGTCATCGCGATAGATCATAGAAATTAATTGAATCAATAAACAGTGTGCTATTCTTCATTACTTGACTCTGACTGCCGAACTCCTATTCACTTTGGTCACATCGTGGGACTCCACGGAAACTTCCAAAAACGATCTTCCTACTGTAATAACGCATTAGGTCATCGCGATAGATCATAGAAATGAATCAAATCAATAAACAGTGTGCTATTCTTCATTACTCGACTCTGACTGCTGAATTCCCACTCATTTTGGTCACATCGTGAGACTCCACGGAAATTTCCAAAAACGATCTTCCTACTGTAATAACGCATTAGGTCATCGCGATAGATCATAGAAATGAATCAAATCAATAAACAGTGTGCTATTCTTCATTACTTGACTCTGACTGCCGAACTCCTATTCACTTTGGTCACATCGTGGGACTCCACGGAAACTTCCAAAAACGATCTTCCTACTGTAATAACGCATTAGGTCATCTCGATAGATCATAGAAATGAATCAAATCAATAAACAGTGTGCTTTTCTTCATTACTCGACTCTGACTGCTGAATTCCCACTCATTTTGGTCACATCGTGGGACTCCACGGAAACTTCCAAAAACGATCTTCCTACTGTAATAACGCATTAGGTCATCTCGATAGATCATAGAAATGAATCAAATCAATAAACAGTGTGCTATTCTTCATTACTTGACTCTGACTGCCGAACTCCTATTCACTTTGGTCACATCGTGGGACTCCACGGAAACTTCCAAAAACTATCTTCCTACTGTAATAACGCATTAGGTCATCGCGATAGATCATAGAAATGGATTGAATCAATAAACAGTTTGCTATTCTTCATTACTTGACTCTGACTGCCGAACTCCTATTCACTTTGGTCACATCGTGGGACTCCACGGAAACTTGTAAAAACTATCTTCCTACTGTAATAACGCATTAGGTCATCTCGATAGATCATAGAAATGAATCAAATCAATAAACAGGTGCTATTCTTCATTACTTGACTCTGACTGCCGAACTCCTATTCACTTTGGTCACATCGTGGGACTCCACGGAAACTTCCAAAAACGATCTTCCTACTGTAATAACGCATTAGGTCATCTCGATAGATCATAGAAATGAATCAAATCAATAAACAGTGTGCTATTCTTCATTACTCGACTCTGACTGCTGAATTCCCACTCATTTTGGTCACATCGTGGGACTCCACGGAAACTTCCAAAAACGATCTTCCTACTGTAAGAACGCAATAGGTCATCGCGATAGATCATAGGAATGAATTAAATCAATAAACAGTGTGCTATTCTTCATTACTTGACTCTGACTGCCGAATTCCTATTCACTTTGGTCACATCGTGGGACTCCACGGAAACTTGTAAAAACTATCTTCCTACTGTAATAACGCATTAGGTCATCGCGATAGATCATAGAAATGGATCAAATCAATAAACAGTGTGCTATTCTTCATTACTCGACTCTGACTGCTGAATTCCCACTCATTTTGGTCACATCGTGGGACTCCACGGAAACTTGTAAAAACTATCTTCCTACTGTAATAACACATTAGGTCATCGCGATAGATCATAGAAATGAATCAAATCAATAAACAGTGTGCTATTCTTCATTACTTGACTCTGACTGCCGAATTCCCACTCATTTTGGTCACATCGTGGGACTCCACGGAAACTTCCAAAAACAATCTTCCTACTGTAATAACGCATTAGGTCATCGCGATAGATCATAGAAATGAATAAAATCAATAAACAGTGTGCTATTCTTCATTACTTGACTCTGACTGCCGAATTCCCACTCATTTTGGTCACATCGTGGGACTCCACGGAAACTTCCAAAAACAATCTTCCTACTGTAATAACGCATTAGGTCATCGCGATAGATCATAGAAATGAATCAAATCAATAAACAGTGTGCTATTCTTCATTACTTGACTCTGACTGCCGAACTCCTATTCACTTTGGTCACATCGTGAGACTCCACGGAAACTTCCAAAAACTATCTTCCTACTGTAATAACGCATTAGGTCATCACGATAGATCATAGAAATGAATCAAATCAATAAACAGTGTGCTATTCTTCATTACTTGACTCTGACTGCCGAACTCCTATTCACTTTGGTCACATCGTGGGACTCCACGGAAACTTGTAAAAGCGATCTTCCTACTGTAATAACGCATTAGGTCATCGCGATAGATCATAGAAATGGATTGAATCAATAAACAGTGTGCTATTCTTCATTACTTGACTCTGACTGCCGAACTCCTATTCACTTTGGTCACATCGTGGGACTCCACGGAAACTTCCAAAAACGATCTTCCTACTGTAATAACGCATTAGGTCATCGCGATAGATCATAGAAATGAATCAAATCAATAAACAGTGTGCTATTCTTCATTACTCGACTCTGACTGCTGAATTCCCACTCATTTTGGTCACATCGTGAGACTCCACGGAAATTTCCAAAAACGATCTTCCTACTGTAATAACGCATTAGGTCATCGCGATAGATCATAGAAATGAATCAAATCAATAAACAGTGTGCTATTCTTCATTACTTGACTCTGACTGCCGAACTCCTATTCACTTTGGTCACATCGTGGGACTCCACGGAAACTTCCAAAAACGCTCTTCCTACTGTAATAACGCATTAGGTCATCTCGATAGATCATAGAAATGAATCAAATCAATAAACAGTGTGCTTTTCTTCATTACTCGACTCTGACTGCTGAATTCCCACTCATTTTGGTCACATCGTGGGACTCCACGGAAACTTCCAAAAACGATCTTCCTACTGTAATAACGCATTAGGTCATCTCGATAGATCATAGAAATGAATCAAATCAATAAACAGTGTGCTATTCTTCATTACTCGACTCTGACTGCTGAATTCCCACTCATTTTGGTCACATCGTGGGACTCCACGGAAACTTCCAAAAACGATCTTCCTACTGTAATAACGCATTAGGTCATCTCGATAGATCATAGAAATGAATCAAATCAATAAACAGTGTGCTATTCTTCATTACTTGACTCTGACTGCCGAACTCCTATTCACTTTGGTCACATCGTGGGACTCCACGGAAACTTCCAAAAACTATCTTCCTACTGTAATAACGCATTAGGTCATCGCGATAGATCATAGAAATGGATTGAATCAATAAACAGTTTGCTATTCTTCATTACTTGACTCTGACTGCCGAATTCCCACTCATTTTGGTCACATCGTGGGACTCCACGGAAACTTGTAAAAGCGATCTTCCTACTGTAATAACGCATTAGGTCATCGCGATAGATCATAGAAATGGATTGAATCAATAAACAGTGTGCTATTCTTCATTACTTGACTCTGACTGCCGAACTCCTATTCATTTTGGTCACATCGTGGGACTCCACGGAAACTTGTAAAAACTATCTTCCTACTGTAATAACGCATTAGGTCATCTCGATAGATCATAGAAATGAATCAAATCAATAAACAGGTGCTATTCTTCATTACTTGACTCTGACTGCCGAACTCCTATTCACTTTGGTCACATCGTGGGACTCCACGGAAACTTCCAAAAACGATCTTCCTACTGTAATAACGCATTAGGTCATCTCGATAGATCATAGAAATGAATCAAATCAATAAACAGTGTGCTATTCTTCATTACTTGACTCTGACTGCCGAACTCCTATTCACTTTGGTCACATCGTGGGACTCCACGGAAACTTCCAAAAACAATCTTCCTACTGTAATAACGCATTAGGTCATCGCGATAGATCATAGAAATGAATTAAATCAATAAACAGTGTGCTATTCTTCATTACTTGACTCTGACTGCCGAATTCCCACTCATTTTGGTCACATCGTGGGACTCCACGGAAACTTCCAAAAACAATCTTCCTACTGTAATAACGCATTAGGTCATCGCGATAGATCATAGAAATGAATCAAATCAATAAACAGTGTGCTATTCTTCATTACTTGACTCTGACTGCCGAACTCCTATTCACTTTGGTCACATCGTGAGACTCCACGGAAACTTCCAAAAACTATCTTCCTACTGTAATAACGCATTAGGTCATCACGATAGATCATAGAAATGAATCAAATCAATAAACAGTGTGCTATTCTTCATTACTTGACTCTGACTGCCGAACTCCTATTCACTTTGGTCACATCGTGAGACTCCACGGAAACTTCCAAAAACTATCTTCCTACTGTAATAACGCATTAGGTCATCGCGATAGATCATAGAAATGGATCAAATCAATAAACAGTGTGCTATTCTTCATTACTCGACTCTGACTGCCGAATTCCTATTCACTTTGGTCACATCGTGGGACTCCACGGAAACTTGTAAAAACTATCTTCCTACTGTAATAACGCATTAGGTCATCGCGATAGATCATAGAAATGGATCAAATCAATAAACAGTGTGCTATTCTTCATTACTCGACTCTGACTGCTGAATTCCCACTCATTTTGGTCACATCGTGGGACTCCACGGAAACTTGTAAAAACTATCTTCCTACTGTAATAACACATTAGGTCATCGCGATAGATCATAGAAATGAATCAAATCAATAAACAGTGTGCTATTCTTCATTACTTGACTCTGACTGCCGAATTCCCACTCATTTTGGTCACATCGTGGGACTCCACGGAAACTTCCAAAAACAATCTTCCTACTGTAATAACGCATTAGGTCATCGCGATAGATCATAGAAATGAATAAAATCAATAAACAGTGTGCTATTCTTCATTACTTGACTCTGACTGCCGAATTCCCACTCATTTTGGTCACATCGTGGGACTCCACGGAAACTTCCAAAAACAATCTTCCTACTGTAATAACGCATTAGGTCATCGCGATAGATCATAGAAATGAATCAAATCAATAAACAGTGTGCTATTCTTCATTACTTGACTCTGACTGCCGAACTCCTATTCACTTTGGTCACATCGTGAGACTCCACGGAAACTTCCAAAAACTATCTTCCTACTGTAATAACGCATTAGGTCATCACGATAGATCATAGAAATGAATCAAATCAATAAACAGTGTGCTATTCTTCATTACTTGACTCTGACTGCGGAACTCCTATTCACTTTGGTCACATCGTGGGACTCCACGGAAACTTGTAAAAGCGATCTTCCTACTGTAATAACGCATTAGGTCATCGCGATAGATCATAGAAATGGATTGAATCAATAAACAGTGTGCTATTCTTCATTACTTGACTCTGACTGCCGAACTCCTATTCACTTTGGTCACATCGTGGGACTACACGGAAACTTCCAAAAACGATCTTCCTACTGTAATAACGCATTAGGTCATCGCGATAGATCATAGAAATGAATCAAATCAATAAACAGTGTGCTATTCTTCATTACTCGACTCTGACTGCTGAATTCCCACTCATTTTGGTCACATCGTGAGACTCCACGGAAATTTCCAAAAACGATCTTCCTACTGTAATAACGCATTAGGTCATCGCGATAGATCATAGAAATGAATCAAATCAATAAACAGTGTGCTATTCTTCATTACTTGACTCTGACTGCCGAACTCCTATTCACTTTGGTCACATCGTGGGACTCCACGGAAACTTCCAAAAACGCTCTTCCTACTGTAATAACGCATTAGGTCATCTCGATAGATCATAGAAATGAATCAAATCAATAAACAGTGTGCTTTTCTTCATTACTCGACTCTGACTGCTGAATTCCCACTCATTTTGGTCACATCGTGGGACTCCACGGAAACTTCCAAAAACGATCTTCCTACTGTAATAACGCATTAGGTCATCTCGATAGATCATAGAAATGAATCAAATCAATAAACAGTGTGCTATTCTTCATTACTCGACTCTGACTGCTGAATTCCCACTCATTTTGGTCACATCGTGGGACTCCACGGAAACTTCCAAAAACAATCTTCCTACTGTAATAACGCATTAGGTCATCTCGATAGATCATAGAAATGAATCAAATCAATAAACAGTGTGCTATTCTTCATTACTCGACTCTGACTGCTGAATTCCCACTCATTTTGGTCACATCGTGGGACTCCACGGAAACTTCCAAAAACAATCTTCCTACTGTAATAACGCATTAGGTCATATCGATAGATCATAGAAATGAATCAAATCAATAAACAGTGTGCTATTCTTCATTACTTGACTCTGACTGCCGAACTCCTATTCACTTTGGTCACATCGTGGGACTCCACGGAAACTTGTAAAAGCGATCTTCCTACTGTAATAACGCATTAGGTCATCGCGATAGATCATAGAAATGGATTGAATCAATAAACAGTGTGATATTCTTCATTACTTGACTCTGACTGCCGAACTCCTATTCACTTTGGTCACATCGTGGGACTCCACGGAAACTTGTAAAAACTATCTTCCTACTGTAATAACGCATTAGGTCATCTCGATAGATCATAGAAATGAATCAAATCAATAAACAGGTGCTATTCTTCATTACTTGACTCTGACTGCCGAACTCCTATTCACTTTGGTCACATCGTGGGACTCCACGGAAACTTCCAAAAACGATCTTCCTACTGTAATAACGCATTAGGTCATCTCGATAGATCATAGAAATGAATCAAATCAATAAACAGTGTGCTATTCTTCATTACTTGACTCTGACTGCCGAACTCCTATTCACTTTGGTCACATCGTGGGACTCCACGGAAACTTCCAAAAACAATCTTCCTACTGTAATAACGCATTAGGTCATCGCGATAGATCATAGAAATGAATTAAATCAATAAACAGTGTGCTATTCTTCATTACTTGACTCTGACTGCCGAATTCCCACTCATTTTGGTCACATCGTGGGACTCCACGGAAACTTCCAAAAACAATCTTCCTACTGTAATAACGCATTAGGTCATCGCGATAGATCATAGAAATGAATCAAATCAATAAACAGTGTGCTATTCTTCATTACTTGACTCTGACTGCTGAATTCCCACTCATTTTGGTCACATCGTGGGACTCCACGGAAACTTGTAAAAACTATCTTCCTACTGTAATAACACATTAGGTCATCACGATAGATCATAGAAATGAATCAAATCAATAAACAGTGTGCTATTCTTCATTACTTGACTCTGACTGCCGAACTCCTATTCACTTTGGTCACATCGTGGGACTCCACGGAAACTTGTAAAAGCGATCTTCCTACTGTAATAACGCATTAGGTCATCGCGATAGATCATAGAAATGGATTGAATCAATAAACAGTGTGCTATTCTTCATTACTTGACTCTGACTGCCGAACTCCTATTCACTTTGGTCACATCGTGGGACTCCACGGAAACTTCCAAAAACGATCTTCCTACTGTAATAACGCATTAGGTCATCGCGATAGATCATAGAAATGAATCAAATCAATAAACAGTGTGCTATTCTTCATTACTCGACTCTGACTGCTGAATTCCCACTCATTTTGGTCACATCGTGAGACTCCACGGAAATTTCCAAAAACGATCTTCCTACTGTAATAACGCATTAGGTCATCGCGATAGATCATAGAAATGAATCAAATCAATAAACAGTGTGCTATTCTTCATTACTTGACTCTGACTGCCGAACTCCTATTCACTTTGGTCACATCGTGGGACTCCACGGAAACTTCCAAAAACGATCTTCCTACTGTAATAACGCATTAGGTCATCTCGATAGATCATAGAAATGAATCAAATCAATAAACAGTGTGCTTTTCTTCATTACTCGACTCTGACTGCTGAATTCCCACTCATTTTGGTCACATCGTGGGACTCCACGGAAACTTCCAAAAACGATCTTCCTACTGTAATAACGCATTAGGTCATCTCGATAGATCATAGAAATGAATCAAATCAATAAACAGTGTGCTATTCTTCATTACTCGACTCTGACTGCTGAATTCCCACTCATTTTGGTCACATCGTGGGACTCCACGGAAACTTCCAAAAACGATCTTCCTACTGTAATAACGCATTAGGTCATCGCGATAGATCATAGAAATGGATTGAATCAATAAACAGTGTGCTATTCTTCATTACTTGACTCTGACTGCCGAACTCCTATTCACTTTGGTCACATCGTGGGACTCCACGGAAACTTGTAAAAGCGATCTTCCTACTGTAATAACGCATTAGGTCATCGCGATAGATCATAGAAATTAATTGAATCAATAAACAGTGTGCTATTCTTCATTACTTGACTCTGACTGCCGAACTCCTATTCACTTTGGTCACATCGTGGGACTCCACGGAAACTTCCAAAAACGATCTTCCTACTGTAATAACGCATTAGGTCATCGCGATAGATCATAGAAATGAATCAAATCAATAAACAGTGTGCTATTCTTCATTACTCGACTCTGACTGCTGAATTCCCACTCATTTTGGTCACATCGTGAGACTCCACGGAAATTTCCAAAAACGATCTTCCTACTGTAATAACGCATTAGGTCATCGCGATAGATCATAGAAATGAATCAAATCAATAAACAGTGTGCTATTCTTCATTACTTGACTCTGACTGCCGAACTCCTATTCACTTTGGTCACATCGTGGGACTCCACGGAAACTTCCAAAAACGATCTTCCTACTGTAATAACGCATTAGGTCATCGCGATAGATCATAGAAATGAATCAAATCAATAAACAGTGTGCTATTCTTCATTACTCGACTCTGACTGCTGAATTCCCACTCATTTTGGTCACATCGTGAGACTCCACGGAAATTTCCAAAAACGATCTTCCTACTGTAATAACGCATTAGGTCATCGCGATAGATCATAGAAATGAATCAAATCAATAAACAGTGTGCTATTCTTCATTACTTGACTCTGACTGCCGAACTCCTATTCACTTTGGTCACATCGTGGGACTCCACGGAAACTTCCAAAAACGATCTTCCTACTGTAATAACGCATTAGGTCATCTCGATAGATCATAGAAATGAATCAAATCAATAAACAGTGTGCTTTTCTTCATTACTCGACTCTGACTGCTGAATTCCCACTCATTTTGGTCACATCGTGGGACTCCACGGAAACTTCCAAAAACGATCTTCCTACTGTAATAACGCATTAGGTCATCTCGATAGATCATAGAAATGAATCAAATCAATAAACAGTGTGCTATTCTTCATTACTCGACTCTGACTGCCGAATTCCCACTCATTTTGGTCACATCGTGGGACTCCACGGAAACTTCCAAAAACAATCTTCCTACTGTAATAACGCATTAGGTCATCGCGATAGATCATAGAAATGAATCAAATCAATAAACAGTGTGCTATTCTTCATTACTCGACTCTGACTGCTGAATTCCCACTCATTTTGGTCACATCGTGGGACTCCACGGAAACTTCCAAAAACGATCTTCCTACTGTAATAACGCATTAGGTCATCTCGATAGATCATAGAAATGAATCAAATCAATAAACAGTGTGCTATTCTTCATTACTTGACTCTGACTGCCGAACTCCTATTCACTTTGGTCACATCGTGGGACTCCACGGAAACTTCCAAAAACTATCTTCCTACTGTAATAACGCATTAGGTCATCGCGATAGATCATAGAAATGGATTGAATCAATAAACAGTTTGCTATTCTTCATTACTTGACTCTGACTGCCGAATTCCCACTCATTTTGGTCACATCGTGGGACTCCACGGAAACTTGTAAAAGCGATCTTCCTACTGTAATAACGCATTAGGTCATCGCGATAGATCATAGAAATGGATTGAATCAATAAACAGTGTGCTATTCTTCATTACTTGACTCTGACTGCTGAATTCCCACTCATTTTGGTCACATCGTGGGACTCCACGGAAACTTGTAAAAACTATCTTCCTACTGTAATAACGCATTAGGTCATCTCGATAGATCATAGAAATGAATCAAATCAATAAACAGGTGCTATTCTTCATTACTTGACTCTGACTGCCGAACTCCTATTCACTTTGGTCACATCGTGGGACTCCACGGAAACTTCCAAAAACGATCTTCCTACTGTAATAACGCATTAGGTCATCGCGATAGATCATAGAAATGAATAAAATCAATAAACAGTGTGCTATTCTTCATTACTTGACTCTGACTGCCGAATTCCCACTCATTTTGGTCACATCGTGGGACTCCACGGAAACTTCCAAAAACAATCTTCCTACTGTAATAACGCAATAGGTCATCGCGATAGATCATAGGAATGAATTAAATCAATAAACAGTGTGCTATTCTTCATTACTTGACTCTGACTGCCGAACTCCTATTCACTTTGGTCACATCGTGAGACTCCACGGAAACTTCCAAAAACTATCTTCCTACTGTAATAACGCATTAGGTCATCACGATAGATCATAGAAATGAATCAAATCAATAAACAGTGTGCTATTCTTCATTACTTGACTCTGACTGCGGAACTCCTATTCACTTTGGTCACATCGTGGGACTCCACGGAAACTTGTAAAAGCGATCTTCCTACTGTAATAACGCATTAGGTCATCGCGATAGATCATAGAAATGGATTGAATCAATAAACAGTGTGCTATTCTTCATTACTTGACTCTGACTGCCGAACTCCTATTCACTTTGGTCACATCGTGGGACTACACGGAAACTTCCAAAAACGATCTTCCTACTGTAATAACGCATTAGGTCATCGCGATAGATCATAGAAATGAATCAAATCAATAAACAGTGTGCTATTCTTCATTACTCGACTCTGACTGCTGAATTCCCACTCATTTTGGTCACATCGTGAGACTCCACGGAAATTTCCAAAAACGATCTTCCTACTGTAATAACGCATTAGGTCATCGCGATAGATCATAGAAATGAATCAAATCAATAAACAGTGTGCTATTCTTCATTACTTGACTCTGACTGCCGAACTCCTATTCACTTTGGTCACATCGTGGGACTCCACGGAAACTTCCAAAAACGCTCTTCCTACTGTAATAACGCATTAGGTCATCTCGATAGATCATAGAAATGAATCAAATCAATAAACAGTGTGCTTTTCTTCATTACTCGACTCTGACTGCTGAATTCCCACTCATTTTGGTCACATCGTGGGACTCCACGGAAACTTCCAAAAACGATCTTCCTACTGTAATAACGCATTAGGTCATCTCGATAGATCATAGAAATGAATCAAATCAATAAACAGTGTGCTATTCTTCATTACTCGACTCTGACTGCTGAATTCCCACTCATTTTGGTCACATCGTGGGACTCCACGGAAACTTCCAAAAACAATCTTCCTACTGTAATAACGCATTAGGTCATCTCGATAGATCATAGAAATGAATCAAATCAATAAACAGTGTGCTATTCTTCATTACTCGACTCTGACTGCTGAATTCCCACTCATTTTGGTCACATCGTGGGACTCCACGGAAACTTCCAAAAACAATCTTCCTACTGTAATAACGCATTAGGTCATATCGATAGATCATAGAAATGAATCAAATCAATAAACAGTGTGCTATTCTTCATTACTTGACTCTGACTGCCGAACTCCTATTCACTTTGGTCACATCGTGGGACTCCACGGAAACTTGTAAAAGCGATCTTCCTACTGTAATAACGCATTAGGTCATCGCGATAGATCATAGAAATGGATTGAATCAATAAACAGTGTGATATTCTTCATTACTTGACTCTGACTGCCGAACTCCTATTCACTTTGGTCACATCGTGGGACTCCACGGAAACTTGTAAAAACTATCTTCCTACTGTAATAACGCATTAGGTCATCTCGATAGATCATAGAAATGAATCAAATCAATAAACAGGTGCTATTCTTCATTACTTGACTCTGACTGCCGAACTCCTATTCACTTTGGTCACATCGTGGGACTCCACGGAAACTTCCAAAAACGATCTTCCTACTGTAATAACGCATTAGGTCATCTCGATAGATCATAGAAATGAATCAAATCAATAAACAGTGTGCTATTCTTCATTACTTGACTCTGACTGCCGAACTCCTATTCACTTTGGTCACATCGTGGGACTCCACGGAAACTTCCAAAAACAATCTTCCTACTGTAATAACGCATTAGGTCATCGCGATAGATCATAGAAATGAATTAAATCAATAAACAGTGTGCTATTCTTCATTACTTGACTCTGACTGCCGAATTCCCACTCATTTTGGTCACATCGTGGGACTCCACGGAAACTTCCAAAAACAATCTTCCTACTGTAATAACGCATTAGGTCATCGCGATAGATCATAGAAATGAATCAAATCAATAAACAGTGTGCTATTCTTCATTACTTGACTCTGACTGCCGAACTCCTATTCACTTTGGTCACATCGTGAGACTCCACGGAAACTTCCAAAAACTATCTTCCTACTGTAATAACGCATTAGGTCATCACGATAGATCATAGAAATGAATCAAATCAATAAACAGTGTGCTATTCTTCATTACTTGACTCTGACTGCCGAACTCCTATTCACTTTGGTCACATCGTGGGACTCCACGGAAACTTGTAAAAGCGATCTTCCTACTGTAATAACGCATTAGGTCATCGCGATAGATCATAGAAATGGATTGAATCAATAAACAGTGTGCTATTCTTCATTACTTGACTCTGACTGCCGAACTCCTATTCACTTTGGTCACATCGTGGGACTCCACGGAAACTTCCAAAAACGATCTTCCTACTGTAATAACGCATTAGGTCATCGCGATAGATCATAGAAATGAATCAAATCAATAAACAGTGTGCTATTCTTCATTACTCGACTCTGACTGCTGAATTCCCACTCATTTTGGTCACATCGTGAGACTCCACGGAAATTTCCAAAAACGATCTTCCTACTGTAATAACGCATTAGGTCATCGCGATAGATCATAGAAATGAATCAAATCAATAAACAGTGTGCTATTCTTCATTACTTGACTCTGACTGCCGAACTCCTATTCACTTTGGTCACATCGTGGGACTCCACGGAAACTTCCAAAAACGATCTTCCTACTGTAATAACGCATTAGGTCATCTCGATAGATCATAGAAATGAATCAAATCAATAAACAGTGTGCTTTTCTTCATTACTCGACTCTGACTGCTGAATTCCCACTCATTTTGGTCACATCGTGGGACTCCACGGAAACTTCCAAAAACGATCTTCCTACTGTAATAACGCATTAGGTCATCTCGATAGATCATAGAAATGAATCAAATCAATAAACAGTGTGCTATTCTTCATTACTCGACTCTGACTGCTGAATTCCCACTCATTTTGGTCACATCGTGGGACTCCACGGAAACTTCCAAAAACGATCTTCCTACTGTAATAACGCATTAGGTCATCGCGATAGATCATAGAAATGGATTGAATCAATAAACAGTGTGCTATTCTTCATTACTTGACTCTGACTGCCGAACTCCTATTCACTTTGGTCACATCGTGGGACTCCACGGAAACTTGTAAAAGCGATCTTCCTACTGTAATAACGCATTAGGTCATCGCGATAGATCATAGAAATTAATTGAATCAATAAACAGTGTGCTATTCTTCATTACTTGACTCTGACTGCCGAACTCCTATTCACTTTGGTCACATCGTGGGACTCCACGGAAACTTCCAAAAACGATCTTCCTACTGTAATAACGCATTAGGTCATCGCGATAGATCATAGAAATGAATCAAATCAATAAACAGTGTGCTATTCTTCATTACTCGACTCTGACTGCTGAATTCCCACTCATTTTGGTCACATCGTGAGACTCCACGGAAATTTCCAAAAACGATCTTCCTACTGTAATAACGCATTAGGTCATCGCGATAGATCATAGAAATGAATCAAATCAATAAACAGTGTGCTATTCTTCATTACTTGACTCTGACTGCCGAACTCCTATTCACTTTGGTCACATCGTGGGACTCCACGGAAACTTCCAAAAACGATCTTCCTACTGTAATAACGCATTAGGTCATCTCGATAGATCATAGAAATGAATCAAATCAATAAACAGTGTGCTTTTCTTCATTACTCGACTCTGACTGCTGAATTCCCACTCATTTTGGTCACATCGTGGGACTCCACGGAAACTTCCAAAAACGATCTTCCTACTGTAATAACGCATTAGGTCATCTCGATAGATCATAGAAATGAATCAAATCAATAAACAGTGTGCTATTCTTCATTACTTGACTCTGACTGCCGAACTCCTATTCACTTTGGTCACATCGTGGGACTCCACGGAAACTTCCAAAAACTATCTTCCTACTGTAATAACGCATTAGGTCATCGCGATAGATCATAGAAATGGATTGAATCAATAAACAGTTTGCTATTCTTCATTACTTGACTCTGACTGCCGAACTCCTATTCACTTTGGTCACATCGTGGGACTCCACGGAAACTTGTAAAAACTATCTTCCTACTGTAATAACGCATTAGGTCATCTCGATAGATCATAGAAATGAATCAAATCAATAAACAGGTGCTATTCTTCATTACTTGACTCTGACTGCCGAACTCCTATTCACTTTGGTCACATCGTGGGACTCCACGGAAACTTCCAAAAACGATCTTCCTACTGTAATAACGCATTAGGTCATCTCGATAGATCATAGAAATGAATCAAATCAATAAACAGTGTGCTATTCTTCATTACTCGACTCTGACTGCTGAATTCCCACTCATTTTGGTCACATCGTGGGACTCCACGGAAACTTCCAAAAACGATCTTCCTACTGTAAGAACGCAATAGGTCATCGCGATAGATCATAGGAATGAATTAAATCAATAAACAGTGTGCTATTCTTCATTACTTGACTCTGACTGCCGAATTCCTATTCACTTTGGTCACATCGTGGGACTCCACGGAAACTTGTAAAAACTATCTTCCTACTGTAATAACGCATTAGGTCATCGCGATAGATCATAGAAATGGATCAAATCAATAAACAGTGTGCTATTCTTCATTACTCGACTCTGACTGCTGAATTCCCACTCATTTTGGTCACATCGTGGGACTCCACGGAAACTTGTAAAAACTATCTTCCTACTGTAATAACACATTAGGTCATCGCGATAGATCATAGAAATGAATCAAATCAATAAACAGTGTGCTATTCTTCATTACTTGACTCTGACTGCCGAATTCCCACTCATTTTGGTCACATCGTGGGACTCCACGGAAACTTCCAAAAACAATCTTCCTACTGTAATAACGCATTAGGTCATCGCGATAGATCATAGAAATGAATAAAATCAATAAACAGTGTGCTATTCTTCATTACTTGACTCTGACTGCCGAATTCCCACTCATTTTGGTCACATCGTGGGACTCCACGGAAACTTCCAAAAACAATCTTCCTACTGTAATAACGCATTAGGTCATCGCGATAGATCATAGAAATGAATCAAATCAATAAACAGTGTGCTATTCTTCATTACTTGACTCTGACTGCCGAACTCCTATTCACTTTGGTCACATCGTGAGACTCCACGGAAACTTCCAAAAACTATCTTCCTACTGTAATAACGCATTAGGTCATCACGATAGATCATAGAAATGAATCAAATCAATAAACAGTGTGCTATTCTTCATTACTTGACTCTGACTGCCGAACTCCTATTCACTTTGGTCACATCGTGGGACTCCACGGAAACTTGTAAAAGCGATCTTCCTACTGTAATAACGCATTAGGTCATCGCGATAGATCATAGAAATGGATTGAATCAATAAACAGTGTGCTATTCTTCATTACTTGACTCTGACTGCCGAACTCCTATTCACTTTGGTCACATCGTGGGACTCCACGGAAACTTCCAAAAACGATCTTCCTACTGTAATAACGCATTAGGTCATCGCGATAGATCATAGAAATGAATCAAATCAATAAACAGTGTGCTATTCTTCATTACTCGACTCTGACTGCTGAATTCCCACTCATTTTGGTCACATCGTGAGACTCCACGGAAATTTCCAAAAACGATCTTCCTACTGTAATAACGCATTAGGTCATCGCGATAGATCATAGAAATGAATCAAATCAATAAACAGTGTGCTATTCTTCATTACTTGACTCTGACTGCCGAACTCCTATTCACTTTGGTCACATCGTGGGACTCCACGGAAACTTCCAAAAACGCTCTTCCTACTGTAATAACGCATTAGGTCATCTCGATAGATCATAGAAATGAATCAAATCAATAAACAGTGTGCTTTTCTTCATTACTCGACTCTGACTGCTGAATTCCCACTCATTTTGGTCACATCGTGGGACTCCACGGAAACTTCCAAAAACGATCTTCCTACTGTAATAACGCATTAGGTCATCTCGATAGATCATAGAAATGAATCAAATCAATAAACAGTGTGCTATTCTTCATTACTCGACTCTGACTGCTGAATTCCCACTCATTTTGGTCACATCGTGGGACTCCACGGAAACTTCCAAAAACGATCTTCCTACTGTAATAACGCATTAGGTCATCTCGATAGATCATAGAAATGAATCAAATCAATAAACAGTGTGCTATTCTTCATTACTTGACTCTGACTGCCGAACTCCTATTCACTTTGGTCACATCGTGGGACTCCACGGAAACTTCCAAAAACTATCTTCCTACTGTAATAACGCATTAGGTCATCGCGATAGATCATAGAAATGGATTGAATCAATAAACAGTTTGCTATTCTTCATTACTTGACTCTGACTGCCGAATTCCCACTCATTTTGGTCACATCGTGGGACTCCACGGAAACTTGTAAAAGCGATCTTCCTACTGTAATAACGCATTAGGTCATCGCGATAGATCATAGAAATGGATTGAATCAATAAACAGTGTGCTATTCTTCATTACTTGACTCTGACTGCCGAACTCCTATTCATTTTGGTCACATCGTGGGACTCCACGGAAACTTGTAAAAACTATCTTCCTACTGTAATAACGCATTAGGTCATCTCGATAGATCATAGAAATGAATCAAATCAATAAACAGGTGCTATTCTTCATTACTTGACTCTGACTGCCGAACTCCTATTCACTTTGGTCACATCGTGGGACTCCACGGAAACTTCCAAAAACGATCTTCCTACTGTAATAACGCATTAGGTCATCTCGATAGATCATAGAAATGAATCAAATCAATAAACAGTGTGCTATTCTTCATTACTTGACTCTGACTGCCGAACTCCTATTCACTTTGGTCACATCGTGGGACTCCACGGAAACTTCCAAAAACAATCTTCCTACTGTAATAACGCATTAGGTCATCGCGATAGATCATAGAAATGAATTAAATCAATAAACAGTGTGCTATTCTTCATTACTTGACTCTGACTGCCGAATTCCCACTCATTTTGGTCACATCGTGGGACTCCACGGAAACTTCCAAAAACAATCTTCCTACTGTAATAACGCATTAGGTCATCGCGATAGATCATAGAAATGAATCAAATCAATAAACAGTGTGCTATTCTTCATTACTTGACTCTGACTGCCGAACTCCTATTCACTTTGGTCACATCGTGAGACTCCACGGAAACTTCCAAAAACTATCTTCCTACTGTAATAACGCATTAGGTCATCACGATAGATCATAGAAATGAATCAAATCAATAAACAGTGTGCTATTCTTCATTACTTGACTCTGACTGCCGAACTCCTATTCACTTTGGTCACATCGTGAGACTCCACGGAAACTTCCAAAAACTATCTTCCTACTGTAATAACGCATTAGGTCATCGCGATAGATCATAGAAATGGATCAAATCAATAAACAGTGTGCTATTCTTCATTACTCGACTCTGACTGCCGAATTCCTATTCACTTTGGTCACATCGTGGGACTCCACGGAAACTTGTAAAAACTATCTTCCTACTGTAATAACGCATTAGGTCATCGCGATAGATCATAGAAATGGATCAAATCAATAAACAGTGTGCTATTCTTCATTACTCGACTCTGACTGCTGAATTCCCACTCATTTTGGTCACATCGTGGGACTCCACGGAAACTTGTAAAAACTATCTTCCTACTGTAATAACACATTAGGTCATCGCGATAGATCATAGAAATGAATCAAATCAATAAACAGTGTGCTATTCTTCATTACTTGACTCTGACTGCCGAATTCCCACTCATTTTGGTCACATCGTGGGACTCCACGGAAACTTCCAAAAACAATCTTCCTACTGTAATAACGCATTAGGTCATCGCGATAGATCATAGAAATGAATAAAATCAATAAACAGTGTGCTATTCTTCATTACTTGACTCTGACTGCCGAATTCCCACTCATTTTGGTCACATCGTGGGACTCCACGGAAACTTCCAAAAACAATCTTCCTACTGTAATAACGCATTAGGTCATCGCGATAGATCATAGAAATGAATCAAATCAATAAACAGTGTGCTATTCTTCATTACTTGACTCTGACTGCCGAACTCCTATTCACTTTGGTCACATCGTGAGACTCCACGGAAACTTCCAAAAACTATCTTCCTACTGTAATAACGCATTAGGTCATCACGATAGATCATAGAAATGAATCAAATCAATAAACAGTGTGCTATTCTTCATTACTTGACTCTGACTGCGGAACTCCTATTCACTTTGGTCACATCGTGGGACTCCACGGAAACTTGTAAAAGCGATCTTCCTACTGTAATAACGCATTAGGTCATCGCGATAGATCATAGAAATGGATTGAATCAATAAACAGTGTGCTATTCTTCATTACTTGACTCTGACTGCCGAACTCCTATTCACTTTGGTCACATCGTGGGACTACACGGAAACTTCCAAAAACGATCTTCCTACTGTAATAACGCATTAGGTCATCGCGATAGATCATAGAAATGAATCAAATCAATAAACAGTGTGCTATTCTTCATTACTCGACTCTGACTGCTGAATTCCCACTCATTTTGGTCACATCGTGAGACTCCACGGAAATTTCCAAAAACGATCTTCCTACTGTAATAACGCATTAGGTCATCGCGATAGATCATAGAAATGAATCAAATCAATAAACAGTGTGCTATTCTTCATTACTTGACTCTGACTGCCGAACTCCTATTCACTTTGGTCACATCGTGGGACTCCACGGAAACTTCCAAAAACGCTCTTCCTACTGTAATAACGCATTAGGTCATCTCGATAGATCATAGAAATGAATCAAATCAATAAACAGTGTGCTTTTCTTCATTACTCGACTCTGACTGCTGAATTCCCACTCATTTTGGTCACATCGTGGGACTCCACGGAAACTTCCAAAAACGATCTTCCTACTGTAATAACGCATTAGGTCATCTCGATAGATCATAGAAATGAATCAAATCAATAAACAGTGTGCTATTCTTCATTACTCGACTCTGACTGCTGAATTCCCACTCATTTTGGTCACATCGTGGGACTCCACGGAAACTTCCAAAAACAATCTTCCTACTGTAATAACGCATTAGGTCATCTCGATAGATCATAGAAATGAATCAAATCAATAAACAGTGTGCTATTCTTCATTACTCGACTCTGACTGCTGAATTCCCACTCATTTTGGTCACATCGTGGGACTCCACGGAAACTTCCAAAAACAATCTTCCTACTGTAATAACGCATTAGGTCATATCGATAGATCATAGAAATGAATCAAATCAATAAACAGTGTGCTATTCTTCATTACTTGACTCTGACTGCCGAACTCCTATTCACTTTGGTCACATCGTGGGACTCCACGGAAACTTGTAAAAGCGATCTTCCTACTGTAATAACGCATTAGGTCATCGCGATAGATCATAGAAATGGATTGAATCAATAAACAGTGTGATATTCTTCATTACTTGACTCTGACTGCCGAACTCCTATTCACTTTGGTCACATCGTGGGACTCCACGGAAACTTGTAAAAACTATCTTCCTACTGTAATAACGCATTAGGTCATCTCGATAGATCATAGAAATGAATCAAATCAATAAACAGGTGCTATTCTTCATTACTTGACTCTGACTGCCGAACTCCTATTCACTTTGGTCACATCGTGGGACTCCACGGAAACTTCCAAAAACGATCTTCCTACTGTAATAACGCATTAGGTCATCTCGATAGATCATAGAAATGAATCAAATCAATAAACAGTGTGCTATTCTTCATTACTTGACTCTGACTGCCGAACTCCTATTCACTTTGGTCACATCGTGGGACTCCACGGAAACTTCCAAAAACAATCTTCCTACTGTAATAACGCATTAGGTCATCGCGATAGATCATAGAAATGAATTAAATCAATAAACAGTGTGCTATTCTTCATTACTTGACTCTGACTGCCGAATTCCCACTCATTTTGGTCACATCGTGGGACTCCACGGAAACTTCCAAAAACAATCTTCCTACTGTAATAACGCATTAGGTCATCGCGATAGATCATAGAAATGAATCAAATCAATAAACAGTGTGCTATTCTTCATTACTTGACTCTGACTGCCGAACTCCTATTCACTTTGGTCACATCGTGAGACTCCACGGAAACTTCCAAAAACTATCTTCCTACTGTAATAACGCATTAGGTCATCACGATAGATCATAGAAATGAATCAAATCAATAAACAGTGTGCTATTCTTCATTACTTGACTCTGACTGCCGAACTCCTATTCACTTTGGTCACATCGTGGGACTCCACGGAAACTTGTAAAAGCGATCTTCCTACTGTAATAACGCATTAGGTCATCGCGATAGATCATAGAAATGGATTGAATCAATAAACAGTGTGCTATTCTTCATTACTTGACTCTGACTGCCGAACTCCTATTCACTTTGGTCACATCGTGGGACTCCACGGAAACTTCCAAAAACGATCTTCCTACTGTAATAACGCATTAGGTCATCGCGATAGATCATAGAAATGAATCAAATCAATAAACAGTGTGCTATTCTTCATTACTCGACTCTGACTGCTGAATTCCCACTCATTTTGGTCACATCGTGAGACTCCACGGAAATTTCCAAAAACGATCTTCCTACTGTAATAACGCATTAGGTCATCGCGATAGATCATAGAAATGAATCAAATCAATAAACAGTGTGCTATTCTTCATTACTTGACTCTGACTGCCGAACTCCTATTCACTTTGGTCACATCGTGGGACTCCACGGAAACTTCCAAAAACGATCTTCCTACTGTAATAACGCATTAGGTCATCTCGATAGATCATAGAAATGAATCAAATCAATAAACAGTGTGCTTTTCTTCATTACTCGACTCTGACTGCTGAATTCCCACTCATTTTGGTCACATCGTGGGACTCCACGGAAACTTCCAAAAACGATCTTCCTACTGTAATAACGCATTAGGTCATCTCGATAGATCATAGAAATGAATCAAATCAATAAACAGTGTGCTATTCTTCATTACTCGACTCTGACTGCTGAATTCCCACTCATTTTGGTCACATCGTGGGACTCCACGGAAACTTCCAAAAACGATCTTCCTACTGTAATAACGCATTAGGTCATCGCGATAGATCATAGAAATGGATTGAATCAATAAACAGTGTGCTATTCTTCATTACTTGACTCTGACTGCCGAACTCCTATTCACTTTGGTCACATCGTGGGACTCCACGGAAACTTGTAAAAGCGATCTTCCTACTGTAATAACGCATTAGGTCATCGCGATAGATCATAGAAATTAATTGAATCAATAAACAGTGTGCTATTCTTCATTACTTGACTCTGACTGCCGAACTCCTATTCACTTTGGTCACATCGTGGGACTCCACGGAAACTTCCAAAAACGATCTTCCTACTGTAATAACGCATTAGGTCATCGCGATAGATCATAGAAATGAATCAAATCAATAAACAGTGTGCTATTCTTCATTACTCGACTCTGACTGCTGAATTCCCACTCATTTTGGTCACATCGTGAGACTCCACGGAAATTTCCAAAAACGATCTTCCTACTGTAATAACGCATTAGGTCATCGCGATAGATCATAGAAATGAATCAAATCAATAAACAGTGTGCTATTCTTCATTACTTGACTCTGACTGCCGAACTCCTATTCACTTTGGTCACATCGTGGGACTCCACGGAAACTTCCAAAAACGATCTTCCTACTGTAATAACGCATTAGGTCATCGCGATAGATCATAGAAATGAATCAAATCAATAAACAGTGTGCTATTCTTCATTACTCGACTCTGACTGCTGAATTCCCACTCATTTTGGTCACATCGTGAGACTCCACGGAAATTTCCAAAAACGATCTTCCTACTGTAATAACGCATTAGGTCATCGCGATAGATCATAGAAATGAATCAAATCAATAAACAGTGTGCTATTCTTCATTACTTGACTCTGACTGCCGAACTCCTATTCACTTTGGTCACATCGTGGGACTCCACGGAAACTTCCAAAAACGATCTTCCTACTGTAATAACGCATTAGGTCATCTCGATAGATCATAGAAATGAATCAAATCAATAAACAGTGTGCTTTTCTTCATTACTCGACTCTGACTGCTGAATTCCCACTCATTTTGGTCACATCGTGGGACTCCACGGAAACTTCCAAAAACGATCTTCCTACTGTAATAACGCATTAGGTCATCTCGATAGATCATAGAAATGAATCAAATCAATAAACAGTGTGCTATTCTTCATTACTCGACTCTGACTGCCGAATTCCCACTCATTTTGGTCACATCGTGGGACTCCACGGAAACTTCCAAAAACAATCTTCCTACTGTAATAACGCATTAGGTCATCTCGATAGATCATAGAAATGAATCAAATCAATAAACAGTGTGCTATTCTTCATTACTCGACTCTGACTGCTGAATTCCCACTCATTTTGGTCACATCGTGGGACTCCACGGAAACTTCCAAAAACGATCTTCCTACTGTAATAACGCATTAGGTCATCTCGATAGATCATAGAAATGAATCAAATCAATAAACAGTGTGCTATTCTTCATTACTTGACTCTGACTGCCGAACTCCTATTCACTTTGGTCACATCGTGGGACTCCACGGAAACTTCCAAAAACTATCTTCCTACTGTAATAACGCATTAGGTCATCGCGATAGATCATAGAAATGGATTGAATCAATAAACAGTTTGCTATTCTTCATTACTTGACTCTGACTGCCGAATTCCCACTCATTTTGGTCACATCGTGGGACTCCACGGAAACTTGTAAAAGCGATCTTCCTACTGTAATAACGCATTAGGTCATCGCGATAGATCATAGAAATGGATTGAATCAATAAACAGTGTGCTATTCTTCATTACTTGACTCTGACTGCCGAACTCCTATTCACTTTGGTCACATCGTGGGACTCCACGGAAACTTGTAAAAACTATCTTCCTACTGTAATAACGCATTAGGTCATCTCGATAGATCATAGAAATGAATCAAATCAATAAACAGGTGCTATTCTTCATTACTTGACTCTGACTGCCGAACTCCTATTCACTTTGGTCACATCGTGGGACTCCACGGAAACTTCCAAAAACGATCTTCCTACTGTAATAACGCATTAGGTCATCTCGATAGATCATAGAAATGAATCAAATCAATAAACAGTGTGCTATTCTTCATTACTTGACTCTGACTGCCGAACTCCTATTCACTTTGGTCACATCGTGGGACTCCACGGAAACTTGTAAAAGCGATCTTCCTACTGTAATAACGCATTAGGTCATCGCGATAGATCATAGAAATGGATTGAATCAATAAACAGTGTGATATTCTTCATTACTTGACTCTGACTGCCGAACTCCTATTCACTTTGGTCACATCGTGGGACTCCACGGAAACTTGTAAAAACTATCTTCCTACTGTAATAACGCATTAGGTCATCTCGATAGATCATAGAAATGAATCAAATCAATAAACAGGTGCTATTCTTCATTACTTGACTCTGACTGCCGAACTCCTATTCACTTTGGTCACATCGTGGGACTCCACGGAAACTTCCAAAAACGATCTTCCTACTGTAATAACGCATTAGGTCATCTCGATAGATCATAGAAATGAATCAAATCAATAAACAGTGTGCTATTCTTCATTACTTGACTCTGACTGCCGAACTCCTATTCACTTTGGTCACATCGTGGGACTCCACGGAAACTTCCAAAAACAATCTTCCTACTGTAATAACGCATTAGGTCATCGCGATAGATCATAGAAATGAATTAAATCAATAAACAGTGTGCTATTCTTCATTACTTGACTCTGACTGCCGAATTCCCACTCATTTTGGTCACATCGTGGGACTCCACGGAAACTTCCAAAAACAATCTTCCTACTGTAATAACGCATTAGGTCATCGCGATAGATCATAGAAATGAATCAAATCAATAAACAGTGTGCTATTCTTCATTACTTGACTCTGACTGCCGAACTCCTATTCACTTTGGTCACATCGTGAGACTCCACGGAAACTTCCAAAAACTATCTTCCTACTGTAATAACGCATTAGGTCATCACGATAGATCATAGAAATGAATCAAATCAATAAACAGTGTGCTATTCTTCATTACTTGACTCTGACTGCCGAACTCCTATTCACTTTGGTCACATCGTGGGACTCCACGGAAACTTGTAAAAGCGATCTTCCTACTGTAATAACGCATTAGGTCATCGCGATAGATCATAGAAATGGATTGAATCAATAAACAGTGTGCTATTCTTCATTACTTGACTCTGACTGCCGAACTCCTATTCACTTTGGTCACATCGTGGGACTCCACGGAAACTTCCAAAAACGATCTTCCTACTGTAATAACGCATTAGGTCATCGCGATAGATCATAGAAATGAATCAAATCAATAAACAGTGTGCTATTCTTCATTACTCGACTCTGACTGCTGAATTCCCACTCATTTTGGTCACATCGTGAGACTCCACGGAAATTTCCAAAAACGATCTTCCTACTGTAATAACGCATTAGGTCATCGCGATAGATCATAGAAATGAATCAAATCAATAAACAGTGTGCTATTCTTCATTACTTGACTCTGACTGCCGAACTCCTATTCACTTTGGTCACATCGTGGGACTCCACGGAAACTTCCAAAAACGATCTTCCTACTGTAATAACGCATTAGGTCATCTCGATAGATCATAGAAATGAATCAAATCAATAAACAGTGTGCTTTTCTTCATTACTCGACTCTGACTGCTGAATTCCCACTCATTTTGGTCACATCGTGGGACTCCACGGAAACTTCCAAAAACGATCTTCCTACTGTAATAACGCATTAGGTCATCTCGATAGATCATAGAAATGAATCAAATCAATAAACAGTGTGCTATTCTTCATTACTCGACTCTGACTGCTGAATTCCCACTCATTTTGGTCACATCGTGGGACTCCACGGAAACTTCCAAAAACGATCTTCCTACTGTAATAACGCATTAGGTCATCGCGATAGATCATAGAAATGGATTGAATCAATAAACAGTGTGCTATTCTTCATTACTTGACTCTGACTGCCGAACTCCTATTCACTTTGGTCACATCGTGGGACTCCACGGAAACTTGTAAAAGCGATCTTCCTACTGTAATAACGCATTAGGTCATCGCGATAGATCATAGAAATTAATTGAATCAATAAACAGTGTGCTATTCTTCATTACTTGACTCTGACTGCCGAACTCCTATTCACTTTGGTCACATCGTGGGACTCCACGGAAACTTCCAAAAACGATCTTCCTACTGTAATAACGCATTAGGTCATCGCGATAGATCATAGAAATGAATCAAATCAATAAACAGTGTGCTATTCTTCATTACTCGACTCTGACTGCTGAATTCCCACTCATTTTGGTCACATCGTGAGACTCCACGGAAATTTCCAAAAACGATCTTCCTACTGTAATAACGCATTAGGTCATCGCGATAGATCATAGAAATGAATCAAATCAATAAACAGTGTGCTATTCTTCATTACTTGACTCTGACTGCCGAACTCCTATTCACTTTGGTCACATCGTGGGACTCCACGGAAACTTCCAAAAACGATCTTCCTACTGTAATAACGCATTAGGTCATCTCGATAGATCATAGAAATGAATCAAATCAATAAACAGTGTGCTTTTCTTCATTACTCGACTCTGACTGCTGAATTCCCACTCATTTTGGTCACATCGTGGGACTCCACGGAAACTTCCAAAAACGATCTTCCTACTGTAATAACGCATTAGGTCATCTCGATAGATCATAGAAATGAATCAAATCAATAAACAGTGTGCTATTCTTCATTACTTGACTCTGACTGCCGAACTCCTATTCACTTTGGTCACATCGTGGGACTCCACGGAAACTTCCAAAAACTATCTTCCTACTGTAATAACGCATTAGGTCATCGCGATAGATCATAGAAATGGATTGAATCAATAAACAGTTTGCTATTCTTCATTACTTGACTCTGACTGCCGAACTCCTATTCACTTTGGTCACATCGTGGGACTCCACGGAAACTTGTAAAAACTATCTTCCTACTGTAATAACGCATTAGGTCATCTCGATAGATCATAGAAATGAATCAAATCAATAAACAGGTGCTATTCTTCATTACTTGACTCTGACTGCCGAACTCCTATTCACTTTGGTCACATCGTGGGACTCCACGGAAACTTCCAAAAACGATCTTCCTACTGTAATAACGCATTAGGTCATCTCGATAGATCATAGAAATGAATCAAATCAATAAACAGTGTGCTATTCTTCATTACTCGACTCTGACTGCTGAATTCCCACTCATTTTGGTCACATCGTGGGACTCCACGGAAACTTCCAAAAACGATCTTCCTACTGTAAGAACGCAATAGGTCATCGCGATAGATCATAGGAATGAATTAAATCAATAAACAGTGTGCTATTCTTCATTACTTGACTCTGACTGCCGAATTCCTATTCACTTTGGTCACATCGTGGGACTCCACGGAAACTTGTAAAAACTATCTTCCTACTGTAATAACGCATTAGGTCATCGCGATAGATCATAGAAATGGATCAAATCAATAAACAGTGTGCTATTCTTCATTACTCGACTCTGACTGCTGAATTCCCACTCATTTTGGTCACATCGTGGGACTCCACGGAAACTTGTAAAAACTATCTTCCTACTGTAATAACACATTAGGTCATCGCGATAGATCATAGAAATGAATCAAATCAATAAACAGTGTGCTATTCTTCATTACTTGACTCTGACTGCCGAATTCCCACTCATTTTGGTCACATCGTGGGACTCCACGGAAACTTCCAAAAACAATCTTCCTACTGTAATAACGCATTAGGTCATCGCGATAGATCATAGAAATGAATAAAATCAATAAACAGTGTGCTATTCTTCATTACTTGACTCTGACTGCCGAATTCCCACTCATTTTGGTCACATCGTGGGACTCCACGGAAACTTCCAAAAACAATCTTCCTACTGTAATAACGCATTAGGTCATCGCGATAGATCATAGAAATGAATCAAATCAATAAACAGTGTGCTATTCTTCATTACTTGACTCTGACTGCCGAACTCCTATTCACTTTGGTCACATCGTGAGACTCCACGGAAACTTCCAAAAACTATCTTCCTACTGTAATAACGCATTAGGTCATCACGATAGATCATAGAAATGAATCAAATCAATAAACAGTGTGCTATTCTTCATTACTTGACTCTGACTGCCGAACTCCTATTCACTTTGGTCACATCGTGGGACTCCACGGAAACTTGTAAAAGCGATCTTCCTACTGTAATAACGCATTAGGTCATCGCGATAGATCATAGAAATGGATTGAATCAATAAACAGTGTGCTATTCTTCATTACTTGACTCTGACTGCCGAACTCCTATTCACTTTGGTCACATCGTGGGACTCCACGGAAACTTCCAAAAACGATCTTCCTACTGTAATAACGCATTAGGTCATCGCGATAGATCATAGAAATGAATCAAATCAATAAACAGTGTGCTATTCTTCATTACTCGACTCTGACTGCTGAATTCCCACTCATTTTGGTCACATCGTGAGACTCCACGGAAATTTCCAAAAACGATCTTCCTACTGTAATAACGCATTAGGTCATCGCGATAGATCATAGAAATGAATCAAATCAATAAACAGTGTGCTATTCTTCATTACTTGACTCTGACTGCCGAACTCCTATTCACTTTGGTCACATCGTGGGACTCCACGGAAACTTCCAAAAACGCTCTTCCTACTGTAATAACGCATTAGGTCATCTCGATAGATCATAGAAATGAATCAAATCAATAAACAGTGTGCTTTTCTTCATTACTCGACTCTGACTGCTGAATTCCCACTCATTTTGGTCACATCGTGGGACTCCACGGAAACTTCCAAAAACGATCTTCCTACTGTAATAACGCATTAGGTCATCTCGATAGATCATAGAAATGAATCAAATCAATAAACAGTGTGCTATTCTTCATTACTCGACTCTGACTGCTGAATTCCCACTCATTTTGGTCACATCGTGGGACTCCACGGAAACTTCCAAAAACGATCTTCCTACTGTAATAACGCATTAGGTCATCTCGATAGATCATAGAAATGAATCAAATCAATAAACAGTGTGCTATTCTTCATTACTTGACTCTGACTGCCGAACTCCTATTCACTTTGGTCACATCGTGGGACTCCACGGAAACTTCCAAAAACTATCTTCCTACTGTAATAACGCATTAGGTCATCGCGATAGATCATAGAAATGGATTGAATCAATAAACAGTTTGCTATTCTTCATTACTTGACTCTGACTGCCGAATTCCCACTCATTTTGGTCACATCGTGGGACTCCACGGAAACTTGTAAAAGCGATCTTCCTACTGTAATAACGCATTAGGTCATCGCGATAGATCATAGAAATGGATTGAATCAATAAACAGTGTGCTATTCTTCATTACTTGACTCTGACTGCCGAACTCCTATTCATTTTGGTCACATCGTGGGACTCCACGGAAACTTGTAAAAACTATCTTCCTACTGTAATAACGCATTAGGTCATCTCGATAGATCATAGAAATGAATCAAATCAATAAACAGGTGCTATTCTTCATTACTTGACTCTGACTGCCGAACTCCTATTCACTTTGGTCACATCGTGGGACTCCACGGAAACTTCCAAAAACGATCTTCCTACTGTAATAACGCATTAGGTCATCTCGATAGATCATAGAAATGAATCAAATCAATAAACAGTGTGCTATTCTTCATTACTTGACTCTGACTGCCGAACTCCTATTCACTTTGGTCACATCGTGGGACTCCACGGAAACTTCCAAAAACAATCTTCCTACTGTAATAACGCATTAGGTCATCGCGATAGATCATAGAAATGAATTAAATCAATAAACAGTGTGCTATTCTTCATTACTTGACTCTGACTGCCGAATTCCCACTCATTTTGGTCACATCGTGGGACTCCACGGAAACTTCCAAAAACAATCTTCCTACTGTAATAACGCATTAGGTCATCGCGATAGATCATAGAAATGAATCAAATCAATAAACAGTGTGCTATTCTTCATTACTTGACTCTGACTGCCGAACTCCTATTCACTTTGGTCACATCGTGAGACTCCACGGAAACTTCCAAAAACTATCTTCCTACTGTAATAACGCATTAGGTCATCACGATAGATCATAGAAATGAATCAAATCAATAAACAGTGTGCTATTCTTCATTACTTGACTCTGACTGCCGAACTCCTATTCACTTTGGTCACATCGTGAGACTCCACGGAAACTTCCAAAAACTATCTTCCTACTGTAATAACGCATTAGGTCATCGCGATAGATCATAGAAATGGATCAAATCAATAAACAGTGTGCTATTCTTCATTACTCGACTCTGACTGCCGAATTCCTATTCACTTTGGTCACATCGTGGGACTCCACGGAAACTTGTAAAAACTATCTTCCTACTGTAATAACGCATTAGGTCATCGCGATAGATCATAGAAATGGATCAAATCAATAAACAGTGTGCTATTCTTCATTACTCGACTCTGACTGCTGAATTCCCACTCATTTTGGTCACATCGTGGGACTCCACGGAAACTTGTAAAAACTATCTTCCTACTGTAATAACACATTAGGTCATCGCGATAGATCATAGAAATGAATCAAATCAATAAACAGTGTGCTATTCTTCATTACTTGACTCTGACTGCCGAATTCCCACTCATTTTGGTCACATCGTGGGACTCCACGGAAACTTCCAAAAACAATCTTCCTACTGTAATAACGCATTAGGTCATCGCGATAGATCATAGAAATGAATAAAATCAATAAACAGTGTGCTATTCTTCATTACTTGACTCTGACTGCCGAATTCCCACTCATTTTGGTCACATCGTGGGACTCCACGGAAACTTCCAAAAACAATCTTCCTACTGTAATAACGCATTAGGTCATCGCGATAGATCATAGAAATGAATCAAATCAATAAACAGTGTGCTATTCTTCATTACTTGACTCTGACTGCCGAACTCCTATTCACTTTGGTCACATCGTGAGACTCCACGGAAACTTCCAAAAACTATCTTCCTACTGTAATAACGCATTAGGTCATCACGATAGATCATAGAAATGAATCAAATCAATAAACAGTGTGCTATTCTTCATTACTTGACTCTGACTGCGGAACTCCTATTCACTTTGGTCACATCGTGGGACTCCACGGAAACTTGTAAAAGCGATCTTCCTACTGTAATAACGCATTAGGTCATCGCGATAGATCATAGAAATGGATTGAATCAATAAACAGTGTGCTATTCTTCATTACTTGACTCTGACTGCCGAACTCCTATTCACTTTGGTCACATCGTGGGACTACACGGAAACTTCCAAAAACGATCTTCCTACTGTAATAACGCATTAGGTCATCGCGATAGATCATAGAAATGAATCAAATCAATAAACAGTGTGCTATTCTTCATTACTCGACTCTGACTGCTGAATTCCCACTCATTTTGGTCACATCGTGAGACTCCACGGAAATTTCCAAAAACGATCTTCCTACTGTAATAACGCATTAGGTCATCGCGATAGATCATAGAAATGAATCAAATCAATAAACAGTGTGCTATTCTTCATTACTTGACTCTGACTGCCGAACTCCTATTCACTTTGGTCACATCGTGGGACTCCACGGAAACTTCCAAAAACGCTCTTCCTACTGTAATAACGCATTAGGTCATCTCGATAGATCATAGAAATGAATCAAATCAATAAACAGTGTGCTTTTCTTCATTACTCGACTCTGACTGCTGAATTCCCACTCATTTTGGTCACATCGTGGGACTCCACGGAAACTTCCAAAAACGATCTTCCTACTGTAATAACGCATTAGGTCATCTCGATAGATCATAGAAATGAATCAAATCAATAAACAGTGTGCTATTCTTCATTACTCGACTCTGACTGCTGAATTCCCACTCATTTTGGTCACATCGTGGGACTCCACGGAAACTTCCAAAAACAATCTTCCTACTGTAATAACGCATTAGGTCATCTCGATAGATCATAGAAATGAATCAAATCAATAAACAGTGTGCTATTCTTCATTACTCGACTCTGACTGCTGAATTCCCACTCATTTTGGTCACATCGTGGGACTCCACGGAAACTTCCAAAAACAATCTTCCTACTGTAATAACGCATTAGGTCATATCGATAGATCATAGAAATGAATCAAATCAATAAACAGTGTGCTATTCTTCATTACTTGACTCTGACTGCCGAACTCCTATTCACTTTGGTCACATCGTGGGACTCCACGGAAACTTGTAAAAGCGATCTTCCTACTGTAATAACGCATTAGGTCATCGCGATAGATCATAGAAATGGATTGAATCAATAAACAGTGTGATATTCTTCATTACTTGACTCTGACTGCCGAACTCCTATTCACTTTGGTCACATCGTGGGACTCCACGGAAACTTGTAAAAACTATCTTCCTACTGTAATAACGCATTAGGTCATCTCGATAGATCATAGAAATGAATCAAATCAATAAACAGGTGCTATTCTTCATTACTTGACTCTGACTGCCGAACTCCTATTCACTTTGGTCACATCGTGGGACTCCACGGAAACTTCCAAAAACGATCTTCCTACTGTAATAACGCATTAGGTCATCTCGATAGATCATAGAAATGAATCAAATCAATAAACAGTGTGCTATTCTTCATTACTTGACTCTGACTGCCGAACTCCTATTCACTTTGGTCACATCGTGGGACTCCACGGAAACTTCCAAAAACAATCTTCCTACTGTAATAACGCATTAGGTCATCGCGATAGATCATAGAAATGAATTAAATCAATAAACAGTGTGCTATTCTTCATTACTTGACTCTGACTGCCGAATTCCCACTCATTTTGGTCACATCGTGGGACTCCACGGAAACTTCCAAAAACAATCTTCCTACTGTAATAACGCATTAGGTCATCGCGATAGATCATAGAAATGAATCAAATCAATAAACAGTGTGCTATTCTTCATTACTTGACTCTGACTGCTGAATTCCCACTCATTTTGGTCACATCGTGGGACTCCACGGAAACTTGTAAAAACTATCTTCCTACTGTAATAACACATTAGGTCATCACGATAGATCATAGAAATGAATCAAATCAATAAACAGTGTGCTATTCTTCATTACTTGACTCTGACTGCCGAACTCCTATTCACTTTGGTCACATCGTGGGACTCCACGGAAACTTGTAAAAGCGATCTTCCTACTGTAATAACGCATTAGGTCATCGCGATAGATCATAGAAATGGATTGAATCAATAAACAGTGTGCTATTCTTCATTACTTGACTCTGACTGCCGAACTCCTATTCACTTTGGTCACATCGTGGGACTCCACGGAAACTTCCAAAAACGATCTTCCTACTGTAATAACGCATTAGGTCATCGCGATAGATCATAGAAATGAATCAAATCAATAAACAGTGTGCTATTCTTCATTACTCGACTCTGACTGCTGAATTCCCACTCATTTTGGTCACATCGTGAGACTCCACGGAAATTTCCAAAAACGATCTTCCTACTGTAATAACGCATTAGGTCATCGCGATAGATCATAGAAATGAATCAAATCAATAAACAGTGTGCTATTCTTCATTACTTGACTCTGACTGCCGAACTCCTATTCACTTTGGTCACATCGTGGGACTCCACGGAAACTTCCAAAAACGATCTTCCTACTGTAATAACGCATTAGGTCATCTCGATAGATCATAGAAATGAATCAAATCAATAAACAGTGTGCTTTTCTTCATTACTCGACTCTGACTGCTGAATTCCCACTCATTTTGGTCACATCGTGGGACTCCACGGAAACTTCCAAAAACGATCTTCCTACTGTAATAACGCATTAGGTCATCTCGATAGATCATAGAAATGAATCAAATCAATAAACAGTGTGCTATTCTTCATTACTCGACTCTGACTGCTGAATTCCCACTCATTTTGGTCACATCGTGGGACTCCACGGAAACTTCCAAAAACGATCTTCCTACTGTAATAACGCATTAGGTCATCGCGATAGATCATAGAAATGGATTGAATCAATAAACAGTGTGCTATTCTTCATTACTTGACTCTGACTGCCGAACTCCTATTCACTTTGGTCACATCGTGGGACTCCACGGAAACTTGTAAAAGCGATCTTCCTACTGTAATAACGCATTAGGTCATCGCGATAGATCATAGAAATTAATTGAATCAATAAACAGTGTGCTATTCTTCATTACTTGACTCTGACTGCCGAACTCCTATTCACTTTGGTCACATCGTGGGACTCCACGGAAACTTCCAAAAACGATCTTCCTACTGTAATAACGCATTAGGTCATCGCGATAGATCATAGAAATGAATCAAATCAATAAACAGTGTGCTATTCTTCATTACTCGACTCTGACTGCTGAATTCCCACTCATTTTGGTCACATCGTGAGACTCCACGGAAATTTCCAAAAACGATCTTCCTACTGTAATAACGCATTAGGTCATCGCGATAGATCATAGAAATGAATCAAATCAATAAACAGTGTGCTATTCTTCATTACTTGACTCTGACTGCCGAACTCCTATTCACTTTGGTCACATCGTGGGACTCCACGGAAACTTCCAAAAACGATCTTCCTACTGTAATAACGCATTAGGTCATCGCGATAGATCATAGAAATGAATCAAATCAATAAACAGTGTGCTATTCTTCATTACTCGACTCTGACTGCTGAATTCCCACTCATTTTGGTCACATCGTGAGACTCCACGGAAATTTCCAAAAACGATCTTCCTACTGTAATAACGCATTAGGTCATCGCGATAGATCATAGAAATGAATCAAATCAATAAACAGTGTGCTATTCTTCATTACTTGACTCTGACTGCCGAACTCCTATTCACTTTGGTCACATCGTGGGACTCCACGGAAACTTCCAAAAACGATCTTCCTACTGTAATAACGCATTAGGTCATCTCGATAGATCATAGAAATGAATCAAATCAATAAACAGTGTGCTTTTCTTCATTACTCGACTCTGACTGCTGAATTCCCACTCATTTTGGTCACATCGTGGGACTCCACGGAAACTTCCAAAAACGATCTTCCTACTGTAATAACGCATTAGGTCATCTCGATAGATCATAGAAATGAATCAAATCAATAAACAGTGTGCTATTCTTCATTACTCGACTCTGACTGCCGAATTCCCACTCATTTTGGTCACATCGTGGGACTCCACGGAAACTTCCAAAAACAATCTTCCTACTGTAATAACGCATTAGGTCATCGCGATAGATCATAGAAATGAATCAAATCAATAAACAGTGTGCTATTCTTCATTACTCGACTCTGACTGCTGAATTCCCACTCATTTTGGTCACATCGTGGGACTCCACGGAAACTTCCAAAAACGATCTTCCTACTGTAATAACGCATTAGGTCATCTCGATAGATCATAGAAATGAATCAAATCAATAAACAGTGTGCTATTCTTCATTACTTGACTCTGACTGCCGAACTCCTATTCACTTTGGTCACATCGTGGGACTCCACGGAAACTTCCAAAAACTATCTTCCTACTGTAATAACGCATTAGGTCATCGCGATAGATCATAGAAATGGATTGAATCAATAAACAGTTTGCTATTCTTCATTACTTGACTCTGACTGCCGAATTCCCACTCATTTTGGTCACATCGTGGGACTCCACGGAAACTTGTAAAAGCGATCTTCCTACTGTAATAACGCATTAGGTCATCGCGATAGATCATAGAAATGGATTGAATCAATAAACAGTGTGCTATTCTTCATTACTTGACTCTGACTGCTGAATTCCCACTCATTTTGGTCACATCGTGGGACTCCACGGAAACTTGTAAAAACTATCTTCCTACTGTAATAACGCATTAGGTCATCTCGATAGATCATAGAAATGAATCAAATCAATAAACAGGTGCTATTCTTCATTACTTGACTCTGACTGCCGAACTCCTATTCACTTTGGTCACATCGTGGGACTCCACGGAAACTTCCAAAAACGATCTTCCTACTGTAATAACGCATTAGGTCATCGCGATAGATCATAGAAATGAATAAAATCAATAAACAGTGTGCTATTCTTCATTACTTGACTCTGACTGCCGAATTCCCACTCATTTTGGTCACATCGTGGGACTCCACGGAAACTTCCAAAAACAATCTTCCTACTGTAATAACGCAATAGGTCATCGCGATAGATCATAGGAATGAATTAAATCAATAAACAGTGTGCTATTCTTCATTACTTGACTCTGACTGCCGAACTCCTATTCACTTTGGTCACATCGTGAGACTCCACGGAAACTTCCAAAAACTATCTTCCTACTGTAATAACGCATTAGGTCATCACGATAGATCATAGAAATGAATCAAATCAATAAACAGTGTGCTATTCTTCATTACTTGACTCTGACTGCGGAACTCCTATTCACTTTGGTCACATCGTGGGACTCCACGGAAACTTGTAAAAGCGATCTTCCTACTGTAATAACGCATTAGGTCATCGCGATAGATCATAGAAATGGATTGAATCAATAAACAGTGTGCTATTCTTCATTACTTGACTCTGACTGCCGAACTCCTATTCACTTTGGTCACATCGTGGGACTACACGGAAACTTCCAAAAACGATCTTCCTACTGTAATAACGCATTAGGTCATCGCGATAGATCATAGAAATGAATCAAATCAATAAACAGTGTGCTATTCTTCATTACTCGACTCTGACTGCTGAATTCCCACTCATTTTGGTCACATCGTGAGACTCCACGGAAATTTCCAAAAACGATCTTCCTACTGTAATAACGCATTAGGTCATCGCGATAGATCATAGAAATGAATCAAATCAATAAACAGTGTGCTATTCTTCATTACTTGACTCTGACTGCCGAACTCCTATTCACTTTGGTCACATCGTGGGACTCCACGGAAACTTCCAAAAACGCTCTTCCTACTGTAATAACGCATTAGGTCATCTCGATAGATCATAGAAATGAATCAAATCAATAAACAGTGTGCTTTTCTTCATTACTCGACTCTGACTGCTGAATTCCCACTCATTTTGGTCACATCGTGGGACTCCACGGAAACTTCCAAAAACGATCTTCCTACTGTAATAACGCATTAGGTCATCTCGATAGATCATAGAAATGAATCAAATCAATAAACAGTGTGCTATTCTTCATTACTCGACTCTGACTGCTGAATTCCCACTCATTTTGGTCACATCGTGGGACTCCACGGAAACTTCCAAAAACAATCTTCCTACTGTAATAACGCATTAGGTCATCTCGATAGATCATAGAAATGAATCAAATCAATAAACAGTGTGCTATTCTTCATTACTCGACTCTGACTGCTGAATTCCCACTCATTTTGGTCACATCGTGGGACTCCACGGAAACTTCCAAAAACAATCTTCCTACTGTAATAACGCATTAGGTCATATCGATAGATCATAGAAATGAATCAAATCAATAAACAGTGTGCTATTCTTCATTACTTGACTCTGACTGCCGAACTCCTATTCACTTTGGTCACATCGTGGGACTCCACGGAAACTTGTAAAAGCGATCTTCCTACTGTAATAACGCATTAGGTCATCGCGATAGATCATAGAAATGGATTGAATCAATAAACAGTGTGATATTCTTCATTACTTGACTCTGACTGCCGAACTCCTATTCACTTTGGTCACATCGTGGGACTCCACGGAAACTTGTAAAAACTATCTTCCTACTGTAATAACGCATTAGGTCATCTCGATAGATCATAGAAATGAATCAAATCAATAAACAGGTGCTATTCTTCATTACTTGACTCTGACTGCCGAACTCCTATTCACTTTGGTCACATCGTGGGACTCCACGGAAACTTCCAAAAACGATCTTCCTACTGTAATAACGCATTAGGTCATCTCGATAGATCATAGAAATGAATCAAATCAATAAACAGTGTGCTATTCTTCATTACTTGACTCTGACTGCCGAACTCCTATTCACTTTGGTCACATCGTGGGACTCCACGGAAACTTCCAAAAACAATCTTCCTACTGTAATAACGCATTAGGTCATCGCGATAGATCATAGAAATGAATTAAATCAATAAACAGTGTGCTATTCTTCATTACTTGACTCTGACTGCCGAATTCCCACTCATTTTGGTCACATCGTGGGACTCCACGGAAACTTCCAAAAACAATCTTCCTACTGTAATAACGCATTAGGTCATCGCGATAGATCATAGAAATGAATCAAATCAATAAACAGTGTGCTATTCTTCATTACTTGACTCTGACTGCCGAACTCCTATTCACTTTGGTCACATCGTGAGACTCCACGGAAACTTCCAAAAACTATCTTCCTACTGTAATAACGCATTAGGTCATCACGATAGATCATAGAAATGAATCAAATCAATAAACAGTGTGCTATTCTTCATTACTTGACTCTGACTGCCGAACTCCTATTCACTTTGGTCACATCGTGGGACTCCACGGAAACTTGTAAAAGCGATCTTCCTACTGTAATAACGCATTAGGTCATCGCGATAGATCATAGAAATGGATTGAATCAATAAACAGTGTGCTATTCTTCATTACTTGACTCTGACTGCCGAACTCCTATTCACTTTGGTCACATCGTGGGACTCCACGGAAACTTCCAAAAACGATCTTCCTACTGTAATAACGCATTAGGTCATCGCGATAGATCATAGAAATGAATCAAATCAATAAACAGTGTGCTATTCTTCATTACTCGACTCTGACTGCTGAATTCCCACTCATTTTGGTCACATCGTGAGACTCCACGGAAATTTCCAAAAACGATCTTCCTACTGTAATAACGCATTAGGTCATCGCGATAGATCATAGAAATGAATCAAATCAATAAACAGTGTGCTATTCTTCATTACTTGACTCTGACTGCCGAACTCCTATTCACTTTGGTCACATCGTGGGACTCCACGGAAACTTCCAAAAACGATCTTCCTACTGTAATAACGCATTAGGTCATCTCGATAGATCATAGAAATGAATCAAATCAATAAACAGTGTGCTTTTCTTCATTACTCGACTCTGACTGCTGAATTCCCACTCATTTTGGTCACATCGTGGGACTCCACGGAAACTTCCAAAAACGATCTTCCTACTGTAATAACGCATTAGGTCATCTCGATAGATCATAGAAATGAATCAAATCAATAAACAGTGTGCTATTCTTCATTACTCGACTCTGACTGCTGAATTCCCACTCATTTTGGTCACATCGTGGGACTCCACGGAAACTTCCAAAAACGATCTTCCTACTGTAATAACGCATTAGGTCATCGCGATAGATCATAGAAATGGATTGAATCAATAAACAGTGTGCTATTCTTCATTACTTGACTCTGACTGCCGAACTCCTATTCACTTTGGTCACATCGTGGGACTCCACGGAAACTTGTAAAAGCGATCTTCCTACTGTAATAACGCATTAGGTCATCGCGATAGATCATAGAAATTAATTGAATCAATAAACAGTGTGCTATTCTTCATTACTTGACTCTGACTGCCGAACTCCTATTCACTTTGGTCACATCGTGGGACTCCACGGAAACTTCCAAAAACGATCTTCCTACTGTAATAACGCATTAGGTCATCGCGATAGATCATAGAAATGAATCAAATCAATAAACAGTGTGCTATTCTTCATTACTCGACTCTGACTGCTGAATTCCCACTCATTTTGGTCACATCGTGAGACTCCACGGAAATTTCCAAAAACGATCTTCCTACTGTAATAACGCATTAGGTCATCGCGATAGATCATAGAAATGAATCAAATCAATAAACAGTGTGCTATTCTTCATTACTTGACTCTGACTGCCGAACTCCTATTCACTTTGGTCACATCGTGGGACTCCACGGAAACTTCCAAAAACGATCTTCCTACTGTAATAACGCATTAGGTCATCTCGATAGATCATAGAAATGAATCAAATCAATAAACAGTGTGCTTTTCTTCATTACTCGACTCTGACTGCTGAATTCCCACTCATTTTGGTCACATCGTGGGACTCCACGGAAACTTCCAAAAACGATCTTCCTACTGTAATAACGCATTAGGTCATCTCGATAGATCATAGAAATGAATCAAATCAATAAACAGTGTGCTATTCTTCATTACTTGACTCTGACTGCCGAACTCCTATTCACTTTGGTCACATCGTGGGACTCCACGGAAACTTCCAAAAACTATCTTCCTACTGTAATAACGCATTAGGTCATCGCGATAGATCATAGAAATGGATTGAATCAATAAACAGTTTGCTATTCTTCATTACTTGACTCTGACTGCCGAACTCCTATTCACTTTGGTCACATCGTGGGACTCCACGGAAACTTGTAAAAACTATCTTCCTACTGTAATAACGCATTAGGTCATCTCGATAGATCATAGAAATGAATCAAATCAATAAACAGGTGCTATTCTTCATTACTTGACTCTGACTGCCGAACTCCTATTCACTTTGGTCACATCGTGGGACTCCACGGAAACTTCCAAAAACGATCTTCCTACTGTAATAACGCATTAGGTCATCTCGATAGATCATAGAAATGAATCAAATCAATAAACAGTGTGCTATTCTTCATTACTCGACTCTGACTGCTGAATTCCCACTCATTTTGGTCACATCGTGGGACTCCACGGAAACTTCCAAAAACGATCTTCCTACTGTAAGAACGCAATAGGTCATCGCGATAGATCATAGGAATGAATTAAATCAATAAACAGTGTGCTATTCTTCATTACTTGACTCTGACTGCCGAATTCCTATTCACTTTGGTCACATCGTGGGACTCCACGGAAACTTGTAAAAACTATCTTCCTACTGTAATAACGCATTAGGTCATCGCGATAGATCATAGAAATGGATCAAATCAATAAACAGTGTGCTATTCTTCATTACTCGACTCTGACTGCTGAATTCCCACTCATTTTGGTCACATCGTGGGACTCCACGGAAACTTGTAAAAACTATCTTCCTACTGTAATAACACATTAGGTCATCGCGATAGATCATAGAAATGAATCAAATCAATAAACAGTGTGCTATTCTTCATTACTTGACTCTGACTGCCGAATTCCCACTCATTTTGGTCACATCGTGGGACTCCACGGAAACTTCCAAAAACAATCTTCCTACTGTAATAACGCATTAGGTCATCGCGATAGATCATAGAAATGAATAAAATCAATAAACAGTGTGCTATTCTTCATTACTTGACTCTGACTGCCGAATTCCCACTCATTTTGGTCACATCGTGGGACTCCACGGAAACTTCCAAAAACAATCTTCCTACTGTAATAACGCATTAGGTCATCGCGATAGATCATAGAAATGAATCAAATCAATAAACAGTGTGCTATTCTTCATTACTTGACTCTGACTGCCGAACTCCTATTCACTTTGGTCACATCGTGAGACTCCACGGAAACTTCCAAAAACTATCTTCCTACTGTAATAACGCATTAGGTCATCACGATAGATCATAGAAATGAATCAAATCAATAAACAGTGTGCTATTCTTCATTACTTGACTCTGACTGCCGAACTCCTATTCACTTTGGTCACATCGTGGGACTCCACGGAAACTTGTAAAAGCGATCTTCCTACTGTAATAACGCATTAGGTCATCGCGATAGATCATAGAAATGGATTGAATCAATAAACAGTGTGCTATTCTTCATTACTTGACTCTGACTGCCGAACTCCTATTCACTTTGGTCACATCGTGGGACTCCACGGAAACTTCCAAAAACGATCTTCCTACTGTAATAACGCATTAGGTCATCGCGATAGATCATAGAAATGAATCAAATCAATAAACAGTGTGCTATTCTTCATTACTCGACTCTGACTGCTGAATTCCCACTCATTTTGGTCACATCGTGAGACTCCACGGAAATTTCCAAAAACGATCTTCCTACTGTAATAACGCATTAGGTCATCGCGATAGATCATAGAAATGAATCAAATCAATAAACAGTGTGCTATTCTTCATTACTTGACTCTGACTGCCGAACTCCTATTCACTTTGGTCACATCGTGGGACTCCACGGAAACTTCCAAAAACGCTCTTCCTACTGTAATAACGCATTAGGTCATCTCGATAGATCATAGAAATGAATCAAATCAATAAACAGTGTGCTTTTCTTCATTACTCGACTCTGACTGCTGAATTCCCACTCATTTTGGTCACATCGTGGGACTCCACGGAAACTTCCAAAAACGATCTTCCTACTGTAATAACGCATTAGGTCATCTCGATAGATCATAGAAATGAATCAAATCAATAAACAGTGTGCTATTCTTCATTACTCGACTCTGACTGCTGAATTCCCACTCATTTTGGTCACATCGTGGGACTCCACGGAAACTTCCAAAAACGATCTTCCTACTGTAATAACGCATTAGGTCATCTCGATAGATCATAGAAATGAATCAAATCAATAAACAGTGTGCTATTCTTCATTACTTGACTCTGACTGCCGAACTCCCACTCATTTTGGTCACATCGTGGGACTCCACGGAAACTTCCAAAAACGATCTTCCTACTGTAATAACGCATTAGGTCATCTCGATAGATCATAGAAATGAATCAAATCAATAAACAGTGTGCTATTCTTCATTACTCGACTCTGACTGCTGAATTCCCACTCATTTTGGTCACATCGTGGGACTCCACGGAAACTTCCAAAAACGATCTTCCTACTGTAATAACGCATTAGGTCATCGCGATAGATCATAGAAATGGATTGAATCAATAAACAGTGTGCTATTCTTCATTACTTGACTCTGACTGCCGAACTCCTATTCACTTTGGTCACATCGTGGGACTCCACGGAAACTTGTAAAAGCGATCTTCCTACTGTAATAACGCATTAGGTCATCGCGATAGATCATAGAAATTAATTGAATCAATAAACAGTGTGCTATTCTTCATTACTTGACTCTGACTGCCGAACTCCTATTCACTTTGGTCACATCGTGGGACTCCACGGAAACTTCCAAAAACGATCTTCCTACTGTAATAACGCATTAGGTCATCGCGATAGATCATAGAAATGAATCAAATCAATAAACAGTGTGCTATTCTTCATTACTCGACTCTGACTGCTGAATTCCCACTCATTTTGGTCACATCGTGAGACTCCACGGAAATTTCCAAAAACGATCTTCCTACTGTAATAACGCATTAGGTCATCGCGATAGATCATAGAAATGAATCAAATCAATAAACAGTGTGCTATTCTTCATTACTTGACTCTGACTGCCGAACTCCTATTCACTTTGGTCACATCGTGGGACTCCACGGAAACTTCCAAAAACGATCTTCCTACTGTAATAACGCATTAGGTCATCTCGATAGATCATAGAAATGAATCAAATCAATAAACAGTGTGCTTTTCTTCATTACTCGACTCTGACTGCTGAATTCCCACTCATTTTGGTCACATCGTGGGACTCCACGGAAACTTCCAAAAACGATCTTCCTACTGTAATAACGCATTAGGTCATCTCGATAGATCATAGAAATGAATCAAATCAATAAACAGTGTGCTATTCTTCATTACTTGACTCTGACTGCCGAACTCCTATTCACTTTGGTCACATCGTGGGACTCCACGGAAACTTCCAAAAACTATCTTCCTACTGTAATAACGCATTAGGTCATCGCGATAGATCATAGAAATGGATTGAATCAATAAACAGTTTGCTATTCTTCATTACTTGACTCTGACTGCCGAACTCCTATTCACTTTGGTCACATCGTGGGACTCCACGGAAACTTGTAAAAACTATCTTCCTACTGTAATAACGCATTAGGTCATCTCGATAGATCATAGAAATGAATCAAATCAATAAACAGGTGCTATTCTTCATTACTTGACTCTGACTGCCGAACTCCTATTCACTTTGGTCACATCGTGGGACTCCACGGAAACTTCCAAAAACGATCTTCCTACTGTAATAACGCATTAGGTCATCTCGATAGATCATAGAAATGAATCAAATCAATAAACAGTGTGCTATTCTTCATTACTCGACTCTGACTGCTGAATTCCCACTCATTTTGGTCACATCGTGGGACTCCACGGAAACTTCCAAAAACGATCTTCCTACTGTAAGAACGCAATAGGTCATCGCGATAGATCATAGGAATGAATTAAATCAATAAACAGTGTGCTATTCTTCATTACTTGACTCTGACTGCCGAATTCCTATTCACTTTGGTCACATCGTGGGACTCCACGGAAACTTGTAAAAACTATCTTCCTACTGTAATAACGCATTAGGTCATCGCGATAGATCATAGAAATGGATCAAATCAATAAACAGTGTGCTATTCTTCATTACTCGACTCTGACTGCTGAATTCCCACTCATTTTGGTCACATCGTGGGACTCCACGGAAACTTGTAAAAACTATCTTCCTACTGTAATAACACATTAGGTCATCGCGATAGATCATAGAAATGAATCAAATCAATAAACAGTGTGCTATTCTTCATTACTTGACTCTGACTGCCGAATTCCCACTCATTTTGGTCACATCGTGGGACTCCACGGAAACTTCCAAAAACAATCTTCCTACTGTAATAACGCATTAGGTCATCGCGATAGATCATAGAAATGAATAAAATCAATAAACAGTGTGCTATTCTTCATTACTTGACTCTGACTGCCGAATTCCCACTCATTTTGGTCACATCGTGGGACTCCACGGAAACTTCCAAAAACAATCTTCCTACTGTAATAACGCATTAGGTCATCGCGATAGATCATAGAAATGAATCAAATCAATAAACAGTGTGCTATTCTTCATTACTTGACTCTGACTGCCGAACTCCTATTCACTTTGGTCACATCGTGAGACTCCACGGAAACTTCCAAAAACTATCTTCCTACTGTAATAACGCATTAGGTCATCACGATAGATCATAGAAATGAATCAAATCAATAAACAGTGTGCTATTCTTCATTACTTGACTCTGACTGCCGAACTCCTATTCACTTTGGTCACATCGTGGGACTCCACGGAAACTTGTAAAAGCGATCTTCCTACTGTAATAACGCATTAGGTCATCGCGATAGATCATAGAAATGGATTGAATCAATAAACAGTGTGCTATTCTTCATTACTTGACTCTGACTGCCGAACTCCTATTCACTTTGGTCACATCGTGGGACTCCACGGAAACTTCCAAAAACGATCTTCCTACTGTAATAACGCATTAGGTCATCGCGATAGATCATAGAAATGAATCAAATCAATAAACAGTGTGCTATTCTTCATTACTCGACTCTGACTGCTGAATTCCCACTCATTTTGGTCACATCGTGAGACTCCACGGAAATTTCCAAAAACGATCTTCCTACTGTAATAACGCATTAGGTCATCGCGATAGATCATAGAAATGAATCAAATCAATAAACAGTGTGCTATTCTTCATTACTTGACTCTGACTGCCGAACTCCTATTCACTTTGGTCACATCGTGGGACTCCACGGAAACTTCCAAAAACGCTCTTCCTACTGTAATAACGCATTAGGTCATCTCGATAGATCATAGAAATGAATCAAATCAATAAACAGTGTGCTTTTCTTCATTACTCGACTCTGACTGCTGAATTCCCACTCATTTTGGTCACATCGTGGGACTCCACGGAAACTTCCAAAAACGATCTTCCTACTGTAATAACGCATTAGGTCATCTCGATAGATCATAGAAATGAATCAAATCAATAAACAGTGTGCTATTCTTCATTACTTGACTCTGACTGCCGAACTCCTATTCACTTTGGTCACATCGTGAGACTCCACGGAAACTTCCAAAAACTATCTTCCTACTGTAATAACGCATTAGGTCATCACGATAGATCATAGAAATGAATCAAATCAATAAACAGTGTGCTATTCTTCATTACTTGACTCTGACTGCCGAACTCCTATTCACTTTGGTCACATCGTGGGACTCCACGGAAACTTGTAAAAGCGATCTTCCTACTGTAATAACGCATTAGGTCATCGCGATAGATCATAGAAATGGATTGAATCAATAAACAGTGTGCTATTCTTCATTACTTGACTCTGACTGCCGAACTCCTATTCACTTTGGTCACATCGTGGGACTCCACGGAAACTTCCAAAAACGATCTTCCTACTGTAATAACGCATTAGGTCATCGCGATAGATCATAGAAATGAATCAAATCAATAAACAGTGTGCTATTCTTCATTACTCGACTCTGACTGCTGAATTCCCACTCATTTTGGTCACATCGTGAGACTCCACGGAAATTTCCAAAAACGATCTTCCTACTGTAATAACGCATTAGGTCATCGCGATAGATCATAGAAATGAATCAAATCAATAAACAGTGTGCTATTCTTCATTACTTGACTCTGACTGCCGAACTCCTATTCACTTTGGTCACATCGTGGGACTCCACGGAAACTTCCAAAAACGCTCTTCCTACTGTAATAACGCATTAGGTCATCTCGATAGATCATAGAAATGAATCAAATCAATAAACAGTGTGCTTTTCTTCATTACTCGACTCTGACTGCTGAATTCCCACTCATTTTGGTCACATCGTGGGACTCCACGGAAACTTCCAAAAACGATCTTCCTACTGTAATAACGCATTAGGTCATCTCGATAGATCATAGAAATGAATCAAATCAATAAACAGTGTGCTATTCTTCATTACTCGACTCTGACTGCTGAATTCCCACTCATTTTGGTCACATCGTGGGACTCCACGGAAACTTCCAAAAACGATCTTCCTACTGTAATAACGCATTAGGTCATCTCGATAGATCATAGAAATGAATCAAATCAATAAACAGTGTGCTATTCTTCATTACTTGACTCTGACTGCCGAACTCCTATTCACTTTGGTCACATCGTGGGACTCCACGGAAACTTCCAAAAACTATCTTCCTACTGTAATAACGCATTAGGTCATCGCGATAGATCATAGAAATGGATTGAATCAATAAACAGTTTGCTATTCTTCATTACTTGACTCTGACTGCCGAATTCCCACTCATTTTGGTCACATCGTGGGACTCCACGGAAACTTGTAAAAGCGATCTTCCTACTGTAATAACGCATTAGGTCATCGCGATAGATCATAGAAATGGATTGAATCAATAAACAGTGTGCTATTCTTCATTACTTGACTCTGACTGCCGAACTCCTATTCATTTTGGTCACATCGTGGGACTCCACGGAAACTTGTAAAAACTATCTTCCTACTGTAATAACGCATTAGGTCATCTCGATAGATCATAGAAATGAATCAAATCAATAAACAGGTGCTATTCTTCATTACTTGACTCTGACTGCCGAACTCCTATTCACTTTGGTCACATCGTGGGACTCCACGGAAACTTCCAAAAACGATCTTCCTACTGTAATAACGCATTAGGTCATCTCGATAGATCATAGAAATGAATCAAATCAATAAACAGTGTGCTATTCTTCATTACTTGACTCTGACTGCCGAACTCCTATTCACTTTGGTCACATCGTGGGACTCCACGGAAACTTCCAAAAACAATCTTCCTACTGTAATAACGCATTAGGTCATCGCGATAGATCATAGAAATGAATTAAATCAATAAACAGTGTGCTATTCTTCATTACTTGACTCTGACTGCCGAATTCCCACTCATTTTGGTCACATCGTGGGACTCCACGGAAACTTCCAAAAACAATCTTCCTACTGTAATAACGCATTAGGTCATCGCGATAGATCATAGAAATGAATCAAATCAATAAACAGTGTGCTATTCTTCATTACTTGACTCTGACTGCCGAACTCCTATTCACTTTGGTCACATCGTGAGACTCCACGGAAACTTCCAAAAACTATCTTCCTACTGTAATAACGCATTAGGTCATCACGATAGATCATAGAAATGAATCAAATCAATAAACAGTGTGCTATTCTTCATTACTTGACTCTGACTGCCGAACTCCTATTCACTTTGGTCACATCGTGAGACTCCACGGAAACTTCCAAAAACTATCTTCCTACTGTAATAACGCATTAGGTCATCGCGATAGATCATAGAAATGGATCAAATCAATAAACAGTGTGCTATTCTTCATTACTCGACTCTGACTGCCGAATTCCTATTCACTTTGGTCACATCGTGGGACTCCACGGAAACTTGTAAAAACTATCTTCCTACTGTAATAACGCATTAGGTCATCGCGATAGATCATAGAAATGGATCAAATCAATAAACAGTGTGCTATTCTTCATTACTCGACTCTGACTGCTGAATTCCCACTCATTTTGGTCACATCGTGGGACTCCACGGAAACTTGTAAAAACTATCTTCCTACTGTAATAACACATTAGGTCATCGCGATAGATCATAGAAATGAATCAAATCAATAAACAGTGTGCTATTCTTCATTACTTGACTCTGACTGCCGAATTCCCACTCATTTTGGTCACATCGTGGGACTCCACGGAAACTTCCAAAAACAATCTTCCTACTGTAATAACGCATTAGGTCATCGCGATAGATCATAGAAATGAATAAAATCAATAAACAGTGTGCTATTCTTCATTACTTGACTCTGACTGCCGAATTCCCACTCATTTTGGTCACATCGTGGGACTCCACGGAAACTTCCAAAAACAATCTTCCTACTGTAATAACGCATTAGGTCATCGCGATAGATCATAGAAATGAATCAAATCAATAAACAGTGTGCTATTCTTCATTACTTGACTCTGACTGCCGAACTCCTATTCACTTTGGTCACATCGTGAGACTCCACGGAAACTTCCAAAAACTATCTTCCTACTGTAATAACGCATTAGGTCATCACGATAGATCATAGAAATGAATCAAATCAATAAACAGTGTGCTATTCTTCATTACTTGACTCTGACTGCGGAACTCCTATTCACTTTGGTCACATCGTGGGACTCCACGGAAACTTGTAAAAGCGATCTTCCTACTGTAATAACGCATTAGGTCATCGCGATAGATCATAGAAATGGATTGAATCAATAAACAGTGTGCTATTCTTCATTACTTGACTCTGACTGCCGAACTCCTATTCACTTTGGTCACATCGTGGGACTACACGGAAACTTCCAAAAACGATCTTCCTACTGTAATAACGCATTAGGTCATCGCGATAGATCATAGAAATGAATCAAATCAATAAACAGTGTGCTATTCTTCATTACTCGACTCTGACTGCTGAATTCCCACTCATTTTGGTCACATCGTGAGACTCCACGGAAATTTCCAAAAACGATCTTCCTACTGTAATAACGCATTAGGTCATCGCGATAGATCATAGAAATGAATCAAATCAATAAACAGTGTGCTATTCTTCATTACTTGACTCTGACTGCCGAACTCCTATTCACTTTGGTCACATCGTGGGACTCCACGGAAACTTCCAAAAACGCTCTTCCTACTGTAATAACGCATTAGGTCATCTCGATAGATCATAGAAATGAATCAAATCAATAAACAGTGTGCTTTTCTTCATTACTCGACTCTGACTGCTGAATTCCCACTCATTTTGGTCACATCGTGGGACTCCACGGAAACTTCCAAAAACGATCTTCCTACTGTAATAACGCATTAGGTCATCTCGATAGATCATAGAAATGAATCAAATCAATAAACAGTGTGCTATTCTTCATTACTCGACTCTGACTGCTGAATTCCCACTCATTTTGGTCACATCGTGGGACTCCACGGAAACTTCCAAAAACAATCTTCCTACTGTAATAACGCATTAGGTCATCTCGATAGATCATAGAAATGAATCAAATCAATAAACAGTGTGCTATTCTTCATTACTCGACTCTGACTGCTGAATTCCCACTCATTTTGGTCACATCGTGGGACTCCACGGAAACTTCCAAAAACAATCTTCCTACTGTAATAACGCATTAGGTCATATCGATAGATCATAGAAATGAATCAAATCAATAAACAGTGTGCTATTCTTCATTACTTGACTCTGACTGCCGAACTCCTATTCACTTTGGTCACATCGTGGGACTCCACGGAAACTTGTAAAAGCGATCTTCCTACTGTAATAACGCATTAGGTCATCGCGATAGATCATAGAAATGGATTGAATCAATAAACAGTGTGATATTCTTCATTACTTGACTCTGACTGCCGAACTCCTATTCACTTTGGTCACATCGTGGGACTCCACGGAAACTTGTAAAAACTATCTTCCTACTGTAATAACGCATTAGGTCATCTCGATAGATCATAGAAATGAATCAAATCAATAAACAGGTGCTATTCTTCATTACTTGACTCTGACTGCCGAACTCCTATTCACTTTGGTCACATCGTGGGACTCCACGGAAACTTCCAAAAACGATCTTCCTACTGTAATAACGCATTAGGTCATCTCGATAGATCATAGAAATGAATCAAATCAATAAACAGTGTGCTATTCTTCATTACTTGACTCTGACTGCCGAACTCCTATTCACTTTGGTCACATCGTGGGACTCCACGGAAACTTCCAAAAACAATCTTCCTACTGTAATAACGCATTAGGTCATCGCGATAGATCATAGAAATGAATTAAATCAATAAACAGTGTGCTATTCTTCATTACTTGACTCTGACTGCCGAATTCCCACTCATTTTGGTCACATCGTGGGACTCCACGGAAACTTCCAAAAACAATCTTCCTACTGTAATAACGCATTAGGTCATCGCGATAGATCATAGAAATGAATCAAATCAATAAACAGTGTGCTATTCTTCATTACTTGATTCTGACTGCCGAACTCCTATTCACTTTGGTCACATCGTGAGACTCCACGGAAACTTCCAAAAACTATCTTCCTACTGTAATAACGCATTAGGTCATCACGATAGATCATAGAAATGAATCAAATCAATAAACAGTGTGCTATTCTTCATTACTTGACTCTGACTGCCGAACTCCTATTCACTTTGGTCACATCGTGGGACTCCACGGAAACTTGTAAAAGCGATCTTCCTACTGTAATAACGCATTAGGTCATCGCGATAGATCATAGAAATGGATTGAATCAATAAACAGTGTGCTATTCTTCATTACTTGACTCTGACTGCCGAACTCCTATTCACTTTGGTCACATCGTGGGACTCCACGGAAACTTCCAAAAACGATCTTCCTACTGTAATAACGCATTAGGTCATCGCGATAGATCATAGAAATGAATCAAATCAATAAACAGTGTGCTATTCTTCATTACTCGACTCTGACTGCTGAATTCCCACTCATTTTGGTCACATCGTGAGACTCCACGGAAATTTCCAAAAACGATCTTCCTACTGTAATAACGCATTAGGTCATCGCGATAGATCATAGAAATGAATCAAATCAATAAACAGTGTGCTATTCTTCATTACTTGACTCTGACTGCCGAACTCCTATTCACTTTGGTCACATCGTGGGACTCCACGGAAACTTCCAAAAACGATCTTCCTACTGTAATAACGCATTAGGTCATCTCGATAGATCATAGAAATGAATCAAATCAATAAACAGTGTGCTTTTCTTCATTACTCGACTCTGACTGCTGAATTCCCACTCATTTTGGTCACATCGTGGGACTCCACGGAAACTTCCAAAAACGATCTTCCTACTGTAATAACGCATTAGGTCATCTCGATAGATCATAGAAATGAATCAAATCAATAAACAGTGTGCTATTCTTCATTACTCGACTCTGACTGCTGAATTCCCACTCATTTTGGTCACATCGTGGGACTCCACGGAAACTTCCAAAAACGATCTTCCTACTGTAATAACGCATTAGGTCATCGCGATAGATCATAGAAATGGATTGAATCAATAAACAGTGTGCTATTCTTCATTACTTGACTCTGACTGCCGAACTCCTATTCACTTTGGTCACATCGTGGGACTCCACGGAAACTTGTAAAAGCGATCTTCCTACTGTAATAACGCATTAGGTCATCGCGATAGATCATAGAAATTAATTGAATCAATAAACAGTGTGCTATTCTTCATTACTTGACTCTGACTGCCGAACTCCTATTCACTTTGGTCACATCGTGGGACTCCACGGAAACTTCCAAAAACGATCTTCCTACTGTAATAACGCATTAGGTCATCGCGATAGATCATAGAAATGAATCAAATCAATAAACAGTGTGCTATTCTTCATTACTCGACTCTGACTGCTGAATTCCCACTCATTTTGGTCACATCGTGAGACTCCACGGAAATTTCCAAAAACGATCTTCCTACTGTAATAACGCATTAGGTCATCGCGATAGATCATAGAAATGAATCAAATCAATAAACAGTGTGCTATTCTTCATTACTTGACTCTGACTGCCGAACTCCTATTCACTTTGGTCACATCGTGGGACTCCACGGAAACTTCCAAAAACGATCTTCCTACTGTAATAACGCATTAGGTCATCGCGATAGATCATAGAAATGAATCAAATCAATAAACAGTGTGCTATTCTTCATTACTCGACTCTGACTGCTGAATTCCCACTCATTTTGGTCACATCGTGAGACTCCACGGAAATTTCCAAAAACGATCTTCCTACTGTAATAACGCATTAGGTCATCGCGATAGATCATAGAAATGAATCAAATCAATAAACAGTGTGCTATTCTTCATTACTTGACTCTGACTGCCGAACTCCTATTCACTTTGGTCACATCGTGGGACTCCACGGAAACTTCCAAAAACGATCTTCCTACTGTAATAACGCATTAGGTCATCTCGATAGATCATAGAAATGAATCAAATCAATAAACAGTGTGCTTTTCTTCATTACTCGACTCTGACTGCTGAATTCCCACTCATTTTGGTCACATCGTGGGACTCCACGGAAACTTCCAAAAACGATCTTCCTACTGTAATAACGCATTAGGTCATCTCGATAGATCATAGAAATGAATCAAATCAATAAACAGTGTGCTATTCTTCATTACTCGACTCTGACTGCCGAATTCCCACTCATTTTGGTCACATCGTGGGACTCCACGGAAACTTCCAAAAACAATCTTCCTACTGTAATAACGCATTAGGTCATCTCGATAGATCATAGAAATGAATCAAATCAATAAACAGTGTGCTATTCTTCATTACTCGACTCTGACTGCTGAATTCCCACTCATTTTGGTCACATCGTGGGACTCCACGGAAACTTCCAAAAACGATCTTCCTACTGTAATAACGCATTAGGTCATCTCGATAGATCATAGAAATGAATCAAATCAATAAACAGTGTGCTATTCTTCATTACTTGACTCTGACTGCCGAACTCCTATTCACTTTGGTCACATCGTGGGACTCCACGGAAACTTCCAAAAACTATCTTCCTACTGTAATAACGCATTAGGTCATCGCGATAGATCATAGAAATGGATTGAATCAATAAACAGTTTGCTATTCTTCATTACTTGACTCTGACTGCCGAATTCCCACTCATTTTGGTCACATCGTGGGACTCCACGGAAACTTGTAAAAGCGATCTTCCTACTGTAATAACGCATTAGGTCATCGCGATAGATCATAGAAATGGATTGAATCAATAAACAGTGTGCTATTCTTCATTACTTGACTCTGACTGCCGAACTCCTATTCACTTTGGTCACATCGTGGGACTCCACGGAAACTTGTAAAAACTATCTTCCTACTGTAATAACGCATTAGGTCATCTCGATAGATCATAGAAATGAATCAAATCAATAAACAGGTGCTATTCTTCATTACTTGACTCTGACTGCCGAACTCCTATTCACTTTGGTCACATCGTGGGACTCCACGGAAACTTCCAAAAACGATCTTCCTACTGTAATAACGCATTAGGTCATCTCGATAGATCATAGAAATGAATCAAATCAATAAACAGTGTGCTATTCTTCATTACTCGACTCTGACTGCTGAATTCCCACTCATTTTGGTCACATCGTGGGACTCCACGGAAACTTCCAAAAACGATCTTCCTACTGTAAGAACGCAATAGGTCATCGCGATAGATCATAGGAATGAATTAAATCAATAAACAGTGTGCTATTCTTCATTACTTGACTCTGACTGCCGAATTCCCACTACATTCTTATTAGGTAATTTGGATGGCACTATAATAAGATATCGAATAACTTTGCTCTAATATACACAGATATTGAGGTACTTTGCTCTCTTTTATGTATCTTTCAACTTGTGACGTATTGATGCAACGAAAGACAGTAGTACGGTTGGTAGATCCACTGTTTCCAATCTCCGTGGAGTCCCACGGAAAACCAAAATGAGTGTAAAATTAGCAGTAAAATGAGATATAGACTAATTTTGTTCTCTTTAATGTATATGTTCATACTCGTGACGTATTGAAGCAACAAAAAACAATAGTACGGTTGGTAGATCATTTGTTTCAAATCACCGTGGAGTCCCACGGAAAACCAAAATGAGTGTAAAATTAGCAGTAAAATGGGATATAGAATAATTTAGTTCTCTTCAATGTATATGTTCATACTCGTGACGTATTGAAGCAACGAAAAACAATAGTACGGTTGGTAGATCATTTGTTTCAAATCACCGTGGAGTCCCACGGAAAACCAAAATGAGTGTAAAATTAGCAGTAAAATGAGATATAGAATAATTTTGTTCTCTTTAATGTGTATGTTCATACTCGTGACGTATTGAAGCAACAAAAAACAATAGTACGGTTGGTAGATCATTTGTTTCAAATCACCATGGAGTCCCACGGAAAACCAAAATGAGTGTAAAATTAGCAGTAAAATGGGATATAGACTAATTTTGTTCTCTTTAATGTATATGTTCATACTCGTGACGTATTGAAGCAACAAAAAACAATAGTACGGTTGGTAGATCATTTGTTTCAAATCACCGTGGAGTCCCACGGAAAACCAAAATGAGTGTAAAATTAGCAGTAAAATGGGATATAGAATTATTTTGTTCTCTTTAATGTAAATGTTCATACTCGTGACGTATTGAAGCAACAAAAAACAATATTACGGTTGGTAGATCATTCGTTTCAAATCACCGTGGAGTCCCACGGAAAACCAAAATGAGTGTAAAATTAGCAGTAAAATGGGATATAGAATAATTTTGTTCTCTTTAATGTATATGTTCATACTCGTGACGTATTGAAGCAACGAAAAACAATAGTACGGTTGGTAGATCATTCGTTTCAAATCACCGTGGAGTCCCACGGAAAACCAAAATGAGTGTAAAATTAGCAGTAAAATGGGATATAGAATTATTTTGTTCTCTTTAATGTTAATGTTCATACTCGTGACGTATTGAAGCAACAAAAAACAATAGTACGGTTGGTAGATCATTCGTTTCAAATCACCGTGGAGTCCCACGGAAAACCAAAATGAGTGTAAAATTAGCAGTAAAATGGGATATAGAATTATTTTGTTCTCTTTAATGTAAATGTTCATACTCGTGACGTATTGAAGCAACAAAAAACAATAGTACGGTTGGTAGATCATTCGTTTCAAATCACCGTGGAGTCCCACGGAAAACCAAAATGAGTGTACAATTAGCAGTAAAATGGGATATAGAATAATTTTGTTCTCTTTAATGTGTATGTTGATACTTGTGATGTATTAAACCAACAAAAAACAATAGTACGGTTGGTAGGTCAATTTTTTCAAATCACCGTGTAGTCCCACGGAAAACCAAAATGAGTGAAAAATTAGCAGTAAAATGGGATATAGAATTATTTTGTTCTCTTTAATGTAAATGTTCATACTCGTGACGTATTGAAGCAACAAAAAACAATAGTACGGTTGGTAGATCATTTGTTTCAAATCACCGTGGAGTCCCACGGAAAACCAAAATGAGTGTAAAATTAGCAGTAAAATGGGATATAGAATTATTTTGTTCTCTTTAATGTAAATGTTCATACTCGTGACGTATTGAAGCAACGAAAAACAATAGTACGGTTGGTAGATCATTTGTTTCAAATCACCGTGGAGTCCCACGGAAAACCAAAATGAGTGTAAAATTAGCAGTAAAATGGGATATAGAATTATTTTGTTCTCTTCAATGTATATGTTCATACTCGTGACGTATTGAAGCAACGAAAAACAATAGTACGGTTGGTAGATCATTTGTTTCAAATCACCGTGGAGTCCCACGGAAAACCAAAATGAGTGTAAAATTAGCAGTAAAATGGGATATAGAATAATTTAGTTCTCTTCAATGTATATGTTCATACTCGTGACGTATTGAAGCAACAAAAACAATAGTACGGTTGGTAGATCATTTGTTTCAAATCACCGTGGAGTCCCACGGAAAACCAAAATGAGTGTAAAATTAGCAGTAAAATGGGATATAGACTAATTTTGTTCTCTTTAATGTATATGTTCATACTCGTGACGTATTGAAGCAACAAAAAACAATAGTACGGTTGGTAGATCATTTGTTTCAAATCACCGTGGAGTCCCACGGAAAACCAAAATGAGTGTAAAATTAGCAGTAAAATGGGATATAGAATTATTTTGTTCTCTTTAATGTAAATGTTCATACTCGTGACGTATTGAAGCAACAAAAAACAATATTACGGTTGGTAGATCATTCGTTTCAAATCACCGTGGAGTCCCACGGAAAACCAAAATGAGTGTAAAATTAGCAGTAAAATGGGATATAGAATAATTTTGTTCTCTTTAATGTATATGTTCATACTCGTGACGTATTGAAGCAACGAAAAACAATAGTACGGTTGGTAGATCATTCGTTTCAAATCACCGTGGAGTCCCACGGAAAACCAAAATGAGTGTAAAATTAGCAGTAAAATGGGATATAGAATTATTTTGTTCTCTTTAATGTAAATGTTCATACTCGTGACGTATTGAAGCAACAAAAAACAATAGTACGGTTGGTAGATCATTCGTTTCAAATCACCGTGGAGTCCCACGGAAAACCAAAATGAGTGTAAAATTAGCAGTAAAATGGGATATAGAATTATTTTGTTCTCTTTAATGTAAATGTTCATACTCGTGACGTATTGAAGCAACAAAAAACAATAGTACGGTTGGTAGATCATTTGTTTCAAATCACCGTGGAGTCCCACGGAAAACCAAAATGAGTGTAAAATTAGCAGTAAAATGGGATATAGAATTATTTTGTTCTCTTTAATGTAAATGTTCATACTCGTGACGTATTGAAGCAACAAAAAACAATATTACGGTTGGTAGATCATTCGTTTCAAATCACCGTGGAGTCCCACGGAAAACCAAAATGAGTGTAAAATTAGCAGTAAAATGGGATATAGAATAATTTTGTTCTCTTTAATGTATATGTTCATACTCGTGACGTATTGAAGCAACGAAAAACAATAGTACGGTTGGTAGATCATTCGTTTCAAATCACCGTGGAGTCCCACGGAAAACCAAAATGAGTGTAAAATTAGCAGTAAAATGGGATATAGAATTATTTTGTTCTCTTTAATGTAAATGTTCATACTCGTGACGTATTGAAGCAACAAAAAACAATAGTACGGTTGGTAGATCATTCGTTTCAAATCACCGTGGAGTCCCACGGAAAACCAAAATGAGTGTAAAATTAGCAGTAAAATGGGATATAGAATTATTTTGTTCTCTTTAATGTAAATGTTCATACTCGTGACGTATTGAAGCAACAAAAAACAATAGTACGGTTGGTAGATCATTCGTTTCAAATCACCGTGGAGTCCCACGGAAAACCAAAATGAGTGTAAAATTAGCAGTAAAATGGGATATAGAATAATTTTGTTCTCTTTAATGTGTATGTTGATACTTGTGATGTATTAAACCAACAAAAAACAATAGTACGGTTGGTAGGTCAATTTTTTCAAATCACCGTGTAGTCCCACGGAAAACCAAAATGAGTGAAAAATTAGCAGTAAAATGGGATATAGAATTATTTTGTTCTCTTTAATGTAAATGTTCATACTCGTGACGTATTGAAGCAACAAAAAACAATAGTACGGTTGGTAGATCATTTGTTTCAAATCACCGTGGAGTCCCACGGAAAACCAAAATGAGTGTAAAATTAGCAGTAAAATGGGATATAGAATTATTTTGTTCTCTTTAATGTAAATGTTCATACTCGTGACGTATTGAAGCAACAAAAAACAATAGTACGGTTGGTAGATCATTCGTTTCAAATCACCGTGGAGTCCCACGGAAAACCAAAATGAGTGTAAAATTAGCAGTAAAATGGGATATAGAATAATTTTGTTCTCTTTAATGTATATGTTCATACTCGTGACGTATTGAAGCAACGAAAAACAATAGTACGGTTGGTAGATCATTCGTTTCAAATCACCGTGTAGTCCCACGGAAAACCAAAATGAGTGAAAAATTAGCAGTAAAATGGGATATAGACTAATTTTGTTCTTTTTAATGTATATGTTCATACTCGTGACGTATTGAAGCAACAAAAAACAGTAGTAAGGTTGGTAGATCAATTTTTTCAAATCACCGTGGAGTCCCACGGAAAACCGAAATGGGTGAAAAATCAGGCCCTATTTACTTTTTCCATTGTTGTGTACCAAATAGTGCATGAACAACATGCTTGATTGACAGTGACAATTATTTTAGTTGTTTTTATTACAGTTTTCGCATCGATTCTGTTCTGAGGTCGCTCAGATCATTCATAGAACAGAAGGTGGAGGAATCCGTAGATGAACTGTTTGTGGCGGGAAAAGCGTCGGACCCGTTACTTGTAGACCAGAAGGGCTCTCTATGGGACCTTATTCGTAACAACTTAGGAAATCGGTTTGAAGGTAAACTTTGTAACTTAATCAGAACTGTTGAGCAAGAGTAAAAATTGGTCTGGTCTCAACTCTTTAACGTAATAGTGGAAGTAGATTAGGTCGAAATGAAAATTAACAAACACTCTTTGAAAACTTTCATAAATAATAATTCACGACGGTTGTCTATTCGCATATATTATAAGTTATGATTGATTCACTATTCCGTTCAGATTCTCTTCTCAACCAATTCCGTGCTCACGCACGTTCTGTTATCACAGCCGAAGTGACTACAATGAACGATGAACACCTGTTTGTCAAGATGAGATTAGTATGAGATTACATTGACAGTTTGCATAGGGTAATATCATTATCAAAATGTATTAGGAGTATAAAACAGAGCAATTACATAGTACTGCTTGCAGCTGAAACCACACTGAACTTCATGATTACTAGCTTAATCTATCTAACAATCACAATCAGTTTAAGCTTGCTCAAACGCATTCGTTTTTGTAGAACAGTCGATAGTTTTTATGCTCAAACAAATGAGACCAACATGCGCGTTACTAACCGTCGAAACCCGGAAAAATACAGAAAATACAAAAAAGACAAACTATAACTTGATTGGGGTGAATGAGTGAAAATATCATAGTCTATATCCATCTTAAATGAAATGAAGAACAATTGTTCATGATCTATAAATATTTACAGGTGTGTCATCCCACCGTTGACAAAAGTACGGTGAGCTCGCTACTCCAAATGGTCCCATCTGGCCAGTTCGATCGCGACCAGAGACATTTCGTGTATCCGAATCTTCCTCATTTTTTCGTAGCTAAATGGCTAACAAGTAATGTGGCCGATTTGAAAGTCTTTTCAAAGTATTTTGCTTGTAAAAAACTGGGAAATGTTGACCTATGCCCGGAGTTTTTTGCCCAAGAAGACAACTGCGCAGTCGATATGAAGAATAGAAAAGGGTGTGTCTACAACTCAGTTGAAGTGGACAAGTCGGTTAGTCATTCATATATCAACAAGTGAAATGCGCAAAACGCAAAATAAACGTGAACTATCATGGAAAAGTTGAATGTAGTGTATGATATCGGTGAATTTGTTGCAGTAGCGTATTAATCCCAGTTTCTGATGTGTAAACGCTCAATTCACATATGCTGTCGAAACATGCGCGACGTCTAACTTTATCGTACGAGTACATTGTTTTTTATAATAACAATGTAGACTGAAACGTAGTGGTGATGAAATATAGAAACAACATACTATTCGCATACATGCGAAATGCAATAGAAGTCATTTATCCTGTTTTATAGTTTGTGCTGGTGAGAAACATGGTCTCGAAGCAAGTAATTGCGACTACCAGTGCACGAGGTCAATTGGAACATCCGTATTCCCATCCCCAACCTATCTCCCTACCTGGCCAGGTGTTCTCGGTTCACCTCCCTTCAGATACGAGTCTGAGAATTGGTCATACGCTGATTAAAAGCAGAATTTCTGTGGTCGATCACATCAGTTTTGAAAGTTATGGAAACGTGAGTAAAACTGATTCGGGTTGTAGGGGCATTGTGATGTTTGTTTCAAAAAGTTCTTACTGTTAGTATCAACCTGAAAATTAAACTTTCCAAGAGTTTTTCACTCCTTCACCACATATTTCTCTCCGCACTCCCGATCTAACTCTCAGTTTCGAGTACATAAAAATGGAATTAAACTATTTGTTCAGAGCAACGTTGTACTGTTTAACGGTGTTCTGTAGAAAGAAACCCACGTGCACATGAAACGGTCGTCTTAGTCAGTTGACCAGTGAACATATTTACAAGGCTATTTCTGTAATAAAATCAGTCAGCCAATTGACCTATTCATCAGGCTACTTCTGTAATATAATCACACAAACACAATGAAATAAACATACTTCCAGGTTCCTAATATGACCGATTACGTCGAGAGAAGCGGGAGAATCAGCAATCTCCACTCATCTTTCACTATGGAGACATATACTGTACTATTTTGTGTTGTATTCATTCTTTTCGTTCTACAGTGCGGAGCCATTTTTGCCGTTTACCGTTACTTCGTTTAGAGAATGGTAAAACTCGACAACAAACATGGAGTTACCAGTAAGATTGTATGAGATTATTTCAACAACATGACTTATGCCCAATAAACCTCCAATGCTTTGTTAAACGTTCAAATGGTTTCAACACTCTATTCACGTCCGAGTTTTTGTGCACAAAACAAGGTTCGTCGTCTGGCTGTACTGAAAAGTAATGAATGATCAAATATAACTAAAAACAAATACATCAATCGTTATAAGCCCCCTAATACTCTTCTCAATGAAATCCGAGTATATTTTGTAGTTTTCAGCTAAATCCAGACTTTTTTGGAAATAAAGTTTAATAAAAATTATAATAAAGTTTTAAAATTCAAAAATAATTAATTAGTATGTAGGATCACTTCTAATAGTCTTCTGAAACCCATACCAACGTACCCTGAAATTTTTAGCCAATTCCATTTTTTAGAGGGGAGCAGTTTCTCTCTGGTTAGCAACCAATACTAAATATAAGCCCCGCCCCTTTTCCAATGGTTAAGCCCGTGGACTTCCACGGAATTCCGTGGAGTCCCACGAATTTGCGTTCCCAGCTAGAACGCGTGGCAAAAACATCGACCAAAAAACGTCCAAAAGTCAAATATAGTGTTTTGAACACTGATTATCATCAGTACATACGTCCTTGAGCACAATTAACCAGTTTTCCAGAAAAATTATATATTTTGATTTTTTCTCATATTAGAACTAGTTTTAGTACCGAAATCGCGTAAATCAAAAAAGGCGGCCAAATAAAAGGGACTGGTTATCGACAATTAATTACTGACAACATGCGTAAGTGAATTATGCAATTAACCTATTTGTTATATATTGCCATAATGGTTATTAAGTCAATTAGTTTTTGCTTGAACAAAAACATTGATTTCGTTCAAAAAATTGTCTGTCTCATATTCATTATCTGAAGATTGTATTTTACATCTATTTGTTAGATGTGTCCTGAAGTATACAGCCAAAAGCAAAATGCAAAAAATGCGGCGCTCATCGGAATCGAACCCGACTCCATTCGATCGGTAGGCATGGTCCAACCCCACTACACCACAACAACATGTAGAAAAAAATTTAAAAAAAAAATTAATCCGTCAAATATTGAAGAGAATGGAAATTCGATACAGTGTGAAATACTAATAGCATGCATTTTCTAGTGTCAGGATTTTCTTCCCAACGTGACGCACAACTCCGTTTTGAAGCTATCGATTCAAACCATAATGGGGTCTTGGATATCGGAGAGGTGTTAGAATATTTGAATGGGTCAATGAGCACTGAGGAAGCTTGGGAAGGGTAAGCAAACTACAAAGTACCATGTTGGGGATCTTATTTGAACTGGAACACGAGGTAGTATAGATGTTTATTGAGCGGCGACGTTTTGGTGTATTCGCCGTCTTCAAAGCCTGATTTCACATTAGGGTGGCGAGAATAAGGATGACTCAACCGAGTAGGTGACTTGGCATTTCAAACTACTAGTTCATGTTTCCTCAAGCCAATAAGAACAATGATATAATCTTCCTCTCATTGATGAAGACTGAACCCAACACAATCTAGTCTGCACACAGAGCTAGCAGATGTTTTTCAAACCCTACAATATAGGAAAATACTCACTTGTAGAGTTCATTATTACCAAATCAACTTGTAGTTTCTCACATTCCCACTTACATCTTGGCAAGCTGCCAAGGTCTCGGTGGAAATTGAAGATTTACATGTCCGTTTCAACTCTCAATTGCAGGTTCGAAGAAATGGACCTCAATGGTGACGGATATATTCAACCAAATGAGTTTGACGAAAGTCTCTAATGACATCAGTAACATATAAATAAATTCGATTGACTTTGTTGATCTTTTCTCTTCGTTTTTTCTTACACAAAATCACATTATTAGGAACAATGAAGAATTGATAAGATATTTTCGATCAATTTGACTTAATCAAGAATTCGACAAAACTTGCATGATATGACTTTTGAAGAAAGCATCATACAAACACGTATTATCATATTCAATCAAGAGCTACTATTGATACACTTTATGCCCAAAATGTAATCATTCCGTTGAAATGAAATACGTTGTCGACGTTCCACATTCAGTTTGAGAGTGTCTTTTACAAACAAATCACTTTTTGTAGCCTCGGCGTATTATTTTTTTCACTACTCAAAACACGACAAATATCTTGACTATTTAATGAAATCCATATGACAAAAATCAATGAGTGTGAAAAAGTATAGAGTTATAAAATGTAAAATACGTCTATTAGTCGGTTGCCTGAGGAGTGGGCAACTTGACGGAGCTGCACGTAGGTGGAAAAGGGAAGTAGAATTCACTGAAATAAAGATAGGTTAGAAAATAGAATAATAATAAGTGAGAATTTCATTAACGATTTCATTAAAGAAGCTTCAAGTAAATCGTTATACCTCATAAGTTCGTTGAAATTTTTTGTCAGCACACATTTTGTCTGAAAAGCAACACATTGAGCGCTAGTTACCAAAATGTGCAACAGAAAAGTATACATCATAACTGTTCCAAGTAATAACTCGTAGGATTGGGAAATAAATATGATCAGTGTACGATGATCGTCAGACAAAAAAACAGGGATAGTATAATCCAATTGAACCAACCTGCAAATCGAGAGTTCAATCATCTATAAGTCCATCAGACTCAGTCCACCTTTACATTGATATTGAAATGTGCGATGACTGGGCGATGGTCGGTCGGGAACTCATTGTAATCAAATCCAGCCAGTACTTTGGAATCTGTACATGTCAGCACATCTTCGCTGGCACTCGAAAGAATGAAGTCGATTTGGTTGCGTCTGTCCGGGTTCCTGCTGCTAGTCCACGTATACCTCTCCGATTCCTCTGTGGAGAATCCTGTATTCTGAATGCGAAGATAGTGCTTCCTACAGAAAGCCACCAACTTGTCCCCACGTTTTCTGCGAATCCCAGAGCCGTACAAGCCAACTAACACTCTCCCATACTTCTTTTCTTCTTCTGCAACTTCTCCAACGATTGCGTTGAAGTCACCTGCCACGATGAGAGTAACTTTTATCCCCTCAGACTCCTTAACTAACAGTTTTTCCAAATTTTCCAGATGTTTATCGAAGGGGTCTGGTATTTCTTCTGACAAATTCAGTCCTCCACCGAGAAGTTCTGCAAGATTGTCTTCTTCACTAACTTCTTCTTCGTCGGTATCGTCCTCAGTCTCATATTCGTCTAACGGATTGACGCTGTCCCGACCGCCGTACTTTCGAGGCCTAGGAGTTGCGCGTTTTCGCTTGGGAGTTGCGGGTGCGTACGATGCAATGATACGCACGATGTTCTTAGAATTGATTTTCATGTCTATATAGGAGAGTCGGTCACTTACAAATTCCACCTTCTTCTTCTTGGTTTTAAACTGTTTCTTGAACGTCTCACATGCTCCAGGACTGATCAAAAACCCAGTTCCATTTATTTTCTTGGCTGGGTTTTTGTTTGCGTATAGTTTGCTTCCATTCGTTGGTAAAGTTATACCGTCGAACTCTCTTCTTGTTTCAGTCAGAGTGATAAAGTCGTACGTTGTGCCGGAAAATGCATCTTCTAGCTTTTTGTACTTCTCAGGGGATTCATCTTCTAGCTTTTCGTACTTCTCAGGAGGCTCGTTCAATGTCCGGCAATTTAATGTTCCCACGCGGAGCTGCATCACCTGTAACCATTTTCTATTTTCAACATTTGTTATAGGTGTAAATTGATCAGTCACGTGAAGTCAGTCTAATGAGACTTCGTGCACTTTGTCATTGCACGTTTCTCAGTTCTGCGCTGTTCAACATGTTTCACGTGGCGGTGCGAATGACTAATAGTATAACATGATCATGACAATTCGGCCTTCCAACAAAACGCATCCTTAAGAAATGTTTCTATTTCTACACCACGCTCGCGGATAATGAACATGTGGATTTTTAATGGATCAGCTCACTCAACCTCATTTAATATGGGGAAGTTATCAAGTTTTCCAGAAGTTGTTTTTTAGGCGCATGGCAATATGACCGAAACTTGACGAAACTTTTAACGAACATTGATTCAATACATGGTCGTAATTTAGTAAATGTCATGAAATTCATATATAAAACATGCATATTTTGAGTAACTAAATTGCTGCTTATTTTGCCGAATGCACATGAACGGTTTTCTGTAGTTCGTTACGCTATTTTCGCGTAGTTCAAAAAAAGGGCTTTTACAGTCCGTTTCATGCGCACTGAGACTTTTTGGCAGCGTACCAAAGTTTACCGATAAACAGTTCTCAGAGAAAACATAAGCATTCTGAAATGTTTTTCGTTCTTATGAAACAGAACCAACTCTAACAGAAATTTGCAGTTTTTTCAAAAACTCTAGAGGGGTGAAAAACAGCTTTGAATATTTATTGGCACGCTACCAACTCTCAGTTGCAAATGACCGAAACTACATATCGCGGGCTTAGCTACAATTTGCGGTAATTCCGCTATGTTTCATATAAGTGGAATCAGCTACGTTTTATTCAGGTACCCTATTAGGAATAGATTTTGCTCTTTTTGCTTTCTCCAACTATATTATAATGAAATCTTATCTTAGTAACAAGTGTTTTTGCAGCATGATAAGAAGACGTACAAAATTGCTGAATAAAAGAAATACATTGCGGAACGAGCCTTCTTACTCCGCTATCTACACTTTTTTCATGAGTTTTTGAAGATTTCTTTGAAGTCTCAGCGTTACGGAAATCTGGGTCACTTTTCATTAACAAATACCATTTATCTCGAACCACATTGTAATACGAAGGAACGTAATCCTTTGAGAAGCGTCATAGTAGAAGAAAATATTAAATGTGAGACGTACCGTTTTTTACACAGTTGATAGTGAGTTGAAGTGATTATCCAGGCAGAATTCGCACGTACACTGCGCTGCTATCAGTGAAATGCGAGAATTATCTCTTATGTAAACAAAATTTCGAGTAGAAAGCGAAGAAAAACCCTGCCTGAATCAATTGCTAAACAATCTGAGCAGAATAACTGTTGAGAATAGCCTACAATTTGATAATAAAAAATCTCAATTGGGGTTCCTAACAAAATTTTAATGTAGGCCTATGGAGATAGTTTTCATACATACGATATTTTAATGACAAATCGCAGATGGCTTAATATCAACCCAATGCGTGAGAGTTTTGACCTGTTGACTCTCTTTTACACCAGAAAATATTGTGTTAGGTTCAAGAAATTTTAGAGGGGAGTTAAGCCGTTCATGTTATAATTTGTTAAGGAATTTCTACCAGCGCTCTTGAAAAGCTTTGTCGCACGAGTATCTTTTGAGTAGGTATAACTCCGACACCTCTATTCATCCTATATCTCCTCAAACATACGTTGTACTTCTGCTCTAACATCCCGCCGGGGTACATGTAACATCTCGCCGGGGTACACGAAATAGTGGGCCCAGCGAGAGACGTAGGATAGGATAAAGGTTCCGAGATGGTCTAGCATACGTAATCATCTTTTATCTGTTCCGAAATGTGAAATAGAGAAGTGATCGTATTAACATCTTTCCATGAGAACATTGTTATTTAATTGTATAAACAAAAGTTTTTATGAAACAGGTTTCAGATAGAATATTGCATTCGTCATCTACTTCCGAGACGAAATTAGTTATGAGAACATGCACAATTTGGACAATTTGTCATTCATGGCCGGTATAAAAAGGCTTGAAGAGAAACAATGAACATCCCAAATTCCTTTTCGTAGTTCTGAGATAACCTTTTCACTTCGGGTCGATTATAAAGAGTTTAGTATGATGTTTTGAGCAATTTTTCCTACCTCACGCACATCTATGGAGCAAAAATTTTGGGACACTTTCAGTTCTGGCTATATACATATTTCTAAGGAGAAAGAGTTCTATGCGTATGTTTATCAGTAATAGACATCATGATAACAGGCGAATAGTGTTAGATGATATTACACATCAATAATATAGAAAGTTCCACTAATAATCCTTTCTAAACAACAACCGATCAAAGTACGTCTCACACTCTTTCGATACACCCTCATCTCTCACATTCCTAGCTGGCTTTTAGCTGATACACATTGAATACTTAATGTTGGTTTATTGTACGTGTTCATAGTTGTCGATTCAAGAAAGGCGTGGGCATACTGTATATCTCACTTTGTGCTGTGTAATAACACTTATATATGGTTTGTCCGTGACGTTGTTGTGAGCCCGATTTACACAGTGGTTAGCGTCCGCGCATGGCACCCTTTGGGCCAGGTTTGAGTCTTACTACACATAGTTCAAAGGTTTGGCGCGGACTATAGTTGGGTTTTCTAGTGAATAAATACTTTTTACACGCATCTAAACAGCACAATTCACTGAGATTATACTGCAAGAGTATTCGAAAAAATTACGAAAGGCTCAACTTGACGACCCAAAAATATAGATTCTCGATCGAATTATCGTTTCTTTTGTACCTTCATTTCTTCTTCACTGACTCAATGGTTCCTAGTTTAACCCGTGCGTGTTGTAATTGTTACAGTCTTCAGTTGGGAACAACTAAAAGTTTGACTAAAAAATGTTCTAAATAGAAATATCCATCGAGAGTTCGCACGCATACAGACAATAGAAATACATGTAGGAACGAACAAAACTATATTGGTTCTTACAGATGCGGTTGTTGTGTCTGTGTGTTGCGCTGTTGGGTATCGTGCAATCCAAATTGACTTCAGCGGAGACAAAAACTACCAACGACCGAATTGGTTAGCCTTTTCCATACCTACTGAGACTGCTACAGTACGATTACAAAACTTTATAAACAATCAATAATATCTGTTTCTGAGTAAAATGCACACTACATGAGGTTTCATCTGTTTGTAGCAGGCCTAAACTGTGTTTGCTGATTTTATAGTTTTTGTTCATTGCTTTTCACTCAAAATCCCTGACTGAAGTGCGCTTAGCAAACCACTCAGACTACAAGGTCGATTCGGTTACTCATTCTACTTTACAGATCTCGGTGAACAGAATCAAGCGGCGCGTCGGGTTCGATCAATCGATAACAACTTTTTAATGAAATACTACAAGCTTTCTGCACCCCTGAATCATTACGATACCTACAATGACGAACGGGAGAGGTTAGTTTGATTGTTCTTATAGTTATGTATTCTATTCTATTTATCATATAGTGGTTTTACGATGGTAATGTTTGAATGTGAAGTCATATTACAACACGCACGCGAACATAATGGTCAGACAACCGTTGTTTTTGCCTGACGTCGTGCCGATCTCTCAAAAACTCATGAGATACCTTTTAAGTCATACTTCACGAGCAATATAGTTTACACAAATCCTACTGAGACTCCTACAGTAACCTTACAATATTTCCTAAGACTGTTGTAAAACTGAAAATGAAGTTCATAAAAAATGCTCTCGTATATTTATTCTACCTGAGAAGGAGAATGAGGTAAGAAAATCCTCAACTTCCCCGATCAAAAGTAAGTGAGTAAAACGGTTTGGAAGTTTCGGACTCCTACTGTAGGAGTCTCAGTAGAAATGGTAAATACTATATGATCAGGTTCCATTGATTGGATTTGCGAACTACAACCTTGGGAGCTCACGAGTAGTTAATGAGGAAAGACTCATATGAACTTCACATGAGGTTGGAGAGATTGGTACGCCGCCTGCAAATCATTCCAAAGTTCTTCGGCATGGTGCTGGAGTCCTAAAAAGAGTGAAGTCAACTGTTAAACTGTTTGGAAGTTTGTTAAATTCTCTGCTGACCTGGTTTGTCGTTTATTGTATCAAAATAGCATGACAATCACGTGGAGTTACTCACCTAGTTCACTCTTATCTAATCTGTTTAATCAATTTAGGTTGGAAAATTACCTTCTGCCTAAGAGACCATATGGATCTCGTAACGCGCCTAGTCTTCTCCCAGGAAAACGGGGCTGGTACTCGGAAAGTTCCTCGGAAAGTTATGAAGAGAGGAAACACCGAAAGTTCGTCCGGAGATTTTGTATGGAGTGTACTAGTTGGATGACACAATAAACGTTATTCGACCATGTTTTGTGATGGATTTTTTGTGTGTCTTTATTTGCCGTAATGTAGAAGGTAAAGCATCACGACATGTGTCAATTATTCCGCTAAGTCTTTCAAGAAGGACAATTATGATGTGGTCCAATCGCAACGCTCCAGTCCTTTACACTACAATAAGTTTTTCAATTGCAGTTTAAAGGACCGTTGACAAGAGATTGGTCCACATAATCGTTCCAGTTCAATAGGGTTCTACCGGACCACAGTACAGATCCATATGATGGCAGACAAGTTGATGCAGTATGCGTCTCTCGGACCTGCACACTCTCTCTTCGAGATTGCTACATAAAAAGGTTACTATAGTAAATGCCAGGTTCATAAATTTCTGTCGATCGCCGGAATCGAAACTGCGAGCAAAAAAAATCGTAGCAGGGCGCTAACCACTGCGCCATTATAGCACATGACCGGCGTGCTTCGGAATCCAGAACATGTGTGCGTACACAGCGGAAAGCTAGATATACAGTACCCTTCCGCCTTTCCATTGGCGACGATTGGTTGAAAGTAGTCTCAGCTCTCTGTGACAAAGATACAACGCGGTGAAGAGAGAATAGTTTCGTCTTTACCGCGTCCCATCCATGTGATCCGAGTGAGTTACATGATAACAAGCATGTTTCCCGCACTTCCCAATTGGTTAGCGGATTATTTCCAGTCTGTCAGTTATACCCAAATAGTGCAAAACTTGCTAACCGCCTTACCGGTAAATCCGCTAAACATTCAATTAACTCCGCCTAAAAGTGCATAAACGTGTATAAAAAAATCGAACCCGCGAGCAAAATGTTCGTAGCAGGGCGCTAACCATTGCGTTATTAGTACACATAACCGGCCAGCTTTTAAATCGAAGACATGTGTGCATACACATCGGAAAGTGAAATACACAGTATCCTCTCATTCTTTTCCGTTGCCTTTCCCTTTCCGTTGGTGACGACTATATGAGAAGGCCGCCTGGATAGGTGTCCGGTTCACTGAGAGCGACTGGTATTTATGGTTGTTGGAGATCTGATACTGATCTTGTCGATTGTTTCTCTCCATGTCTCTTTTCTGTATCTCTTTTCTCGTTATCCACCCTTTTTTTTCTTCCGTTCTATTGTATTCTCAGAACCTCTCTAGTTCTTGTTGTGTCTCGCTCTCTTTACAGTTTTTCTTCTGTTGTCACTCTAGAGAGATCCTATGTTCTGAGTAAAAACGTAGTCAGCTATTTAGATTAAAGAACATTTTCATTGATGATCTTTGATCTCTAGATATTGTCGAGGGCGTCTTCGAAGATCTTCCACGTGTACTCGTCGCAAACGGTCTCCATGATGATTCTCATGTGCTCCTTTGTCAGTTTCTGAACGAATAGAGAAGTGAGGGAGTGACCAAATATTTTTTGTAGTTTGATCTCAATACTCGTCATAGTTCAAACACGACGTAACGGGATCAAACTACAAACATCTGAATACACCGTAATATGCTCTCTCTGTGAAGTTCAAATACTATATACAGCTCAAATGCGTATCTTTTATATTCGATTATCATGCTATAAAAAAGAGAAGTGAGGCCATAGACAGACTATGATAGTCTGCGTCTCGCTGATCTGTCCACTAATCAGAGTGGACTACTCCAAAAACTAGTACACTTCACACGTTTCACGGGACCATGCACGTGTAATAACATACGTCAAATCCCTGTTTTGTGAGGTCAATGTAGTCTTCATTCACGTCCGCCACCCATGTTTTCATTTGTTTTAAATATGCCGGTTGAAGATATGGTCCAATCGGAACAACTACGAAGCGAGCGTCGGTTTCTTTACGGAACTGAAATGGAGAGAATCAGTAGAGTGTGAGATAAAGAAGGGGAAGGAGAGAAAGAGAGAGAGAGATAAAAAGAGAGAGAGACTGGAGGAAGGGGAAGCGAAGAGCAAAACAAAGAGTGGAAGACAGGGGGGGGGGGGGGGGGGGGGGGGGGTGAGAGAGAGAGGGAATGAAAGAGAGAGAGAGAGAGAGAGAGAGAGAGAGAAGGAGAGAGAGAGAGAGAGAGAGAGAGAGAGGGAATGAGAGAGAGAGAGAGAGAGAGAGAGAGAAGGAGAGAGAGAGAGAGAGAGAGAGAAGGAGAGAGAGAGAGAGAGAGAGAGAGAGAGAGGGAATGAGAGAGGGAGAGAGAGAGAAAGAGAGAGAGAGAGAGAGAGAAGGAGAGAGAGAGAGAGAGAGAGAAAGAGAGGGAGAGAGAGAGAGAGAGAGAGAGAGAGAGAGAGAGAGAGAGCTTCTCACCGCCTTGATTTCGGGTAGCGGATCAAAGCCAGTAGCCTGACCGTCCGTAATCAAGATTGCCAATTTTTTCGTGGCTTGAACTTTCTGAAAAGTGCATAAGGGATCAATAGAAAAGGCATAGATAAGAAGTAAAGTTAAAAGTCACGTAAAGTAAGCATATCATTCTAATGAGAATACACTTTGTGCACTTTGTCATTGCACGTTCCTGAGTTCTGCTGTGTTTTTCATGTTTCACGTGACTGTATAATCGACTGACAATATCTATAGTGGATGCCAAACTTATAAATTTCTGTCTCTCACTGGAATCGAACCTGCGAGCAAAAGTTTCGTAGCAGGCCGCAAACCACGGCGCTATCAGAATAGATAACGGGCGTGCTTTGGATTCGAAGACATGTCTGTGTACACAGCGAAAACTGAGATATAAAGTACCCTCCCGCCTTTGAGTTGGCGACGACTATAGATCATTTGCGAGTTCATGTTTTCATTCGGAGCGCCTACCTTGAACTTTTCGTGAACCCTCATCACCGCTGCCCAAATCGGAGTCCATCCTTCTATATATTCCATCTCGAGCACTTGCTTATTGAAATCATTGACTGTCCAGCCTGAAATTATAGGGAGTGCCAACTTTATAAATCACTATCTCTAGCCCGAATCGAACCTGCGAGCAAAGAATTCGTAGCAGGGCGCTAACTGCTGCGCTATTAGACAACATATCTCGCTGGCTTTGGAATCGGAGAGATGCGTGCGTACACAGCGGAAAGTGAGATATACAGAACCATCCCGCCTTTCCGTCGGCGACGACTATATCCTACTTTTGATTGGACGCGGCAATTGTCATGTGAATGTCACGTGGACTGACCAAACTACTATATATGTTATTTGTGCTCTCTGACCTCAATACAGTTGAAAGCAGCTCGAAACAAAACGTTTGCTCAAGTTGTGTTCCTCTCCTCTTTAATCAACATGTTTTCATTCACATTAATCAAATTTATAAACAATACATACAACTCTTATAATAAATTATTACATGTTCCGATCTATGTGCAGTGAAATCAATATCATTATACTAGAAGTAAATTGAACACAAAGTCACATGAAGTTAGCATTCTAATGATGCATCGTACACTTCGTTATTGCACGTTTCTAAGTTGTGCTGTGTTTACCATGTTTCACGTGACTGTGCAATTGGACTAACAGCATATTGATATTCTGACAAACAAGTCGTACCATCCTTCAACCACCAGTGTCTGATGATATCATGATCCCCATCCGGGCCAGAAAACTGTGTGATTCCAATTTTCGCGTTGGCCGGCAGTTGCGGCCCGGCGGGTCAGCAGGAATTGAATCAGCTGAAATCAGGTATGTTAGATCAACCCGGAATCTGTTTCGTATCCTGCGTCTCTCGGTCTGCCTCACTATTTCGCGTCACTCGTATCCCGGCGGGATGTACGAGCAGAGAAACAGCGTGTGTGTTTGAGGAGACGCAGGATGGGATGAAGGATCTTCTAGCATACGCGCTCCTCCGGAACCTGTTTCGTATCCTATCCTGCGTCTCCCGTTTTGCGAACTATTTCGTATATAGATGGAGCGTGAGAGTGGGGAAAAGGCGTTTATCTGAATGAAACGAGCAAGGCGTTTGTCAATACAACCTTAGTTGCAGAGAGAGAAAGACTGGGTTTAGAAAAAGACAATAGAAAAGGGTGAGGATGAAGAGAGAAAGAAGAGAGATAAGAGAGAGAGAGAGCGAGAGCGAGAGAGAGAGAAAGAGAGAGAGAGAGAGAGAGAGAGAGAGATAGAGAGAGAGAGAGAAATAGCAACGTCTTTACCGCGTCCCATCCGTCTCTGCAAGTGATTGGGAAGAGTCAACTAAGAAATCAATAACCATCGGTTCTATCATTGTTTTGCATGGGTTTTTCGGAACACACAATTGACCCTGAAAATTTATTGATCAATTTTAAACACTAACAATGATTTGTATGTTGTATAATGTATATGTTGTTGTATGATGATGTACAATGATGTTGGCCCAACTTTATTAACCCGGCCACAATAAATAGTTTTTCAACATTTAAAAACATGTATTAGATGTATGGATCAAGATTTGAACTGTGAGATGAATACAGTGCGTGCCAAATTAATGCAATATCCGCTTCCTGTGAGACTCGAACCGGGCCCAAAAGTTTGGGAGAGGCTGACGCTAACCACTATACCAACTAGGCGTCTAGCAACGTTGTCGAGGAATCGTGTATATGTGTTCATACACAGTCCAAAGTAAGATATACAGTATACCCTCGCCTTTTTTGAGCGACACCTATAGTAACTAAGAGTACGTCAGATAGTTCGAGGACTCAATTCCGGAACAAAAACTAACCTGTGCAAAGTCCTGGGCTTGTTTCAGGGTAGTATTCGTTATGTCCTGGAAAGCATGGTTTTTACTACTAAACAAGTACTATGAAAACACTTTCTAACTATACATGCAGTTACAGTTTCACATGACCTACCTTCGCATCTATCCAATGTACAAGAGAAATCACAAGTTACGACAAAATTGGGATGGTCATGGTAGCAGAGTTAAACAACATGCAAGTTGTTAAAGGGGGACAGAAAGGAAAGTTAATATGGAAGAGCTGCTCAAAATTACAGATATATACCACTTTTCATTGAAACGAACAAACCCTAATTTGCATACGGATCTTATGTTTTAGTCTATTTTAGCGCGCGCAACGTTATGTTTAGGTACCCCGTGTACCTAAACAAGCTTTTCAGTCTGCCCTCCTTTAACTGAGATCTAGAAAGTCTTTACGTAAGTCTCACGCTTACGCATTCAAAACAAAAATC